>JADLZK010012535.1:0-121244 GCA_015847255.1 Hyparrhenia diplandra
GAAGTGTGAGAATCTGAAAGCATACGTACTGAATTCTTGGCTGTAGACCAACTTACTGTGCACGATCACGCGCGCTTCCCATCTCACTTCCCTTTCCTAGGCCAGCCACAAGTCAGTTACCTTCTAGGACGAGCAAGTAGGTAGTGTATTTTAGATAGATCCATTCCATCCTTGATGGTTAGCAGTGCACAAACCTTTTCACTCCACGATAGCTCGAAACGCCTCGAGAGAAAACACTGTGCTTCCTGAAACAAATGGTGACTGGTGTGGGCATTCTAAGCAATCATAATCCTAATATCTTAAGCAATGCAGGCATCCAAACCTTCTGAGATGAGCCACGAACTCCTGCGTGGTCATGTTCTTCATCTTCTCGATCTCCTCACAATAGTCCTCAACCTACATCCTCGCATGTCAAACATTGGAATGAAACAACAAGAACATCAATTAGTACATTGTGAATGATGACATATACCATATTAATTTATATTGCCCTTGTGTTCAATTTATTACGGAAAATTTGTGTTCGTGGACGTGCCCCAGTACTTGAGGGCTGCCATGTCATGTGCTCTCGCCGCCTTCTCCTCCGTGTCATAGGTGCCTACAGGCAAACCAAAACACAAGACAGAATCTGAGACCTCTTGTTCATTAAGATACCTAAATGCATGTGTCTAAAGACAAGATGGCTTATCCTAGTGATAACTAGTAATTAAATATGAAATGCACGTACTTACCAAGATGAACCATCTTAGCTATTGGGATCGAGGCAGTAATACGTTTCATAGGTCAACCAATCCCCAATGGCAAGGTTCATAGAGAGACACAGAAGTGACACTTGATTAGGTTCATGTGGAACTACTAGGTGACCGAGAAGATTTGTCAAATGGTAGGCTGCCATGGAGGTACTGGGGTGTACCATGGTGATTATCATAGATGCGCGCTTGATACCTTCCGGAGGGTCCCCTACTTGATTTATACACGGTAGAAATTAGTGAGCAACTCATGAGGAATGGGCGGGCAAACAAATCATGTAATAGCGAGCGTGGCGGCGTAAGAAAGGTCGGATCTCAAATTGGTCCATTCCATCCGTGATGGATTGCGGTGCACAAACCTCGTCACTTTATTTGGTCGAAAAGCGTCGGGAGAAAACAATGTGGTTGGAAACAAATAGTGACTCGAGTGGGCACTCTAAGCTATCATAATCCTAATTTCTTAAGCAACAATGCAGGCATCCGAACCTTTTGAGATGAGCCACGGGGACTGGGGGTGGTCATGTTCTTCATCTCCCAATCTCCTCACTATAGTCCTCAACCTACATCCTCACATGTCAAACATTGGAATGAGACAACAAGAAATCAATTAGTATATTGTCCGTTGCGGCATGGCCGTTGACATAGTAGTCGCCACCGCCATTGTTGAGGCCGACAAAAACGCCGCCGCCATTTCCATGATGGACTCGTCGTCGTAGTCGGGGTATGAGTGCGAGAACGGACTTCGACGCTATTTCTGCGGACGGACTTTTCATAGTCACCATCCATTCGGGCGGGATCACAAGCACAAAGCCCACTTGTTAGATGGGAGAGGGAACACCTTCTCCATGGATATGGCCCCGACATTCCACCCACCCCCTTATAAGGCGGAACGGGAACCCGGCTTTGATACCAAATGTTAACCCCCATAATGGGACCGGGAACCTCGGCTTTGATACCAAATGTTAGCATCATCAGCCTAGCCCAACACTCCACCATAGGTCGGGCATTCACAATCACGGTCCACTTATAAGGCAAGAGGCTCAAAGGGGGGACTGATGGGAGAGGGAAACTCTCCCTTATAAGGTGGTCATGGCCCCCTAGCCTAGGCAAGGTGGTACTAACCCTGAGGTGCTAACACAGACACACCAAATTGTAGCGGTAGCAAGTACCATAGGACCGAAATATATAATACTCCTACACGGAACGGAAGATCGATGATTGATGGATGATGTAGCGTACCGTGGTGTCCTTGTTCGCCGCTGTTGAGATAGTAGTTGCCACCGCCATTGTGGGAGGCTGAGAACAACATCTCCGCCATTTCCGCGACGGACGGTTCCAAGTTGAAGCTATTGTCGAAGCTGCCCTCCACCACACCTGACAGATCAGGAGACAAAGAACCAACACTATAGCCATAGCTACAAGCAGAGAAAATTAAAACCGCCCCCAATTGTAGAAATAGCAAATGTACCGTGGTGTTCTTGCTCCCAACACGGGAGGGCCTCCCTCTCTATGACGCAAAGGGAAGCCTCGGTTTCGAGCCCTGGATGGAAGGGGAGCACCGTCTCCGACGCCGCTGGGGAAGCTGACGATGTCGTGGACTGGTCGTCGTACTTTTGCGCCATAATTGTGTTCCAATGGTTCTTGACGGCGTTATCGGTGCGCCCGGAAAGAGGGGCGCGATCGTGGCCCACTTGTTGCCGTAGAAGCGGTGCGCCGCCATGAGCCGCTCCTCCTCCTCGTCGCTGAAGGGCCAGTTGCTGATCCGCGGGTCCAGCTGGTTGAACCACCTCAGTCGGCAGTTCCTCTCTGCATGTGCACCAACCAAACACCATTACTGATTCACCACATGTGTGACATATTGAATTTGTACACCGATGATCATCAGTGTGTGGAGCAAGCGCCCTCACTATGGGGCTGTTTAGCTACAAGTGGAGCAAATTAAATCCGCCCCCAATTCCTAGAAATAGCAAGTTGAGCTCATGGTGTTCTTGTTCGGTTGTTTGGAGGGCCTCCCTCTGTATGACGCAGAGGGATGTTGTTTCGGTTTCGAGCCCGAAGATCTATTGCATGAAAGAAAAATATGATAAAATTATGGTTATTATTTTTATTTTGTGAGAATACAATTTTAAAGTACTTATTTTATCTAACAATATGTTAATCATCTTTAAAATATTTTAATATTGCTGATATTCACTAATCATACACTAATACCATTATTGAGAAACAGCCGCATCGCCAGCCAGGCCCGGCAGGAACGGCCGATTCACTCGTTTCCGCGGAGCCTGGCTGGGAGCTCACTTTTTGCATTGCATGGGCCAGTCCCGATTCGTACGCCAACCAAACAAACCACCGATCTCGTATGCGGACAGCCTGGCTGAGTGCTGGTGCAGGCAGCCAAACGTGCACTATAGGAACGCGTGCGTACCGGATCTGCCATCGATTTTCTCGGCTATGAGGTTCCAGTTCTGTGGCCCGTAGAGCGCGACGAGCTCGCGGAGCTTGTTGTCCTCGGAGGGGCGCCAGCGCGGCCGTGACTGCAGGCTGCTGCTGCCCTTCTGGAGGTCGGCGTCATTGTCCATGGCGGTGGTGCCCGCCGTGAGCACGCGCGGGCGCCGCCCTTGGCCGGACGAGGATTACGACGACGCCTGGTCTGCCGCAGCTGACGCTGACGCCACCCGCAGCAGCCGCGTCGGGGCCGGCGACGAGCTAGCACAGCATCGTGGCGTGCGTGGTCGCAGGAGATGAGCTGAGGGTGCGCGCGCGAGCTGGAGCGAACATGCCAGAGGCCAGAGCTACACCTACAAACTACAGGGAGGGAGGGTGGGAGGCAGGCACGCACGGTGTGGTGTGGTTCATTGCCGTCAAAGTACCCGCACTGACGCTGGAGGAGAGGGAGGGCCGGCGGGACTCCGGATTTTTTGAACTCGAAACTGAAGTGGATAGTCCTTCCTTTCAAAAAACCTCTGGATTTTCGGATTTTTCTGGGTTAAGGTGGTACAAGTAGTACTACAATGCAACTGTTGGCCACTGCCCCCGTCCGGTCAAATTGGGCCGCAGCCCCATGCCCATGGCTGCATGCCTGCACTCTCTCCTCTCCATGCTGCTGCATGCATCCACTGCACCACTGTGTATCTTCCGTTGCCGCATGATGCATGCGGACGTGGCAGAGGCTGGGGCTGCTAGCTGCTACGGCATCAAATCATAGTAAATTTTAGTTTTAAGTTTTTTTTTTTTCATAAAGTGCATGCGGCTGCCCATGCTTGTGTTTAGAGCATGTCATGTTTGACCGCTCATCTTATTTAAATTTTTTATATAAACATCATCCATTTTGATGTGACTTATTTTAAAAAATTATTAGATATACTTTAATAATAATTTATTTATTTCCTAAATTGAATAAATAATTTGAATAACAAACAAAAGCGGTCAAACATGATGCCTTAAAGTCAATATTGATGAATTATTTTGAGACGCCCTGGGGTTCCTCTTCCTCTTAGTTTTAGTTTTTTTTTCTATAAAGTCTTTTTCGGCACCTCTCCTCCCCCACACACCCCCATGTGTTTAGAGCAATGAAATTCCTCCCCAATTCCACTTTGTGTTAAAAGAAAGATTCCCTCATCACATCAAATTTTTTATTACTCCCTCCATTCCACAATATGCAATTCTTTGACGAAATTTAGGTAAAAACTAATTACGGCCGACCCGGCCGGTTTAGATATACATTGCAAGACCATTCTTTTTGAGCCTACTTACGCCATGGTAGGATAAATTTTTACCACTAACAAACAAACCAAACGTCATTACAATATCTTTAGTGATGTGACATGCATGCCAAAATGTTATGGCCTAAAAATCATGAATAAGTCTCTTCGCTTCTGATTTTCTCAAGTCAAAGAATTATAAATTTTATTAGTATTTTGTGTTAAGGTTGTAACAGAACGGGGAAGCTGGCTCTCGGATGTCCGATCTCATCGGACACTCGGCCCGGCCCACCTCGGCCTCCACCTTCCTCTCCCTACGCATGCCCCGCCTCCGGCACCCCCGCTGCTTTGCTCCTTCCACCACCCCCCATTTGCTCCTTCCGGCGAGACCCTACCGCCCGGCCCGACCACCTTCTCTCCCTCCCCTCCCTTGCCCCCGCCCGATGTGGCCATGACAAACTCCGGCGAGCTCCACACAACTCGGGTCATGGCGCCCCCACCCCGATCCGGCCCGACCGCCCCGTGCTCGCCAACGGCACCTAAGCCGCCCGTCCACCATTCCCACCTTTGTCCGCACGCCTCCCTCGGCCGGACATCTATAGCCCCGGGTTGTGTGGTCGGTGTGATCACAAGCCCCTCACCTAGCTGGCCTCTCTCCCTCTACTAGTAGGTGAGGGCCTTTCACGAGCAGCCTTTCACTTCTCAATGCCCATGTACTAGCAGCAGGCATGCATGCATGGATAGGTCTGCAAGGCTGTGACCTCGGTCTCCTCACAGGCTCAATGACACTTTTTTTAAGGGACGAATGGAGTAGTATTTTTAGAATGGAGTAGTGTTTTTTAGCATACTCCCTCCGTCCCTTTATATCGTCGCTTCGGGAGGGCAAAAGCGTTTGTTCTTTGTTCATTGCTGCCTCGATAACGAAACGGTTTTCTAGAGACAAACAAGGGGAAGGGGGGAGAGGGAGTAGGAGTAAATATGGGAGTGCTTCAACCATGACTTGACCCGGTCTTCCTGGCCGAATCTTTGGGTGCGATCTTTGCCGGCCGCGGGTGCCTCTTTGTGTCCATGGAGTGCACGTAAAGGAGAGTGTCCATATATGGCTCCACCAGTGGGCATAGAAGCATGAGACCGGGTGCGAGGCACATGCGCAAGACAGCGATAGCGGCGCGACCACCGTCAACCTACCCATACTCATCCAAATGAGGCCGATCTTGGTCGGCTCGGCGGCGCCTCCGCCGCCTCGCTCACCGTCCGACGAACCGCCGGCCACCGCCGTGTCGTCGGCCGCGGCGGCGAGACGGCCGGGCGCATTCTACGGCCGGCGGCGAGGATGGAGGCGGTGGGGACCTCGTCGCACCTCTAAAGGTCGTCGGCGCCCTCGGTTTCTCCACCGTCGGAACCCTAAAAGCTCACGGAGGCGCCCTCGGTTCTCCACCTCACCGCCGTCCTCCGCCTCGCTCACCGCCTACGCCTCCGGCTCGGCGAGCCCGCGCGTCCACCTCCGGCGACGCCTCCTGCTCCGTCTCTAGCCGGCCCACCACAGGGTGGTCGGTGCGACCTTCGACGCCGACCGGTTCCTGGTGGGGCGAAGCCAAGGACGGGAGGAAGCGAGGGGAGTGGTTGTGGACGATTGTTTTTACCACGTTTTAGTAGTAGGATAAGAGCATTGCCTCGGCCTTTTAATTAATATAAAAAGACCACAAACGTTTACAGCTTAGTTCAAGTATTCCCAAACATCACCAGGTGCCATGCCGGGCCAACCTGGGCAAGACAAGAACTCTGATACAAAGTTCTAACAAGAAGGCAAAACTAATATCCCCATTAGTACGTCATAGCAACCTCCTGGGCTGACCACCAGGGCATGTTAACCAACTCGGCATCCAAAATAGTACTATACTAGTACAATATTAGTACCTTCTTTCTCATTAGCATGTTGAAAATGCTTCATTCAAAGTTTTCATTTTTTTTTTTTTTTGGCCAATAGGTAAAGTTCAACATTGTCGCTTTTGTTCGTTCTTTTCGACGCTATTTTCTGCACTAATTTTGGCCAATAGGTTCACCGTCTATATCTAGATATAAAGTGTTTCAAGATTTTTTTTTTAAAGATATGTACCGCAACGCAGCAGCGGTCGGTCAAATTGCCTTGCAGCCGCATGCCCATGGGTTCTGGACGCCTGCGCTCTCTCGTTTCTCTTTTGGAAAAAGGATGATATTTATGGGTGGTAACAAACAAAACGTCTTCTGATTATTGCGTCTATATGACATACGAACTTTTATAAATTTTAGCAATCTAAACAAGGTATTTTTTGAAAAATCATAGTAAATTCAAAAAATCATTTTTTGAAAAATCAAATTGTTTAGTTCAAAATTGTCGATCTACTTTTGTTGAATATTTAATATGGTATGCTTTAGTACATTTTTTTTGGCCGAGAAAAAGGTTTACCGTCAGTAAAAAAAAATAAATAAAGTGTTTCAAGATTTTTTTTCAGATATGTACCGCAACGCAGCAGCGGTCGGTCAATTTGATTTTTCAGCCGCATTTGCCGTGGATTTCTGGACGCCTGCGCTCTCTCGTTTCTCTTTCCCGGGTGCAAGGGTCCGGCCGGGATGAGGTGAGAGACGCGGCGACCAATGGCGCGGAGAGGGCCACTAGTCCCCCTGATCAGCTCGTTTTTTTCGACCTGCGCCCCATCAATGTCGGATGTCGGTCTGGGGGAGGTGAGACGCGGCGACCAATGGCGCGGAAAGGGGCACTAGCCCAGGATCAGCGCTCGTGGCACTAGGCTGTTCAGGCACAGCCGCTGTCGGCCAGGTACATGACGCCTCGACTGCCATCCGCCTCGGCTGCAGGCCACCACGGTCAAGCGGTTCGCGGCCACTTTTGAGGTCACGTAGCACTGCGCTCTGATTCAAAATATTTCACGAATTATAAAATAAATTAACAATATTTTGATCTGCGAGATAAAACAAAAAGCCCGTAAATTATTTTTGGCAAAAAATTTAAATCCGGCAAGGCTGCCACACATCACAAGTTTGGTTTCTGTAGCTTTGGCGACGCCACGGTGGTGTATGACTTCTGTTCATGCTGCCGCTGCCGCTGCGCTTAAACATGACGATGGATGATGGATGGACAAGCGGCTCTGACGGTCATTGAGGCGACCAGGCTCTGACGGTCATGGATGGACAAGCCTGACGGTCATGGAGGATGCGCCAACTGGGCCTCGACTCACGTTTGACCAGGCGATTGGGCCACCACGGTCAGTCCGGCTCGCAGGTTGACCTTGTAGCCATGCGAGATAAAAATCCACCGCGGAGGGCAGGCACTGTTCACGACTCCTCGACCGTCAACCGCCCGGGCACCACGCCACCACGATCATTCGTGAATACTGCTTTGACTTTAAAATATGTCGTTTTCAATTTGCCATTTTCGTTCTTTTCGCTGCTGAATCAACTTTGACTAAAACGGCAGTTCAAGTTAAAAAGTTACAGTGGTAATGGGAAACTGAACACCTTTTCAATTCTTTTTATTGAAAAAATGGATATAAACAAGGGACAAAGTTAAAGCATCATAAACCATTTATTCTTGTTGCGGGTTCTATCTTTTCATTTTTTTTTGCATTCAAAAACCAGAATTTCTGTAGTTTGTATTAGGATAAATAAAAATAAAAGTAATATAATAATAGTGTCCTCACAAGCCCATTATCAATTAACATTCTAGCTTCATCATCCTCGTATATGTCAGGGCGATCTTCATTTGGGTTTTGTGGATCCCAAATTATTTTTTGTTGGAAAAAATAAAAGCATTACTCATTGAACATATAATGATTCTTTTGGGATCATTGATTAGACTATACATATGTTTCCTGGCAACCTGCAGCCTGACGAGGAACTGCAACCTCCTCTCGATATGGTTGCCATCAACTATCAAGCTTCTCCTTAAAAAAAGAATTAATTGCACTTAGTATTGTTGCATAAACATAACCGCTGTGCTTAATCATGTGCAAGATAATACAATATGTGAAATAGAAGACAAGTACACCGATATTGAGCAAAGCTCACCAGACTGAAATTTCTAAAGATTACAAGTTCTATACAAAAACATGGCTGCTCGTGAACACCATGCATCACGCCTTCTAGCTGTGGGCCTGTGCAGCCTCAAGTTTTTCATGTACCGTACATCAAAAGATAAAACTATATACACGGCAGTCCTTTGTTTTCCTAACATATTGCAAGTTAGAAATATCTGAGAATACATATAAAATTTGGTACTCATTCCACAATAGTAGCTTATGAATTGTAATTATATCGGGTAAAAGGCCAAACAAACGGCAATAAAAATGAACATATCACTACCCTTTGTCTACATAATAAAGCTGGCAAACCAGTGGAAACCAAAGCATCTTCCAAGTAAAATCCAAGTAGCTGCCAGAAGATTCAGCATGCTCGTTCATTCCTCTAGTTCTGCTCATGAAGACAATCAAGCTTCAGGCTGCATAAGCAGCAGCATTGCAAGGGAACATGACTAGAAACCCTTCTGGAACTCAAACTGAGTTGCTCGCCAAAGAAAGCTCATGTATTTCTGTAAGCATCCACTCTTCTCCAGTTTGTCCGCCAAGCACTATTGCTTTTGTTCCTCCAACAACACAGGTGCTGTGGCCCCAGGCGAACCGGGGAGGGCGCCCAGGAACATTCAGTATTCTCCAAGTCGGCTTTTCTTCAGTTGGATCCAGCAGATAAAGCTGTGATGCTGAGTGAAGACCAGCCACTGAGCCACCAAATATCAAAATTCTACCACCTGGCAGGCTCACAGCAACATGATCAAGGCGAGGAGGTGGACCTGCGCCAGCTGGATTTCCAGCCCCAGGCATTCCACTACCAGTGAGGCATCGCCAGCAAGGCTCTTCTTCACTTAAGTCCATAGTGTACACATCACTAGACCGGAGCCGCAGAGGGCCACTCTTAGCAAGACCACCAAACATCAGGATCTTCCTGCCACCATAGACAGACATTGAGTGCCCCAGCCTAGAAGGCGGTTTCCAGGATGCAGGAACTTCTCTCCAAACTGGTCTATCCATGGTTACATCAAGAAGATATGTGTCACTGAGGAGTACACCTGAATCAGCACAGCCACCAGAAACTACCAACTTCGTTCCATCCAAAGTGCAGGAGCTGTGCCATGAACGTGGAACTGGGGGTGCAACTCCAGGTATCTCACGCCAGGTTGGTTGTTTTGCATCCAAATCCAACATGAATACATCATTAAGCAGGCCCTGCCTTCCACATCCACCAAAAACAACCAACCAAGAGCCATTTAAGCATGACAGAGTATGGCCCCAGCGACCTGGAGGAGCTGCGCTCACATTGATATGCCTCCACTCTGGATTGCTAGCGTTTAAATCCAATACAAATGTGTCATTCATCGGTTGCATGTTAACACCTTCCCCACCAAAGAGAACAACACGATTCCCCACAGCACAGGCACTGAAATTGCATCGAGATGGCTCCACTGCACCCCCAACTGTCAATTTCCTCCAGGCAACAGCTTCCAGGGTTGTCAGTTCTCTTGCCAGCCGACCCCAACCAAGCCTTCTTGCGGCAGGCACTGTCTCAAGAGCTCGAGTAGTCTCACTACCCCAAGCATTCTGGCAAACCATTCTCCAAAGATCTTCATTTCTTGTCAAATGGTACAACCGCCTGCACACAGAGCTCACAGATGCTATATCTCTTGGTGATAACCTTGACAGTATACTCTGGCAAAGCACTTCATCCGTTAATTGGAAGAGGCTAGAATATTCCCGGCAGAAATTGCTGTGCTCTGGCCCCGTAGAAATGGGTCGAAATGAGTTATCTGGAGCAAACCGTGTTGACCTCACTGGTTCCTTTGTCATTGAACAGGGCAATGGTCCCAAATCAACATTAGCATCAGTGAAGAACTGAATGCCCATATAATGGGTTATGGTTTCATCATCTCCATATATAGGGGTCAGATGTAACCTGTTCATCACTGGAGATCCATCTTTTCTGAAATTTAGTAGATCACCACGGAACTCAATGCCATTGTCTATGCATCTTCGAATCTCCGAAACCACTGCAGCATCAACTAGCGGGTGCCTCCTTCGAGCAAATGGCCCTCTGCACTGCAGGAATCGGCTGAAATAGAGAAGAAATAGTAGAGTAAATAACACGATTAATAAATAAATTCTAGCTTGTATTGTATTGTTGTGGCATGATTTAGGAAAATAATGAAACAAGCGAAGAGATATACATGCAGACAGGATTTGCCAACCACAAAAATCAAAGTACCCCCACCATACATCATAAGCACTGCCAATAGAACTAAGGTTGTCTGGCAGCCTATGTTGGCTTGCATTGCTTGTAAGGTTGGACCCAGCCATTCTGAGCCCTTTGTGCTCAGTGGTGTGGGTTAGGGTTTGTGGGTTAAATTAGGAGATACTTTTAAAAGTAAGAACTATATAATAAAATTCAGTTTAACCGTGGTGGAAAAAGAACTAAGGCTGTCTTAGCCCATGAGAACACCTAAATCCTTGAATCGAACAACGGTGTTTGGCAGCCAATAGAACTAAGGTTGTTTTAACATGAGCAATAGTGTTTGACAGCCAAACACAAGAAATGTGAGAGAATATACTTAAATCCACAGTGTAAGAATGTTCATATGAGGCCAAAAACAAGGTAACCAACTAAGCTACACCACAGGACCCTAAACATCTACTTGCATAGGGACATACGAAGTTGAAAATTGCACAGGTCCCTACAATATGTCAGTCCAACAATTTACAAACACTAATAAACTGCTAACTAGGCAGTTCCTGTTTGACAATACAACTGCGTTATATCAGATGAGTAAGTATTGTACTATTTGGATATGAACAGAGTATCTTGGATATCTTTGACCTATATAATTGAGCATAAAGAACATGACCTCAAAACATCAATACGATGCCAGTTAATGCCAATCATACAGTTTTTCTTTGTAATCAGTAGTATATGGTATCATGCCAAACAATATCAAAGATAACTCACATACTTGAAGATATATGGTTAAGTAATTCTACTCTAGAATAAATAGACTTAATTCTAATCTAGAGTAAATAGAATCAGAACGTGATTCTAATAAATCACTTCAGCAAACTCTGCAGTCTGCACAATCAGATGTCTGATTCTAAGCAGCACCAATCCTTGCACCTAAAAACAAAAGGATGCCACTCCATTTTGCTGAAAGGAAGATTATTCCAACAGCTAAACTGGGCACCTCTTAGGCTTGTATGGGTGACGTGGTTTTGGAGGAAACTATGGTATCACAAAACTGTAGTTTTGAAAGCCAAAGAGACACAAAACCATGGTTTAGAAAAAAGAGGTTACGATTGGAATTTTTAAAACTCCAAAAAATACTACAGCTCTAACAAAACCATGGTTTTAGAAACTACAAAGTTTATTGTATCCCAACACCCAGCAGCTTTTAAAAACCAAAGTATTTCAACAATACTCTAAAAATGCTTTGTATCCAAACAGGGCCTACGCTTGCTTCTAATACTCAAAATCACAATTCACAACATATGCTTAAAACCTACATGGCAGAGATGAGCCCCCAGAACCAAATGAAAATAGTGTTTTAACGAATTGAAAGGAAAGCATATGGGATAAAATAGCAGCAACCAGTTCATGCCAAACACCTCCTCGGCGCGGTAACCCATGGCCTCCTCGAAGCCACGGTTGACGTAGATGATGGGCCAGTCAGGCTTGAGCGCATCAACGGCGACCACCCGCCCACATGCCTTCAATGCAGAGGTGGTGGGTTCAGGCTTGGTTGGAAGGATGCCTTGCTGTCTAAGGGAGTGAGATGCCGGTGAGTCAATGCAGGGAGTCAACCATGTTTTGGTGGGTTCAGGCGATTTCGCGTCGCCCTGGGAAGGATGCCTTGCTGTCTAAGGGAGTGAGACCTGGGCGCCATGGGACCGTCTAGGGCGATTAATGGGATTAATCGCGGGTACGGGCGTCTTGGGCCGTCAACCAACTACCCGTGCACTGGAAGAATCTGGTTCATTGGGTACATGAACTGGCTGAGATATGATTAAGTTCTGGTTGCTTGCTGCCTGTATTATTCACTTGTGCATTGTACGTACCAGCTGAGCTACCCGGAGAGCTGTGGTTTGTTCGTGAACAGTTTTTATACCATCTAAATGAACAAAAACAGTGGAGTGCATGCCCAAAGTAGCAAAAGCATGCCACTACTTTCCATTTTGCTGAAAGTGCAAGTGCACAACAAAAACGAAAAACCTATCATTCTAGCGGCGATTGTAATAACCAAACTGCAAAAACAGGAACCCATGACATAACAGAAAAAAAGGGAATAGTCTGCTTTCGCTGAAATGGATGCCACTTGCACCTAACAGTAGCAAATGGATGCCACTTGCTATTTTACGGAATAGCATTACAACAGTTAAATTAAGAACCATACAGTCTAAGCTCGCTTCTAATACACAAACAGCGCTGGCGGGAAAGACTTTTGTAGCAGCTAATATAACAAAAAAAAAATCAAACACCTATCATGCTAACCGCATTTCTAATACTACTCAAAATCACCAAACAGGGAACCATGACATCATGACAAAACAGAGAAAATATAATACTAGGTATTTGCTGAAATTGATGCCACTTGCATCTAATAATATCAAATGGATGCCACTTGCTATTTCACTGAAAGGAGGAGCGTTATAACAACTAATTAAAGACCATTTCAGTCTGCTCACTTCTAATACACAAACAGCGGTAATGTAACAGTAAAACTAAACAACTACCATTCTAACTGCATTTCTAATAGTCAAAATCGCCAAAACAGGAACCCATGGCCGAAACAGATAAAAAGAAGCAATACGTTTTATGGGTGAAAAGGATACCACTCCACCTACTAATAGCAAATGGGAATCCACTTACTATTTTGCTGAAAGGAAGAGCATTATAACAACTAAATTAGTAACCTTCCAGTCCAAGCTCACTTCTAGTACACAAACAGCGCTAGCAGGAAAGGCCTTTCTAGCAGCAATGAGACTATCTCCAACAACAAGAATGCAAACACAAGACTCCCCTTGATTTGAGTCAGCTACAGCAAAAACATCAAGCACCTAAGATTGGCTTTCTCCAACAGCCAACGCAAAAAAGAAAAGAGCCAACCATGGAGAGAACTGCCCACCCGCCCGCCCCACTGCATGCCCGCCCCCCACTGCATGCGCAGCTTCGCCGCGCATCCCCACTGCATGCGCCGCCCGCTCACCTCCATCCTGCATGTGCCACCCACTCGGCTCGCCTTCACCTTTGCATGCGCCGCCCGCTCACCTCCCCTCCCCACCGAGCGCAAGCGGATCTCACTTTCGGGCTGGTCCGCCCACACGGGCGGCGCTGCTAGCTGAGGGCACCCGCGACGGCATAGCTTCGCCCGGCGCCGGGGGTGGAGCCGGCATCGGGTGCCAGCGGCTGCTTCATCGCCGAGCATCAACGAAGCTTCTCCGTCAATTCGTGGGCCCTGGAGGAGCGCCCACCCGAGAGAGGCGGCGGAGCTTGTCCCCACCGAGGTCAAGGATGTCGCCGAGCTGCACGCGAGGGTGGGTCCCATGTATCATGAGGTGGAGAACGCAAGGAGGGGCCTCGAGGCATAGTGCAGAGAGGAAAGAAGGAAGATGTCAGACACAATTTGGGTTGAGGGGAGAGAAGGACACAGATTTGAGTTCCCTCTCTCCTCCGACGCAAAACTGGTACTCCCTCTTCATAGTCTGTTGGAGTCCGTTTCTTCCATCTGGACAATGCATTTTGGGTATGGGTACATGGATGCATAGGCTGTTGGAGATAGTCTGAACACAAGCATAGAGAGGAATCCCAAAGTACCAAAATGATGTCACTATTTTCCAGTTCATTCTGTGTGTTCTAAAAGCAAACCCGAATAACTTCTAATAAAGTTAAATTACGGAAACAGAAACCAGTGCCAAAACAAACAGACAAGCAATACTATATTTAGCTCTACTCTATGTGGCAGCAATCCTTGCACCTAAAAGTAGAAAAAAGATGCAACTTGGTATTTTTCTGAAAGGAAAAGTATTCTAACACCTAAACTGAGCACCTCCACTCTAAGCTGATAAGCTCACCTCTAATACTAAAGGATGCTTGTAACATAGCTAAAAATAGAAATAACAGTAAGCTCCGCTCTAAGTGGTAGTCTGGCACAGACCCATGAGATAAGGTAGCACCAATTCAAATTGTTGTGAAGCAAATTGAGAGGGAAACATATGAGGTAAGGTAGCACCTATCAGTTGCTAAATACCAATGTTTTCAAGGCGGTAAGGCGAGGTGTGGCGACTGACTACCGCCTTGCAGCTTAAGCAGTAAGGCATAAAGGCGAGGGAGACGCCTTAACAACTTAAAAAAATAAATAAAACAGCAGCTCAGGGCAGTAGATGGTGAAGAGAAAAAAAAGGAAAAAAGAAAAAGAAAGGAGGAGTAAGAAGTGGGCTGGCCCAGCCCATCAGCCCATGTGCCCCTCAGCCCGTCAGGATAAGGCCGTGTCCTGTGTCCATCTCTCTGCTCCATCCCGATCCTCTCCATACAGCGTCGCCGGAACTCTTCCGCCTCCAGCCGCCGCATCTCTCTGCTCCCAAATCCCGATCTCTGTGCGTGGCTGCATGGCTTCCTAAATGGGGAAGAGGGTGCGGCTGCATGGCTTCCTGAGGGGGAAGGACCCCGGCAGTGGCGGTAAATGGGGTGGAGCGGGTGAGCTGCGGATTTGGCGCGATTTGGGGCCAAAGCGTCGTTTTTTGGACGCCTCGGCTGTAAGGCGGACGCCAGATGACTTTAAGGCGAGTCGTCTGCGAAGGCGTCGTGCGTGTAATGCTTTGGCGCCTAAGCGACGCCTTGAAAACATTGCTAAATACCTATTATTCTAACCGCATTTCTAAATCAACTACAAACACAGAAACCATGACAAAACCAACAAAAAAGTAATACTATGTTTTGCCTCCTTGCACCAAACAATAGCAAGAGAATGCCAACCCGTGCGAGGATGACACTTGCTATTTCACGAGAAAGAAGTGTGTTCTAACAGCTAGAATGAGCACCTCCCAATCTAGAATTTTTTTTTACCGACCGGACCTAGGAAACCGTACCCTATATAACCGGTAAATCGGTGGCATGTTGAAAAAATTGCCCCGGGACGTATATCTCCGGACGCAAAAAATTTGAATTCAATCCCGAATTCAAACTGCAGCGGCGAACGGTAAAAATCTGGTAAACCAGAGGCGGTTTGGAATTTATATACCGAACCGGTTTGAGCGGTTTCTAAGCGGTTTGAGCAGTTTGAAGCGGTTTTTCAAAATTCAAAATGTAATTTTTTTATAAAATGCAAAAAAAATTCCTAAAAATACTTCATGATTTGTAGAATCCAATGATGTCAAAATTACTTAAATTTGAGTGTGTTTAGTATGTTTTTCGACCTTCATGATTTAATGGGCCTTAATGGGCGGCTATGTTTTTTTTTTTTTTTTTTCAAACTTAGATTTGAAATTTTTATACCAAACCAACTCCAATTTGACAAATTTTTACACCCTTGGCTTCTAAAATCACGAACTATTTTACAGAATTTTTTTTCAACGATTTTTTCAAATTTTAAATTTTGAATTTGCCTACCCTTTATAGTTTTTGGGCGGTCCGGGGCTCATGGTATAAACGGTATAGGGTTTACTGTTGTAAACCGTCGGTAGAAAAATGAGCAGCTCCCAATCTCAGCTCTCTTACTCAAAATCATGACAACAACAGATGCTTACAACACATATAGCTAACTAAAGAACTACAGTCTGAGACGGCACACACTTCACTTTAGCTGTTAGAACACACTTCCTTTCTGTGAAATAGCCAGTGGCATCCTCTTTCTGTTGTCTGAGATGGAACCATCCCATCCCATGATGTTTTTCAACCAAAGGCTACCTAAGTGGCACAGACCAATCCTTCGGCCCAAATGAGACTGGTGTGTGACCAGTTGAAGGGGGAGACTATTCTAACAGCTAAAATGAGGTGTTTGGTTAGGGGTTGCTAAAGTTTAGTCAGCTAGATTTAGTCCCATTTAGTCACTTTTTATCTAGCACTATAACTAAACTTTGGACTAAACCATTTAGTAGATGCTAAAGTTTAGCAGGGCAAATCAAACAGGAAAACAAAATCATCATTACCATATATGCTTACAACGCACTATATAGCTAACAAAAGAACTAACAGTAAATTTTGTATGATTCTAAGTGGCACTTTTCAACCAAATGAAACTGGTTGCACGACGAATTGAAATGAAAGGCATATATGGGGATAAGGTAGCACCAACCAGTTCCTGCCGAGGACCTCTTCAGCGCGGTATCCCGTGGCATCCTCGAAGCCGCGGTTGACGTAAATGATGGGGCAGTCAGGCTCGAGCGCGTCGGTGACGACGAGCCCGCAGGGGCCAGACGCGCGCAGCATGCCTTCAATCGCGAACGTGAACATCCCACCGGCGTCGCCACCTCCACCCTCCTCGCCTCCCTGCCCCCCTCCTCCTCCTCCTCCTCCTCCTCCTGCTCCTCCTCGCCGGCGCCGACGCTGCCGGCGCCGTCGGACTCGCTGTCCCCACCATGGTGGTGCCGGTGCCGCCGAGGACGGCGGAACCCTAGCTCCGGATCCGGGGCTCCCCACCGCGACGCGGTCAGCCCATGGATGCCACGCACGCGCGCAAGGCGTGGCGCGAGAGGGCCTAGGGTTTGGTTGGCCTGGCTCTGGATTGGGTTTTGGTCGGGAGGTCGGATGGCGGAGGCAGGCGCGAGCGGAATGGACGGAGCTTGTGGGTTCGGGCTTGGGTTGGAATTGGGAGCAGCCTCGCTTCGCTGTCTCGCTCTCGGCGGGGACGCAACACCCAAGTACGGACAAGGGCACAGTGCCCATCAACCGCCTCTCCCCGAGCACTCGACTCGAAGCGTCCCGTCCGGGGCATTTGCACCGTTGGTCGTCACCGTGGGGGTACGTGGACGGCTGGGATGGGATCAACCTGGTCTGGTTGCTTGCTGATGCTGTACCGTCGGGCCTGTTCACGTGGAAAAGATCGTTCTAATTTGGCCCAGCTGGCCCAATTAATATTTTTTAAAAAAAAATTGCGACCCTTCAGTTCAGCCTTCACTGACGCCGGCGCCGGCGACGAGGCGCTAGTCGCTACAGGCCTACTCCCTCCAGTCCGCCATGCCTGACGCCGCCGCTGCGTGGGTCCCCGCGCCGCTCTCCACACTATCTCCGCGCCGCTCCGTGACTCGCTTGCCGCGGCGCCGTACGAGAGCCCCCCGCGGGCTCATCCGCCTCCGTCAAGTCCCTCCTGGCCTCCCTCCTCCCTTCGCCTTCCCCTTCCCCTTCCCCGCCTCAGGCCCAGGCCCAGGCCCAGGCGGGCGGGCAGGAGGCCGGGGACCTCCTTCTCTTCTGCGCCGCCGTACTCGCGGCCTCCCGGAATACCCCGCGCTACACTGGGTCCCGGCGGGCCTCGTGGGCGCGGCCGCCTCCGCGGTGAAGGAATTGGCGGCGCGGGGAGGTTGGGGCAGCGTCGGGGAGATGGTGGTGGCTGTGGCGCCGGAGGTGGTGCCTCCTCTCAAGGCTGTGGTAAAGGACTCGTGCGTTGACGCTGACAGCGACGAGATTGGCGCTGTGAAGCCGCCTAAGGAGCATGCTGCGGTCGCGGCGCACCAGTTCCGGTGGCTGGTGTCTCAGGTTTGTGCTCTGTGATGGTTACTTTGGCAGTGCTCTTGCCAATGGTTTGGTTATAGTAAGATTTTTGTAGAAGTTCAAAAGAAGTTGATGTTAGGATAATTTGGTACTCTTCGAATAAAATGTTACTGTTATGAGAACATTTTGCCCTGGAAACTCGTAGTACTACGCTACTAGCATAAGCAACAGCAGAACTGTATCAGTAAGTGAAGCAAGTATGTGGCTGCATAGAGATGCTTACTTCAGTATCTATTTATGTATTTCAGGTTAGTTACCCTAAGCTTGGGGACTTGTGTTGGTTAGTCATTCCTTGTGCCCTGACAACCTTGGATCATTGGTCACCAGAAGTTAAGGTACAGTGCTGTTTTAGTTACTCTACTGGGGTAACAGAAGTATAGACTTGTTAGTGTCAATGCCAACTTTGTCTTAGTAGCATTCATTTAAATTTTTCCTCTAATTACTGCTCAAGACTTTCCTAGTTGATGAACATTGTTCCATATAATTGACAGGAACAGGGAATGGTTAGTTTCGTACACATAGCGAAGAATGTGAAAGTAACGGAGTTAAGTTTGTACGAAGATGCCATACTTGATGCATGCTGTCAGAACATTCCTGCGGATGATGAGCTATGGTACCAGGTTATTGAGGTATCTGTGCTGTTGTTGACATGCACTCAGCGGAGCAATCCTCGTAGCCCTTGGTAAAGTTTCTTGCTAATTTGAATCATTTGTTCCTTTTATAGTCAGTTGTAATCAGGACTGATCTTCCTAGCTTAGTGATTCCAAATAGATAAACCTATTCTGCTGTGAGTCTATACTGGACTCTGGATATTCAAAAGGTTATATGATAATATGTTATTTCTATCACACTCATTCAGTTTATGAACTGTGAACTATGGTATCCCTTCAAAAATTTTGCACCAAAAAACTAGAGGAAGATGCTCAGGGAAAAATGTTTGCCTTGTGTTTAAATGACTCAAAGCTAGCTTATGAAAAAATAAACATTTATCGTAGTTATATTGGGATACAGAATCATTGCTCGACAACCTATAGGTAAAATGTTAGTGGTTACTTGGAGAACACAACCTATAATTAAGTGATTGAGCTGGCTATTGGTTGATATTTTGCATTCTAGATGAGTTCATGCTTGCATTGCAAAATCTTGCTTGACTCTAGTATGAACATCCACAAAATATGTTTATATTTCTTGAAGTCCCTCATATTTCCTTTATTCAGTTTCATTTTAAAATTGGTTCCAGGTATGATCGAATGCTTAGTGAGATGTTGGGACACCTGGGCGGCAGCCACTAAATAAAGAGCGCCGTGTTGCATGGCTGACCCTTATTGGGCCAGTTTTCGATGCTATGGGCCTCTTCCTATTGGCACATTTTCGCCGCCTTTTCTCGCTCTTTTTCCAATGGATGCACGCTGATGATGATAAGACTGTTCTTCTGGTAGGGAAAAATGTTCTGATTGTTAATTAGCATTAAGAGAAAGTGCTACAATACATCTTCACATTTTTGCTCCTGTCAGATAATGTCACCAATTTATAGGATATGGAATCTTGTTATCCTCATTGATTATGGGTTTTTGTATGTATTTGATCCATGAATATTTTTCAGACTTTAAAGCAAATTCATGCCATTATCAAGCTTACCTGGATCAGGAAGTCACCTTATACTTTGAGGTATTAGAAGTTGTGATATATGTCTTCTTCTTACTTATTATGAAATTCAGCTTGTTGTGCTCGCTGTATTATAGTATCAATTATCAAATAATCCTAATCCAAAGGCAGAATAATGCGTCATAACTTATAAGTGACTTCAAATCCGCTTCTTTTGTGTGTAGGCTGGTGGATGAGCTTGTTCTGTTATATAAAGAATCGGCGACAAAGAGCAACCGTGAAGTCATGCGAGATCATATCCTGGAGATACTTGTACTGCTTCAGAAGTAAGAAACTCTCCTTCGTTAACAGTTCTTGTACATGCATAGTGGCACAGTAAGCTACTTTAGTGGCAATCAGACCTGCTCTATGAAAATCCATTTTGTTCAAAGTAGTTCATTAAACTAGTGCACTCTGTCTTGCTGCCTGCTGTTCTACTCCTTAGGTGTCACTAGCTAGCATAGTTGATGATGTTTTTCACTTTATTTATCTATTTGGAAGCAGTGTTTGGAGATCAATTTATGTTATTTTGCATTAGCTTTTACCTGACAAATTAAAGATGATGTTTCCACCTCAGCAATGGGATTAATTAGAATGGGACTTAATTTAGAGGTTACATTATTTCATTTATGGGATGGGTTTGATTATGTATCTATTCTCGTTATCTTCTCATCCTTCTGTGCTAACTACAAAACATCCCCTTTTCTCCTGAGAAAAAGGTTGTGCCACATGAACTAGGAAAAAGTTGATGTATCCACTTCCATTTCTGCCCTGTATATCTTTGTTTCTTGTAGTAAATGGTTTACTGTTGCAGGTGCAAGGGACAACAATTTGAGGAAGCTTGGAAGAAGCATGAACTAGACCCAGACTTGACGATGCTGCTGTCCACTTTCAATGAGCTTTGTATAAAAAATAGTTCACCGTGATGTTGAGTTTAACTATGTGTTATCAGTGTAAATATTTCACCATCGCCTGCCATTAAATATTTCACCATTGCCTATTCTGGCATTCCTATCTTCTGAACGATCAGCCTTGATTCTTGTGGCAAACCCCATTGAAAAATTCAAATTACCTGTAGGGGCAGCTGGACAAAGGTATGAACAACTCATGCCTTGTTGACGGTTTCTTCCTCTGCATCCATTCTGGTATATATGTGTACACGGTTGTAACGCTGTGTTCATCATGGATGTAGTGCAGTTGACTGCACCAGCTAGGTGCTGCAAAATGTATTTTGCTCACTGAAGATGAAGAGTACAGAGCTCATATATAGCATAGACCGAAGCAGCTGACTGACGCTCCCAGGTCCTAGTAGCGCTACCAATACAGCTAATGGAACCAATCGGAGCCTTATTTGTAGCTGCAGTTTCGAGTATATTTCTGTCTAAACTATAGGCATATATATGATGATTTGATGGGTGTCTACGTCTGGCCGTATTTCTCCGGGAAGCTCAGTATCTGCGGCTGCAGGTACTTGCCGTGGTAGATGAGCCTGGACATGCCCCCTGTACGCCGCCTGCGTCATGTGTATCCCGTCCCAGCTCAGGTACGTGGAGGGCTCCGCGCACGCCGTTGCCCCGTCGAAGCCGCACATCCGCCGCCAGTCGAAGTTGTACTCGCCGCCGCCGCCGCCGCCGCAGCACGCCTTGCGCGTGCTCGCCGCGTCGAAACCTGAAGAAACAGAGGGAGACATGCTTACGTACGCGTCAAAATGCAACGCACAACTCGCGTCACGCATGCCACCGGCATGTGTGAGAGACTGAGCATGAACGTGCGTGTGTACCGAACGTGGAGGCGTTGTGGAGGAGGGTGAGGAAGGAGTGGAAGTAGTCGGCGTAGGCGACGGCGGCGTCCGGGTACGACGCCTGCAGGTCGGCGACGGCGCGCCGGAGCCGCGAGTTGTGCTTGGCGGCGAAGTCGTTGAGCTCCCGGAGGCACCCCGCCGAGTCGTAGTCCGCGGGCTCCGACGAGGCGGCGTTCATGGCAAGGTACCCCGGCACGCAGCCGATGGGGAAGTTGCCCGGGACGATGACTCGGCTGGCGCCCATGTCCAGCACCTCCCTGGCGGCGTCGATGATCGTCTTCACGACCCCCGGGATGAGCTTCTCCACCTCGGCCACCGGCTTGCTCTGAAAGAAGGCGTAGTTGTAGTCGTTTCCACCGATCTCCCCGACCAAAACCAGAGAAGTTTGAAGCCTCCTGCGTATCTCTGCATGCAGGCACGCAGTCACACACAATGGAAAGAATCGATCGGCAGTTGATCGAGGAGGATGGAATGAGGTGGTTGCATTTGCTTGCCTTGATCGGTGCGGAAGGTGGACTTGAGGAAGTCTTTGAACCACCGGAGCTGAACCTTGAGCGAGTTGGAGGCGAATGGCACGGGGACGGTGAGGTTGTACTGGTCGGCCGGGTCCACGGCGGTGGCTCCGGCGACGGCGAAGTTGACACCATGGTCGAAGCTCTTGTTCTTGCCCAGGTACGGGTTCAGGAACGGGAGACCCAGGTCCTGAGCTGCATCATCAACCATGCATTTTAATTTTGCGCATACATAGACACGTGGATCACGAAAGCAAATCGATTAGAGCTCAATGCATTGTGCTTATGCATGCATGTCGTCACGATCACAACTCTGTATTGAGATTAGCAGCTTCTGTAAAATGAATGACGTCAGATCGACATGCATATATAATATACCCAGGAAGTCGATCATGAGGAGGCCGTCAGAGCACCGCCCGGTCGGGTACCCGAACGTGACGCCGTAGGGGAGGTGCTTGATGGTCTCGAACATGCCCGGAGGCGCCTCCTTGACGAGGTTTCCCGTGTCAGTGATGGAGTCGCCGAGGCTGTAGATGGCCGTGATGCCGTTGCCGCTGCCGGCATCGGCACCCTGCCCATGGCGGCAGCACAAGTGCAGAGCGGCGAGGGAGATCGCCAGAAGGAGAGCTGAGGCAGAGGACGAAGCCATGGCCATAGATGATAGATGATTACTCGGAAAGAGATCGCGCTCGCGTGACGAGTGACGAGTGAGGCGGCCGGCCATGATCGACGGCCTTCTTATAAAGCATGTTTGGGTGGATGGGCGAGAAGAGGACCAGCCACAGCATGTTCTAGAACAAGTCGAAAGCGTGGTCGGATGGCGATTTCGCCGCCCAGAAGGCTCGGTCGGCCGCGCGTGTAGATGGAAACGGCTTTTCGTCGAGGGCCATGCTTTTGTCACCTTGTTAAGATCGGATCGAGTCCGAGATTAGGGGGGCTCTGCTTTTGACTGACAACGGTTAGTTCCTTTTCAGTCTTGACCGTCAT
Organism: Hyparrhenia diplandra; assembly: GCA_015847255.1. Lineage (NCBI taxonomy): Eukaryota > Viridiplantae > Streptophyta > Magnoliopsida > Poales > Poaceae > Hyparrhenia > Hyparrhenia diplandra. The sequence continues at coordinate 23,183 of JADLZK010012535.1, forward strand.
TAAATCAATCAGGCAGTAATAGAGGGGGAATAGGATATGCAGAAGCCATGCACAACCACACTGATTTTATGATCTACTATAAACTGTCTATATATTTATTACAATATTAAATAAAAAGAGAGACGTATACGGTTGATTGTTATATGCTATAAGCATAGTAGGATGGTTTAGATTGATCAAATAACTTGTTTGTTAATTGGCATAATAACACAAAAGAATGGTAAGTGGATTGATTTAATCGTCACCAGACCACAATTGCAAATCCCTAACTTTTTTTTCTTTCTCCATTCGCGATATAACAATCAATTTGCTCAAGATGAGATAACGAAAAGATTTTAGAGATGACTAAAAAAAATAAAGGTTTTTAAGTTTGTGAATCAAAATTAGCCAACTTGAAATTTTTTTCGCGCTCGGAGAATATAGCACGTTTATTATTGAGCAGAGTGAATTACAAGTCAGCTATGAGAGAACCCTCATAGCGCTGGTTCAGAGAGAGTAGAAACCTAGAAACGATAAAGGAAAAGATACGAAGAGGCCAGAGAGACTTCATCCACTAAACGCAATACTATTAGCGTCTGCGTTATACTGTGTAATTTAAAAAAAGATTACTACCCATTTTCCGTTGTTGCTATTAGTATAATATTGCTAACATATCTCTTTTTTTTTTTTTTGCAGTAAAGAAAATTTCATTGATATTAAAGTAAATTACATCATCTCATTACAAAAATAAACCAAACTAAGAAGATCACTCTTTCGAAACCATTTTGTTCGAAAGTGCCGATATTATTATCCCCTTTAACTCCTGCACATCCCTTTTGTAGGAAAAGTCTTCAATCCAACACCATATACGTGAAATTCCATTCGTTTGCAAAGAATGGTGTTGAAGGACCATTTCACTTTATATCATGCTTTCTCAAAATCCAATTCTTCGAGAATGACACCATCAAAGAATCACACCGTATATAAAAGCCCAGTGCTATATACCATTTTTTCTTAATCAATATATTGTGACGCTAAAAAGGTATTATGTGAGCATATAGAGCCACCATGCATGGCCTAGTCATCTCTCGCTAGGTCATCTTGATATAATACTTTGGTGCACCTCTTGAGCGCATTGCTAGAGACGCAACGTTTGTATGCTACTACGGAGGAGGAGATGCTAGTGCTGCACTTGTACGTCAGTTGCAACAGCACCGGACATAATAATGCACCCCATTGCCTGCATTATTATTGCTACCGATTTTTATGCGGTAAAAAGACCAAACTGACTTTTAAGCAACGGAAACAACGGCCTCGCGCGCGCACGCGCTGGGGCAGGAGGCGAAGTGGGTGATCGCCTCCGATCGGCCACTTTTCGCTCCCTCTCCCAACTTTTCGACCGGCCGATGTTGATAGGGCGGTGGCGGTGGATGCGATCGGGCTTGCGCGGATTTGCTCAAGGAAGACGCTAGCTCTGGGGCCGGAGTGCGCGCGATTGCAGTGGCCGAATCTTTGCCGTTTTCCCGTGTTGGATGGAGGTTTATTTGGGCGGCGCACCTGCTTTGCAGTTTTTCAAGCTAGTGGCGGTGCGCCTTCGTTGTGCTTCTTGCTTGGCCGGGGTCGGTCCGCCGGTCACCAAGTGTGTGATCAGTGATCCATCTGCATGTAAAGCAAGCAGATGCAGATCGTGTGACCAGGAGAAGGTATCGACGTCTCGTGTCTGTGTCGTCTGGGTATTTGTGGCCTCCAGTGCTCTCCCGAGGCATCCGGTAGGAGGCGACATGAATGAAGAGAAAACCAACCACGAGTTTTGGAATCACGAGCCTTGTAAAGGAGATAGATCGATGATCGATCATGCACCTGTACCCTTCTCAAAGGTTTTTATTTACTTTTTTTTTTTTTTTTTGAGCAAACATTGGTGAAGGTTTTTTTTTCCCCTTTGGTGAACTCCTGGAGATGGAACCCAGCAGGCCCAAGCCCAATCTGCACGCGATCGAGTCCTCCTCTGCGGGCTTGAAACAATGGGCCCAGCCCATGCTGCACCTTCTCCCTAGTAAGCCCGCCCGCGACAAACCGCCGCCCGTTTCGAAACAAACCTGCCGCTCCCGCGACGCGCGTCCATCTCCATGTCCATGGCGCCGCCGCCGCACCACTTCGCCCCACGCCCACGCCGTGGCGCGGCGCGCCCATGACGCCTCCGCACCACCGGCATGGTTCACCTCGCCAAGCGCCACGGCCACCAGCCCGCGTGGCTCCCGTCCCCACAACCGCGCCCGCCGACGGACCTACCGCTGCCGCTCCTCCCGGCGCCGTCGCTGGCCTCGCTGCTGCTCGCCGCCGTCGCGTCCTCGCCGTCCCTCCCGCACCTCCGCCACATCCACGGCCTCCTCGTCCGCCTCCACTCCCCCTCCTCCCACCGCCCCGTTCCTCCTCTCCCGCTTGCTCCGCCGCCTCGCCGCGCTCCCGCTCCCGCTCCCACGCCCACGCCCACGCCGCTCCGCTACGCGGTCGCCGTGTTCTCCTCGCTCTCGCCGCCCGGACCCGTTCCTCGCCGCGGCCCTCCTACGGTTCGCGCATCTCACGCAGCCGCCGCTGGAGACCTTCCGCGTCTTCTCTCCGGCTCCGCCGCGCGCACGGCAGCGACCTCCCGTTCCTCCCGTTCGCCTTCTCCCCGCTGGCCAAGTCCGCCGCGGCCGCGCGCTCGCTGCCCGCAGCGGCCGGCGCGCACGCGGTGTCGCTCCTGCTCGGAGGGTTCGATAAGCACCGGTTTGTGGAGAACTCGTTGATTGGTGCATATGTTGCGTGCGGCGACATCAGTGCCGCGCGGAAGGTGTTCGATGAAATGGTGGTGAAGGATGTCATTTCATGGACGAGCATCGTGGTGGCGTATTCTAGGAGCCGTGATATGGGTTCGGCTGAGGAGGTGTTTGCGCTCTGCCCGGTTAAGGATATGGTGGCGTGGACGGCGATGGTGACGGGGTATGCGCAGAACGCCATGCCGGTGAAGGCGCTCGAGGCGTTTGAGCAGATGGAGGGGGCTGGGATGCCTATTGATGAAGTTTCACTCACCGGTGCTATCTCAGCTTGTGCTCAGCTCGGTGCGGTGAGGCGAGCCGCCTGGGTTCAGGAAATTGCAGAACGGATTGGTCTTGGAAGGAACGTGGTTGTCGGGTCAGGGTTGGTGGACATGTATGCCAAGTGCGGTCTCATCGACGAGGCGCTCAGGGTTTTTGAAGGGATGCCAGAGAAGAACGTGTATACCTATAGCTCAATGATTGTTGGCCTAGCATCACACGGGAGGGCCAATGACGCGATTGCTATGTTCAATGACATGGTTAGGAGGGCAGATGTGGCACCCAACCATGTTACCTTCATTGGAGTATTGACAGCCTGCAGCCATGCAGGGATGGTGAAACAAGGGCGCTACTACTTTGCGCAGATGAAGGACAGGTATGGGATATTGCCTTCCGCAGACCACTACGCTTGTATGGTTGATTTGCTTGGTCGAGCTGGATTGGTGATTGAAGCCCTTGATCTTGTGAAATCAATGAATGTGGAGCCTCATGGTGGTGTCTGGGGGGCACTGTTAGGGGCTTGCCGAATCCATGGAAATACTGAAGTCGCTAAGGTTGCAGCTCAACATCTTTTTAAGCTTGAGCCAGAGGGCATAGGGAACTATGTGTTGTTATCAAATACACTTGCATCAGCAGGAGAATGGGATGAAGTCTCAAAGGTTAGGAAGCTGATGAGAATTCGGGGGCTGAAAAAGGATCCTGCAGTGAGCTGGTTTGAAGGCCATGATGGTTTTGTGCATCAGTTCTTTGCTGGTGATAATACCCACCCATGGATGCATGAAATAAAGAAAAGATTGTTGGAGCTACGGGCAAGATTGAAGCTTGCAGGTTATGTGCCAGTCCTTAGTTCAGTTGTTTATAATGTAAGTAAGGAAGAGAAAGAAAGGTTGTTAATGGGTCATAGCGAGAAGCTGGCTCTGTCATTTGGATTGCTCACACTTGAGTCTAGATCCCCAATCAGGATAGTAAAGAATCTAAGGATATGTGACGACTGCCATTTGTTTATAAGATTGGTGTCAAAAGTTGAGCCCATCGAGATTATAGTCAGGGACAATATGAGATTTCATCACTTCAGAGATGGAGAATGCTCATGCGGTGGATTCTGGTGAATGCAGGATATGTATTATTTTATTGAGAAAATATAAACATGGGAGAGTAAACCTCCATCAATTAATAGTACCTTGTCCAACTTATTAAGTTATTTATCTGACATGTTTTTGAATATAGGAAGGTCAACTCTGAACAGCAGGGCAAAGCTTCGAAAGCCGCTTATGAATTCAAATAAACAATTAAATAATGGCAATCTTTGTTTGCACTGAAGAGCTACGCAGGGCAGATCTAGTTGGCAAGCATGGGTAACGAGGAAGTGGGTGTTTGATTGAAAAAATGGACATGATTTGAAAACGATACTTAAAAGCATGGAGTTCACACAATAGAAATGCAAATAGTAAAGCATCAATCATGGCGGGTCATTCAAAACTACTAAGTATATTGTTGAATGTAACTATATAATTATTGCTGTAGGAGAACTGAAAGGGATTTTTCTTTCAAATTCAATACTTACCTAATGCTTTTAATCGTTTTTGTTCTGAATCTCAAAATTATGCACAAGACAAGCAAGAACTGAATTATGACCAATCCTTTGCTTGGCATTACATTAGTGCAGTCCTACTGTCCTAGCCATAGCAAGTATTGGTACCTGTAAGGTTCTACATTTTTTGGCATACAGATCATTAGTGACTAAAGAGTTCTAATCAAAATCTGATGGAAGCATTTCTGAGCCTTTTTTTTTTTTTTGGTCCAAGGCGCCATGGGAGCTAGAAGTGCATTTTTCTTCAGACCTGTATTTCCACAAATCCACATGCCATTTTTAATGGAGGCTTCAGCTTTCTCAGCATATGAAACTATGGTGTGCTGTGTTTTGCTTCTCACGCCATCAACTAAATGATCAGATGTTTACTAGCTTGCTCTCATCGATGCTGACCAGAAGTGTTTCTTTCCCTGCTTCCTGAGAATAGCCAGTGTGGTCTTTTTGGTGAATGTGAACTGGGGCCAATGCTAAGTTTGAGGTCAAGATCACTCTCTACAGAGGCATTCCAACTTTCATCTTCAGCTGATTTATGGTTCTCCCTGTGAAATCTTTCTTTGACTGTTGAGTTTTCTTCACTAAAGAGGCTGAGGCAGTTTACTGGCTTGCATTCATTAAGACTCAAATCTTCAGTTACTTGCTGGGGAATTGAGTGTTGTGCATTACCAAGGCGAGCAGATTGATTTGTCCCTGAGGTAGAAGGACTACTCTTGACATTCGACCTTGATCCCTGCACCATTTCATGAGTTTTTTCTGTTCTTGGTTGATAACTATGGTTATCACATTCAGCCATCAATGATTTTTGTACATGATACAAACGATGCAGCTCATGCACCTGATGAAAAGAAGCAGTATCAGATGCAAAAGTTCTTGTTGCATGAATGACAGGACAAGTTAGGTCTGACTAACAACTGGTTGTCAACTTATCACTAGAAAGATGAAGGTTTAATGCAGCATAAGCAGTATTATGCACTACAATATACTGCAGCTGTATGTTAACTTCTCGTCTATGTGTGCAAATATACCTCAGCAAATCAAAAGGCTCAGGAGTCAAGACCTATTAGGCTGCCTGATCTGCTTGCTTTCTTATGTTCTTTATATTTGGTGAATTCTTATGAGACGGATAACTAGAGTGGATGGCTACATACTACATACCTGCTGTCTGAAGACCTTATCATGCTCTATGATTGTTCTCCGAATTGAGTCCTTGCTGTCTTGTATGCAGTGCTCGTCCATTGGCTCTTCCAAGGTGCATAAAAGCTTTTGCTCACCAGCTTTGAGCAATAATTTAGTTATTTTCTGGATATTATCTCTACCTTTTATATACCTTGCGATGATTATTCTCTTTATCTCCAACAGGGTGGAGAGGATTCTGTGAATATGAAGCAAATCAATAGCCATACCTGAAACAGTCAGTTTGAAAGATCAGGTACCTTGTGTAGTACGCATCAGTTAGAGCTGGAGAGATTTGCCATAAAAATTATTACTGTAGCTTGAGTCAATTGCACTATGCTTACAAGTGAATGATGGATACTGAGCTAACACTGAACCAAGAATCAAACAAAGTGAAAATGAAGATTTACTCACCTGTATCCTTGATTCTCATGGTCCAGCTGCTTATCTCGCATTTTTCCTCTTCTTTGGTTACAGATCATAGCCACTAGCAATCTCCATATGTTAGCAGGGACAGAGAATGGGATGTGACTTGCTCAACTCTATCCTCAGCAACCATTACTCATTTTAGAGCCTAACTGTGGGAGAGTTCACTTTGTGGGTAGCTTCCACGCTCTATCTCTCCTTGTGCTTATGAAGCAAACAGCATCCTTTTGTACTAGAAACAAGAGATGCCAACCAAAAGTGAAGAAAAGCTAGTAATGCAATGGCTGACAGGCTGCGTGAAGCTGAAGAGTAAGCAGGATATATGGGCGGCAGCACAAAAGGATGAGAAGCTGGAGATCGTTAGTTAGCAGGAGGTATGCTGCGTCGCTATTTGTTTATCGAATTCGAGGAAAGATCAGGGAAGTGCAGCCAGCAGCCAATTGGAGAGCCAAATCTGGTTGGTTTAATGAAACAACAAGCCAACCTAAAAACATGTGAAGCAGATATGCCACGCAGGTTTTGCCGGGATTAAAGATATCAGGATTTTTGGACTTGGGCAACCTCTCTCTCTCTGATAGATAAGCTAGGCCATACATATCTTCACATGCTTGTAGTTTGCAGTTGAGATCTGAAGATACCAGGGGCCCACAGCCATGAGTTATCCTAGGCTGTCCATCCTCGTTACAATCCCAACTCTGGGATCTGTCAACAGCCTCAGAAAAGTAAATTGCCGTTTAAGCTTCCATGTGCGTTGCAAATCCCTTACTTTGTGTGTGTGGGTGGGTGTATTTTTAACCTGGACAAGTGGACAGGTTGTTGCTCTACTGCCGCCTCTGCATGTTCCGTCACCGTCCCTGCCTTCCCAGTATTCTTGGACGGCTGGATCTCAAAACCAAGATCTTGTCAGTTCGTTCATCCCACCGACACAGGTACTAAAATAACACCTCTTTCTGATCTAAATCATACTTGTGTTGCTCAGTTGACTTGCAACACACCAGGCTGTTGATCCGTTCATGATTCAATGCAGTAGCCAGTACTATGAAACTCCTGATGTGCATGATATTTTAAACGTTAATCAGGTTTGACATTTTTTGAGTTCCTGGATGCCCTTGATCAATCTTTTCCTGCCTGTATGTCAGGCAGCCTTGCCACATGAATGTTCTCTAGGCTAGCAACATTACTGGGAGAGCTTAACACCATTTTCTGTTGTGTGGTACACAGATAGGACAGTAGGAGTACAACATAGGATAAGGTTATGCTGCCCATCACTTGGCTTTCCCAGATTCCTTTGTCAACAACTAAAGATTTAGTGCCGGGACCAATGATAGGCCTATATATGGTGCTTGCCATCTATTCCAACTCCAATACACATTCATCACTCCTTAGGGTTTCCTAGCTTCCCCGCAAAAGAAGGGATTCTGAAATCACAGTCCCTGTTCCCTGAAAAGGATAAGCACTTAGATAGCATCTTTAAACCCTTGACGTTCATTTTATTTTTCATTTGGAAAAGCAAAAGTTCTATTTAGGTCGAGTCACAACTAAACACTAGTATACCTCATTGGTTAGAGTAGCATGTAGGCTTAGCCATCCCTCACTAGTGTGACATCAGTGCTGCATCTTCCTCGTATATTGGTCCTAAATTATCCGTTTGTTGAGCTAATATGATATCCAAAAACTATATATCTTGTTTCTTTCTTTTTTTTTTTTTTTTGAGAACACGCCGTTGCGTGTATTTCATTAAGCAGAATAAAAAGGAAACAAAGTTCGAAAGTTGGAAAGGAACTTTGCAGTGCCATGACCGTCCACGTACCACGCGAAAGCAAAGCCAGCGGCATCAGCTCATATACGCGGATAAGCTTGACAGCGATCAGATGGTTGTTGCTGTCTGTAGTCATAGACATCAGACAGGACCCGACTAGCTGCTCATATAAGTTAGAAACGAATCATGTTTAAATTTTCTTGGCACTGTTTGGAAATCCTGTTGCACATGGCAAAGATTTGCAGCTCTGATCTCACCTGTATATTCTGAAAGAAAAACGGAAATTGCAGGTAGTACACATGGAAATGAACATGTGCAGATATCACAGACTCTGATGCTACCGCTCTGAGATGGAATCAAACTCAGGCAGAGATCCCAAATGAGGAGGACCAGAGAGCTAGGAGCCAAATAATGTAAGCAACTATCTGTCACAGCAGCGGTCCCTTCCAAATGGCCGACAGGCAACCTGCCGTTAATCCTTTTCATTGGCGTCGTGATCTGCACAGGTGATAGATGCAGCCATGTATGCATCCACGCCACGCTTGGGGCAGACAGGCAGAGCAAGAGCGCCATCAAACTGGCTGGCTGTGGGCTGTCTCACATGGACCACACCCACGCCGTGGCATGCAGTCCACGCTTCGGTGAAAGCTGAAAACATCTTTGGATGCACGTACCCATCAGCTTCTGGCCATGGCTTTGCCATGGGATACTTGCAATTTGCAAACTCCGCTCCGGTTCGGGTCAGATCTATATATCTACTTTCAGATGCAGATCAGGTTAATTTGTCAGTGGAGTGCAGTTTTCGTGCGCTTTTTCTCGGTTCAAGTCTTTTATCTTTTTTTGTTTATTATCTCATCAAGTGGATGGATGGATTGCAAGTAGTGGTATGCATGGTAAGCGATTCCATTTTTGCATTGCGTCCCTTTGGGTGGCGTTTCTGTGGCTAGGATCAGTTGGGAGAGAATGAGAGATATCTGCGCCCACATCACTGATTTGGACAGACTTCTGACCTGAAAACTGAGATGGCCTCGCATTTTCACCGCCAGGTTCTCTTCTATCCATGTTGGTACCCAAGACTTTTATGCTTCCTTCCATATTATTATCATCTTCTTAGTTTGATGGTTTCTCTTGGCTGATAAACCGGCTAATACTGATTTATTGTGGGAGAATTAGAAAAATAATCCTAGGTAGGACATGTATTTTGCAGCAGTAAAAAAAATGAAGGTCCGTGTTGTACATGTGTCATTTTTATTAGCTTTCTTATTATTCCCACCCCAAAGAATTCCATATATAAGATTCATCCGTAGCTTTTTTTTTTAATCCTAATACATACCTGGCGTGGCGGCTGGCGCATCAATTACATATGGTCACGAGATAATGATGTCTGAATAATTTCCTCATGTTGCTGTCATGTCATGTTGGTTGGTGCTCGTAACAAAATGTTGTTTCCTGCCATGCATCAGTTGTAGATTGTGTCGTACTATACATGCCCATACTGATTGTGGTTTGCATGGATGGGGACCTACTTCTCTTTAAACTAAATAAATCAGGCATTCAGGTTTTGGCCCATACTGGCTTAACACGTTGTTATTTTATGGAAAAAGTCTACTTTTGGTCCCTCAACTATCATGAAAGTTCGATTTTGGTCCCTCAACTCCAAAACAGGACAAAACGGATCCCTCAACTTTTTCAAACCGTGCAAATTTCGTCCCTCGGTGGGTTTTGAAGGAGGTTTCGCTACAAGATAACCGCGGTTTCTTACTGGTGGTTGCTACAGTGACAGTGTTTTTTGTTTTTCTTTTTTAAAAAAATCCGGTTGAATCTTTTAAAAATCATAGTAAATCATAGAAAATTCATAAAATAAAAATCCAATTTTGTTGGACTCCACATGATTAGATCTACGCAATGAATATATAATATGGTATACTTTAGTACAAAGTTTTTACTACAAGGTTTTGTCATTTTTTTTTTTTATTTATTTGGCTCAATCTTTAAAAATCATAGTAAATTATAGAAAAATTATAAAATAAAAATTCAATTTTGTTAGACTCCACATGAGTAGATCGCAATAACACATTGAATATATAATATGGTATGCTTTTAGTCCAACAAAATAATTATGAAGTTGCAGCTACGAATTATTTCAATTAATTACAAAAAGCATAGATCTAAAGCTACAACCAAAATTTTGTAAAAAGCATACCATATTATATATTTATTGTGTAAACATGCTCATGTGGAGTCTAACAAAATTAGTTTTTCTATTTTATGATTTTTTATATTTTTTACTATAATTTTTTAAATATTCAGCCAAATAAATATAAAAAGAAAAAGACAAAACCTTCATAGTAAAAAATTTTATATTAAAGTATACCATATTATATATTCAATGTGTAGGTCTAATCATGTGGAGTCCAACAAAATTAGATTTTTTATTTTATGATTTTTTTCGTGATTTACTATGATTTTTTAAAGATTCAACCGGAATTTTTATAAAAAAAAGAAAGGAAAAAACAAAACCACGTAGCAGCCCACTGTAGCAAAACCCGAGTTACTGTAGCAAATCCGCCTTCAAAACCGCCGAGGGACGTAATTTGCTTGGTTTGAAAAGTTGAGGGAGGTGATTTTGTCCGGTTTTGAAGTTGGCGACCAAAAAGAAACTTTCGTGATAGTTGGGGGGAAGAATCGACTTTTTCCTTGTTATTATACGTAATCATCATCGTTTCAACCACCGAAATCTGCACATTTAATCCACAGTCCAGCTGGCCTTTGGTGAATTGGAGCCCAAAAAAAGGGCCCCCACTTAAAAAGCCAAAAAAAAACTTGTAATAAATCGTTAGTGGACTGGGCTGGCAGTAATAGTAGTGGGTCATGGGCTCTGACCGTGGATCTTCCCTGGGCTCAAAAGTTTCAGCCCAACAAGGCCTCGGCGACGGCGAACCACATCCGGAGAGGGGAGGAAACGAATGAATCAGCAACGGACAACGAACTCCCCTCATCTCTTGGCCGCCGAAAAAAGATCGGCAGTGAGAGATTCAGATGAGGCTCTGTCTCCGGCAAGCGGCGGCCACGGCCACCTGCAGCTCCCCCGTCGCAGCCACCCTCCGCGGCAAGGTAACCTCACCTCGATTGCCTGCTGCCAGCCTCCTCCTCCTCAGCCGTTTCTTCCTCTTGCCTGGCTGACCTGCCTGCCCGTGATTCTCTCCACAGGGTTCTCCAAGCTCCCTCGCCCATGGACGGCTCAGCTTCAGCCACACGTCGCTGCAGACGACGCCCGATCACCGCCGATACCGAGCAGGTCTGTTCGTCACAGCTTCTCTTTTTTCTTCTGCAAAATCATAGCCACAGCACGCAACAAGGTGCAAGACTGACTGAAGGATCACTGTCTCTGTGTGTATGTGTAACAAAAACCTGCTGCAGCAGGGTGGGCGGTGCGCGTGCTTCCGCTGACGGAGGAGAACGTGGAGAAGGTGCTGGACGAGGTGCGGCCGAGCCTGATGGCGGACGGCGGCAACGTGGCGCTGCACGAGATCGACGGCCTCGTCGTCGTGCTCAAGCTGCAGGGGGCGTGCGGCTCCTGCCCCAGCTCCACCATGACGCTCAAGATGGGCATCGAGACGCGCCTCCGCGACAAGATCCCCGACATCCTCGAGGTCGAGCAGATTGTCGACACCGAAACCGGCCTTGACCTCACCGCCGACAACGTCGACAAGGTCAATGCTCGATCGGTCTCTGCTGCCGTGCTGCAGATGATATGATCGTGATCGAACTGTATGCGATTCGATCTGAGGACTGTTTTGTTGATGCATGCAGGTGCTTGATGAGATCAGACCGTACCTCTCCGGCACCGGAGGTGGAGGACTCGAGCTCCTCCAGATTGATGGATATGTCGTCAAGATCCGGATCAGTGGACCTGCAGCTGGTGTAATGACAGTACGAGTAGCTGTGACACAAAAACTGAGGGAAAAAATACCTTCCATCTTGGCTGTTCAGCTCACAGAATAGAAACGCGACAGTTCATTTGGCATCAATGATCACAACCAAACTCGGCTTTCTGGTGAATGTCCAGTTTTCAGTCTTATATTTCTGTCGTTGCAATGAATCGCAGAATTGGTGACTAATACAAATTGCAATCCAAGAATTATTTGACTTGACAAAAAAAATCTTTTAGTTGAACAGATCAAAGCTTACAACCCTTTCATCAAGTATATAAAAGATATTATTTCCAGAGTTACTAAATCAATGACTAATCATCTGTTACATTTGACAGTGGATTTCTCAGTGGTTCACATCAATGTATCAATTTTAAATTTCAAGTGCCTTTTCTAGACAAAGGCAAGTTTTTTTTCCGCACAACTGAAAATCAGAGCTCCTTCACTTCCTCAGAAATTGACAGCTTCACTAAGCTACCTATTCATTCCCTGTTCTTGAGGGTTCTACAAAGCAATCAACATTTCAATAAAGCTTGGCCATTGCTACATTTCACTTTTCACCCTTGTCATCAGAAGCCATCGTTTCCTCAGGAAAAGCAACCACAAGAGTGCTCAAACAGCATCTTCCATTTGATGACCATACACTTTTATCTCAACCTTCCCAAGTTCCACATCAATCTTATAAACACTCCTAAAACCCTAAATCCTTGCCTCTGCAAGTTCTTGAATTCTTTTATACTTTAATCAAGTGGCTTTCTGTTGACATTTCCTATTTTATCCTTATAGTACTGAATCTACTGATTTCTATGTGCAACGTGACTATTATAATTGCTATGTACAAGAATTCTCTGACTCGACGAAAAAGAAGTCATGAGTTTGACAAAAAGAAAATAACTCACAACCTTAACGCTAAAAGATAATCAAATAAACTTCCAAGTTCCAACTGTTATTAATTCAGTGTGTAATCATTACATTTTGCACTGGATCATATCAATGCATCGGTTTCATATTTCAAGTGCCTCTTTGTGGCAAGGCCAAGCTCTTTCCACAGAACTGAAACTTCAGCTTCCAGATCTGAACATACTTACAGCAATAAACCCTTCGCCAGGTCCAAAACTCTTAACAGTTAGGGGCTTCTCCATATCTGGTATGCTGGTACTCTCAAATTGCTAGCTTCAAGATCCATTTATTCCCTTCATCCACAGATGTAAAAAGCTTGGCCACTGCAGCATTTCACCCTTGATGTACAGGCCATCATAAAGAGTTCACACAATCCAATGATTTCCTCAAGGAAAAGCAACTGCAGTAGCTCTCCTGCTCATGCAGCCTCTTCTTCAATCTGGTGCCCCTCCAGCTGGCCAGCCTTCATCATTTGCCTAATCTCCTCAACCTTCCCGTATTCCCTTGTCCGCCTTAGAAAGCCTTCCAAAACCCTAAATGCTCGCTCGGTTGGTGCCATCCCCATCTCGATTATTTCCCTGAAACACCTGTATGCCTCAGACACCACACCTCTACAGCATAAACCGGTAACCAGAATGTCCAGTGCATGCCGGTGAGGTACACATCCCTTTCCCATCAGATAATCCCACAGTTCCAGCCCAAGGTCAGGTCGTCCATTCTCGCAGAAGACCTTCATGAGCAGCATCGTCGTCCTGGTCCTCGGCATAAACCCTGAGCTAACCATCTTGCTGTACACTTTCCAGATCCCCTCCAAGTCGCCAACTCTCTGAAACCCGCAAAGCATCGTGTTGTAGCTAACATCATCTAGACCGATCCCCTTCCTCTCCATGTCAACCATCACCGCCATCGCAGACTGCAGATCCCTACCCCTCACATACGCGCCCATGAGCGCATTATGAGCACCGCGGTCAGGAGTCACTCCCCACTTCTCCATTTCATCAAACAGGTGGCGTGCCCTCGCCGCGCTCCTCACAATCCCAGCTCCATATATCAATGTGGTGAACACCTGCAGCGTGGGCTTGCAGTCCCCCTTGCTGCGCATTTCCCCAAGCAGCTCGAGGGCGTCCAGGAACCTACCTTTCTTGCAGTAAGCATCCATCCTCACACAGTACGACACGGCGTCTGGCACGAAGCCCCGCAGCACGGCATCATGGTAGAAGAGGTCCAGCGCGTGGGCGTGTCCGGCCTCCTTGAACCCGAGCAGCAGCGTGTTGAACGTGCGCGTGTCGGGCGGGTACGCGTCGCAGTAGCGGTGGAAGAGCGCGCGGGCCTCGGCGACGCGGCCGCGTGCGCAGAAGGCGCGGAGCAGCGCATTGAGCTCGGCGGCGCCGAAGGCCCTGCCAGCGCGCGCCCAGACGCGGGCGGCGGAGTCGAAGCAGGTGACGGCGGCGTCGAAGGACGCGCCGGGCGCGGACGCGGAGAGCGCGGTCGAGAGGAGGACGGCGAGCGCGGGCGTGGAGAGGAGGTGCGGGTGCGTGGACGGGAGGGACTCGAGCAGCGGGAACGAGAGGTGGGCGTGGCGGCGGGAGCGCGCGAGGAGGCGGAGCAGGACAGGGAGGGAGGTTTTCGGCACGGAGAAGTGGCGGAGCGCGAGGAGGCGGCGGTACAGGGAGAGCGCCGGGAGCGGCGGCGAGTGCGAGAGGAGGAGGTGGGAGAGGAGCGGCGTGAGGAGGGCCGGGCAGGCCGGGAGGAGCGCGAGGAGGAGCGGAGGCGTGTCCGGCGCCTCGGCGAGGAGGAGGCGCGCGAGGTGGGGGACGGTCGGGGTGAGGAGTGGCGCGGCGGCGCGGCGAGGCGGCGGGAGGAGGCGGAGGGGCATGGGGCGGGGGTGGTGTGGTGTGGCCGGAGCGGAGAGGGACGAGAGAGCTAGAGGTGGTTGGGCTAGCCTAAAGCCCATACAGAAGTGTTCGTGGGCCGGGTCCTGAAACCGACTGAGGCCTTGAGGGAGGTATCAGTCTCACTGTCTACACGCGGCATGACTTGATTTATTTTCACTTTTCAGCACTTTCAAACAAAGCATAAATTCCTTGTCAAAAGTTACTGTGTTTGGTTGGAAACTATGTTTGGGCTATTTTTATTGTGCTCTATTTCCATGTTTTATTCTGAACTGAGAACCGATATTCAAGCAGTGAAGCCTTGCAGTGAAAGAGAAAGAAATGAAAAAGAGGGCCTGGTTAGAACGTAGAAATGCAAAACAGAGAAAATGGATAAAATCATAGAAATTGGAAAGGATAAAAAGTAAATATTGAGAACAAAGAAATTTAAAGTTGGGTGTTTGAATTGTAGGATTTTTTTAGGTTTTGTTTAGAATCAAAAAATAAAAACATATAAATGGAAAAATTATGATTTGATCCTTACTTCCTGCTCATCGCCCACCCACCCCAGGCTTAAGAGTCCACCTTTAGGTTCCTCTGTGCACAAACGGAAGAGGACCAACGGAAGCGGAACGAACTAGAGGCCCCCTTGCTGACAAATATAGCCTAACCTCACTGAAATCTTCATGGAATCTCTGATCTGCAAATCTCCGTGCACGTTTCCTAGCCACGGCTACCATTTCTCGCCTCTGACTCCGGACCGATCCAACGAGTGCGACAACAACTTGAAGTCTTGAACAGCCGTCAAGATGTACAGTGTTCAGCTGCTGCTCGACGGAATGCCTCAACGTCAGGCAGTTCACTGAAGCAACGTTGTTGAATGTAAGAATGTATAATTCTTTACATCTCTCCTACGTATTCGAGGGGAAAGAAAAAAAAAACATATCTCTGTATACAATTATCACCATGGGAATCCTCCAACTCTGCCCACTACCGATTCATCAGCTTGATCTATGCGAGTCGGCCAAGGGGCGTGAATGCGTTATTCATCAGCGATGTCGCCTCCTATCTCCGGACTCCATTCTAGGTTTCCTTCCTAGATGGAAGGGGGCGGGGCGTCAGAAAATGCGGCGGCCTGGTTAATTTGGTTGCTTCGTGATGTTCTACGTGTTAAAGCTCGTTTTGTATCTAGGAACCACTGCTACTGTCGCATAAAATGGCATGAGCGATTTCTCGCTCACAACACAAGCTGACAATCAAAATACATGTAAAACTAACTGAAAGGTGGCATGTAAAACTAAACTGAAAGATGGCATGAACTGATAATAAAGCGGTATGCTTGCTTAACACTCCGAGAATATCACACAAAAGCAGTCAACTTGCAGGGTTCCAACTGACTTGGTACCAAATCCAAAGAACCAACCAACATATATATATGTAAAAAATCAGCACGACCACCAGGTATTACTGGTCCTGATTAGCTATCCAAGGGATGGATGTAAAACTTAGGATAACCACCATAGCTACTCGGTCCAAAAGAGCTGAGCAAGGGATTTGAAACTCTGCGATGGCCACCAGAAACTGCAAACTAGTCCTGCGAACGCAAATCAGGCATTCAGGCAGATCAGTAAAGGTTGTCCAAGACGGCAATTGGTGGAGTTACTATTTCCTACCATTTACCTTCTGACAACAAGACATGCAAAAAAACCCACATACCAGGTCATTGTGAAGCAAACTGATATTTGAGAGCTTTGGCAGGATAGATTTCAAATCAGAAGTTGTTGCTGACTTATCATTCTGCATATCTTGATTCAGGTTGCTGCTACTCTCAGACACTTCAGCATGGTGGTAACCACCATCAGGTAGGCCCTGTGATGAATACGACAGTCAATGGTCACAAGAGATAAGCAATGTACAAGAGACTTGTCCAAACGGGCACAATCAGATTAAGTTTCGCGTCAAAGCAATATATTTGCATATGGTTAGCTTACCAAAATTTAGAAAGAGGGTTGGAGGACAGGGGGGGGGGGGGGGGGGGGAGGGAATTAGAGTTTAAAATACCTGGCTGTCATGCAGGCCATTCAGATCTTGTGAGCTCAGCTCTTCAAGCATATCAACAGTCAGATTTATGTCAAAATCATTTTCCTTGAGCAACTCATCAATGATATCTGTGGAGACATTTGGGAACAATGAAAAGAGCATTTCGGCTAGAACAAATGGATCCATGTCATTTTCCTCATACTGCAAAGGATCAAAAGTGCCAACAGAAGGGTCTCCCTTTGATGATGACTATGCAAAAATGTTCGAACATGCTCAGCTCTGACTGTAGTCATATAAACCAAATATGTCAGTTAACCTGCAGAGACACTAGAAAATTGCTTTTAGTCTCACCCGCTTGTTTTTCGGGGGCCTTGTCAGCAAATGAACTCAGAGATCCACCAGAAGAGTCCCCCTTTGATGATGACTCTGCAAAAACATTAGGACATACTCAGCTCTGACTGTAGTCATATGAATAAACCAAATCTGAGAGTTTAAAACCTGCAGAGCTATTAGAAAATTGTGTTTTTGTCTCACCTCCTTGTTTTTCTGGGGCCTTGTCTGCAAATGAACTCAGGGATCCAGGTCTGAAAGGACTCACATTTGGATTCAACTTGAATGGTCCTTCCATAGTTCTTTGATCAACAGAACTTTAAATGTGCAGAGAGGAAAAATCAGTGCAAATATCTATGAGAAACCACAACAGCAAGTAATACAATCTACAGAGACGTAATAACAGGAAACACAGTTAAATAGTGGCCACGCATGCCTTGTATCAAGCGACAATAATATGGTCCCAAGTGCCAATTCGAACCGATAAAAGTAACTAAGCAGAAATGGCAGTATCAAAATCAGATGAAGACCAACAGGGTTAACACATTTTTTTTTATCACATTTACCAATTTCAGTATTGGAGCATGCATCAGAATTAATCTTCTTGCACTCGCATAATCCAGAATACATTACTTCTACAAGACTAAATTTCTCACTGTATGATATTCTTGGTAACAACAATTAGGTTCCTGAATTTAGAATGTTGCTGCTTACTACAGAATCCAAACAGCAAAACCTGCAATTTATTCTCGGATCACAACTAGCAAACAGATGCAAGCAGTTGCTCTCAATCAGAATACTATCAATATGTAATGCTGATATATGCAAGTAGGATATATGTGCCTGGCGTGCAATTTGGCTTTAATATCGACCCCAGGATTCTCATAATAGACATGCATAGATTTTCCTTCTTCAAAAGTAAAGATTGATAATTTCAAGAAAGTGAAATGAAACATAACTATTTCATTTTCCATCAAGACTATAAGGCTCCAATCTGACACCCTCACGTTAATCAGAGACAGTATTGTTCACTTATGAAAGGGAAGCTTTTGAAAAGTCGAAAAGAACAGTCGAACCGACAGTTGCTTCGATACACAAAGTACAAATGGGATTAAGAGATGATAAACACTAGGGCGGACATGGAAACTTCCAGTTCCAGCTAGGCAGCTACCGGCCAGCCTGCCTGTTCGTGTACCAGCTGGCTCTAGCTAGAGGATGAGCATCCGGCATCGAGATGGAGTTTTCTTTAAAAGAATCAAATGGGATATAGTCTTTTATTTCTGTGAAATTTGTATCATATTGTATGGTTGACTCAGGATTAGAATAAGATGGCTGACCAGCATATGCTGTCAGAGCAGCAACAATATGTTATAGCCATTTGACAAGTGTTCACACGATTCATTTGCTACGCAGCATTCTGACCTTGCATACGGAAAGAGATCGAATGGGTCTGCAAGTAGCACATTTTTTAACCTCTGATCTGGATGGAGTGGGCTACTGCCTATTTCAAGTCAAGTGCCCAGTAGCAATAAGCTTAAAGCCATGGTTGTTTTCTCATTGTGAAGATACCATCAGATGGAACTGTGTTCTTGACCATGCTCTATTAGCCACTATGTTACTTAATTATGCATCCATAGCTATTATTATGAAGGCCTGAACCGTGACCTTTATGTTTCTCTGTTTCTTGTCTCTTTTGGGTTTCATCTCTAGCCTAACCCAACTTGCTTGGGACAAAAGGCTATGTTGATGTTGTTGTTGTATAGCTATTATGAAGATAACATAAGATGGAGCTGTGTTCTTGACGATGCTCTATTAGCCACTCTGTTACTTAATTATGCATCCATAGCTATTACTATCAATTATAGGTTTGTTGATATCTTTTACTCCCATACAGTCATCTGAACCCAAATACTGTGCCTGTGACTCTGTTGCCCACCCTCTCAACAATATCAAAGATACCTTGTAACGTTCCATATACTATTTATTTGCTGCACCTCATGTAAATGTAAATGTAGCAGCAGAACCCGGAGAAGGATTCTCTAGAATTGCCAGAAGATAAACAAGGAAGAATTATGCACTCAAACCAGATCGAGTATAGACTATAGAGCAAAGTGATACTATGATGTTTCCACCTTGTTAGGATCAACTTTTATATTTAAACCCCATAACTTCATGTTGCATGCTTACGATCTTTTTAGTCATTAGCCAATTCATGTGCTCAGAGCTTACCAAGACTAGCATAGAAAGGCAGAACAGCCATAGGGACATAAGTTTCACAGATCCAAGGTTCAACATTGCAGAATCAGCAGATCAGGTATTCAGCAAAAACAGCCATCATTCAACAGATCAGTTGATCGTGTACAAAGTATAGAGCAGTAACATGAATAATAAAAGTTAACAGCGACAGTTCAAACAGTAAGTGCGAACATTATTATCTAAGCATAGACTTACGATACAACCAAATCTGAGATGCACAACTCTTTTACTGTGATATGGGTTTCATCTCTAGCCTACCCCAACTAGCTTGGGACTAAAGGCTATGTTGTTGTTGTATAGACTTACGATACAACCAAATCTGAGATGCACAACTCTTTTACTGTGATATGGCGAAATGAAGCTTACCTGCAGCGATCAAATAACTTCTGAATCAGCACCAATAGGGCCATCAAATGTGCTTTATGGCCACCCACACAAAAATACCAATTTTCAAATATAGGTACATTATGTACATAGTTATCTGAATTTTCATACGATTTTGACTCAAAGTTATCAAAACCCAGTTCAATCAAATACACGAAAAGGGCAAAATTGTCTCTACTCCGAAAAACAGCATCAATTCACATATCTACACTGAGCCATGGGTGGAATTTGAGGAAATAAATGCTTGTGCTGTAAAAGATTCCCATTAACATCAACTCACACTAAAGGTAACTCATACATATGATGGCTATTTCTTCATTTTTAATGCAACAATCAAGCATCCAACAAATACCCTCATTCACTTTAGATTTTTCCAGTCACTGATCCAAAAATGTTGCTCCAAAAGAACTAGGTCCTCAAAAGGAAATACACAGGGCAGGACAGTGAAACCATTTCCCCAATACCACTGGGGAACTATGGCTGATTCCTAACATACCATAATATAAAATTATAAATATGAAAGGTGAAGAGTTATGATGAGCACGATAGTGGTAATCCATTTGCAGCAAGCAACAAACATGTTCTCATATGCACTTCGCAATACTGGTTTGAAGTTGCATGATAATATGAAGTCACAACATTAATATTTTATTTATAGGAGGACAAGAACGGGCACCTGAGGAATGCCGAATTCATCTTTCTATGATTTGGTACTACCCAGATGGGGGCTGGCCAGTTGGACCAAATCCGAGGAGAAACAATTTTCTCACTAATTTTAGTACCCAAGTTAAAAACTCCCATTTCACGGCCTTTATTCTTAAATCCTGACATGTAGTCACCATCATCAGTAAAGTAGACATGATTCCCCTTCAACTGCAGATATTCTTTGGCACATAGACAAATTGATTGGTTAAGCCCAAAGAAATAGTATGTTGTCACCCAAGCAACTTATCTCCACAAGCTTCATCGCTGTCAAGTTCACTCTATATACTTTGAACACAGTCATACAGTGTCTATATGGCATGGTGTCTACCTCAGATTCTGATTCATCTTCTGACACTGGGAAATATTCATCATCATCTGGTGGGTCCAAATCAGGTTCAGAAACACCTTCGACCTCCTGATCAGAATATTTAACATTCTTCAAAATTTGCAGCAGATCTCCACATGGAGCTTGAGCAATGTACATTTTATAAGGGTGCAAGCCCTCTAAGCGCCTCCATGACAACTCGTGGTTTTACTGCAAGGTCATATAGATTGTATGCATGGATCTCTCCATCAACTAACAATGCATACAATAGCTCATCCTTGAAAGCACAATCTATATAGGAAGAATGATATGGCAACCAAGTCCAGTGTTCATCCCCGGCTCTCGCATATGAAATCTGCCCGTATGGGTGATGGATGAGCACTACAATGTAGTTTCCTGTGGACGGATCAGAGGACAAAAACGCCTTGTGAAATATATAGTCCCGCAGCTTGTTAAGGCGCAAGACTGATGGTGGGTCGAGTTCACCGTCGGCGGTGTACCTTGAGTACTTGTACATGTGAATAGCACCGTTGCTGTCATAGATGGGCTTCACCTGCTCAATGGTGGTGACGGAAGGGAGGGCAATCTGGTCACGTGTGATGGGGTTGACAAGGTGAAGCTCAGACCTCTCGTCGGCGGTAACAACCCAACCGTAGGCAGAGCCAATCAAGTACCTGCTACGGATAGGAGGGTCTGGGAGAGTAATTGTGTATGGCTTCTTCTCCACGAGGCTGTAGAAACCTGCAGCGCTTGCACCTGAAGACTTATTGGTGTATATGAGGCTCGGTGTTTGTGGCTGAATACTACTACCCCCAAGTTTCTGAAGGCAATTGTAGGCATGGAGCCAAGAGGAGCAGACAGAGCCTGCACGGACAAGGTCAGGAACCTCAAGAGTTGCAAAGATCTTCATCAAGACGTCCTCCGGCACCTCCACTGACATGACACCAAACATATGGGTTGCATACATGAGTTGAGGAGTGGCGGAGCAGGACAGGGAGGGAGGTTTCCGGCACGGAGAAGTGGCGGAGCGCGAGGAGGCGGCGGTACAGGGAGAGCACTGGGAGCGGCGGCGAGTGCGAGAGGATGAGGTGGGAGAGGAGTGGCGTGAGGAGGGCCGGGCAGACCGGGAGGAGCGGAGGCGTGTCCGGCGCCTGGGCGAGCAGGAGGCGTGCGTGGGGGACGGTCGGGGTGAGGGTGGCGCGGCGGGCGGCGGGAGGAGGCGGAGGGGCATGGTGTGGCCGGAGAGGGACGACATAGCTCGAGGCGGATGGGCTAGCCTGAGCCCATACAGAAGTGTTCGTGGGCCGGGTCGTGGAACCAATTGTGGGAGGCATCTTTTTTTTTTTTTTTTTTTTTTTTTTTTTAGAACAAAAAAATTCTGTCTTGCAGTCCGCCGGAGGCATGAACTGAAAATTCTCTAAATATATAAAACTAGTTAAACGCCCGTGCGTTGCTACGGGATAACTAAATTTTATTTAAAAACACATGGATCGCATGATAAAATAACAATACTATGAAATTAAACAATAATATTAAAGTGACATTTAATATAAATAAGTTTTGTGAAAGTAACACAATATCATGGGTTTTTAAACTCTATTCTGTGGGCTTCTTTGTAATTTGCCTAAGATAATATTTTTTTAAGAACCTGTGTATGCATACTTGACCATTGGTCTTGTAAATTTAGTGGATTTGTCTAGGCGACTTGGTGTGATAGAGCAAAGGATTGAGTATGGAAAAAGTCCGGTTCGACAAACCAAGAAGGCTTGTCTCCAAATCAAGAGCATAGTTTTTTTTAAACATGTATCCAAATCTCTGCATAGGTTTTCTCCAAGATAGTATTTCGCAAAAAAAAAAAAAAAAAAAAAAAAAAAAAGTAGCAAGGTTCATTGAAATATGCATATCCATGTTGTTTTTAAGAGCTTCATATATATAACTGAAATATGCATATCCATGTTGCCCAACTAAACTTCAGTCTCTTGTTTAGGTCCGGTACAATAAGGTGAGTGTTGAGATTTTTCTCGGAGCCTCAACTCTCTCTTATCGCACTCTCAAAAATACTCTCTTATGGCCAAGTGACTTCAATATCGAAGTGTCTGTAGAAACCCACATTTGATTCAATCAATATGACTACTAAGCATTGACCTCGAATTATAGTGCGGGGCAATATGCCAAGGCCTTGCACCACGGTAATGCTCAAATCCACTGTACATGGTATTGTGCCGTCAAAATTATAAAATTTACCTATACTCATATAGTGAACCCATAATAATCACATGGTTGGGTGTTTGACACTTCACAGACAAAACTATGACCTTTTTTCCCCCAAGGAAAAGAGCAATGTAGATACAATGTAATGGATTAATTCCAGTTTTGTATACAATGTACAATATTTATTTTTTTACGACTGGAATCTTAATTACATAGATAATGAAATGGATTAATTCCAGACCTCCCCTCTGAATATTCAAATCCACGAAATGGAACATATTCCTGCTAGAGCCACTGAAGGTATTATTCACTTGCCTCGCCATGAAGATGGCTATGGTTTGCTCTGGGAAGATGGTTCGATGAGCTTTTCCTTTTCTTGCCTGCAATGACAACCTCTAATCAATACAGATAGACCAAGCCAAAAACAGCAATTTCCATTAAGAACCATACAACTTCCACTGACAGCTCCATCTATTTACAGCAACATGATATCATCATAACCTTTAAGTAGTTCCTTCTGTTTTCAATAAAAAAAATCTATTTAAGTAGTTCCTTCTGGAATAGATAATTGCTATTCAGTTAGAATTATCAAATGATCAGCAGCTGTCTAGAAATTATTTCTAGCCATGATAAACAATACTTGAAAATAAAGTCTTAACTGAGTCTAACATGTATAATTGAAAGCTTGGTAGCTCCATATGACTAAAACACGTGGTACTATTTCTCAGAGCCTGCAGTGCTCCTATATCTCACAGTGATTACTAATGGATGGCGAGGGTGCACTGAATATGAATGCAGAAACAGAAGTGCTCCTATATCTCTCAGTACTTAGAATGTTTGATTTGCCTGATAGTGAAGGAATAATCTTGCTTCATTTAACTAATTGGCAAACTGAACTTTTTTTTTTCTCTATAACAGTTAGCTAAAGCACAGTGCATGTTTCTATTTGTTAAGATTTAGTGAATTGCACAAGAGGAAGATGAACTCCACCACCAGCCGCCCCCCTGGTTGCCGCATATTGAGGGTCGAACGATGGAAAAAACCCAAGTAGAACGATACAAAAGTTAAACATAACAATACAAGCAGTACAAAAAAAAAGACTGCATACATGTCAAATATAACAGTACAAGCAGGAATGCAACAAGAAGTAAGCGCGGTTGCAAAGCAGTTCTAGGGTGCTCCATCCAGCAAACATGTCATATGCAAGAAAATACACCATGTATAAGCACGCTCCTCTCATGTCACTACTCACTACTATAACAAAAATATTATAGGGAACCCAAAATACAAACACTAAAAGACATAATAACAAATTTCTTATACAGCTAGCATACCATAACCATTGAATCACAATGCAAAAGAAATCAGTTATAGCAAAAAAATAGTCACTGCAAATTTCTGTTGTGTCTAAATTTGTGCAAAAATTGCAGCAAAATTCATTGACAGAATTGTATGACTGGTGAATTAATCTGTAAATATATAACAACTAAAATAGTCACTGGAAATCAATCAAAATAACATCTAAATGCAAGCTTTGAAAGAATTAGAAGCAAAATCCTCAGGTCACTACTACAACTAAGCTTTAATAGTGTAATATTGGTGCATGAATGATAACAGCTAGCAACGAGAGAGGAGTCAATTCAGCACAACAAGTCTAGCACGTGCAGATCAAGAACATATATATATGGTACATGGTGGTCAAGGCCTCACCTTGTTGTCCATCAGTGAGAGACAGGCACCGGAATTGGTGGTCCAGAAGCTAGAGTTGCTCCATTCGGTGCTGCAACAACAAAGAAGCCCAAACTACATGAGATCCTACAGAAGTAAACTGTGAGGAAAAATTAAGTGTGGAAAGTCACTTGCCATGTCACAATGCTTCCTTAAGCAATCCAAGTTTTTCTCTATTTTTTCAGCAATGAGTACCAACATGATAGTCTGGGCAGTAGACTATATAGTATGAATTAGGCATCAAGCAAAATTAGGGCTCAAATTTTTTTCAATTATAAGTATCAACTATCTGCATAACAAATATTCTTTGCAAAGGTAGCCATATTATGTCATGTGAAATATGGAATTAATTTTTTTCCAACTACTAATCAAAGATCAAAATATTGCCTTGTTGCTTACTATCTCATCCAGTATTCCAGTGTGCAGTCTGAACAAAACACAGTGGTCATACTGTACAAAAAAATCAGAAAGCGAGAACTAACCAGCCTGTATGATCTAACCTTGCACAGCTATTGGGTAAAGTTCACCTGCTCAAAAGTGATCGTGGATGCTCAGTATTTGCCCTCTCCCAACTGATGTAAATTAAACAGCACAATTTGCTTCAGACAAAATTTCCCCAAGAAAGAAAACAAGGGCTTCAGCTTGCATACATATCATCATATGAAGATGACAAAAAAAGCCCAGGTGCCAATACCCTAAAAACACATGGGTATGTAGGTGAGTACTCCCTCCGTTCAAAAATATTATAGTTGGCTTTGGAACTTCATAGATACATTTCTTTTATTATGTATCATAGTGTATAACTAGGCAGCATTACAAAATCAATGTATCAGAAAAGCCAAAGTGAACTACATTTCGGAGGGAGTAGATCTGAAGAGCCTGATAAATTTAGAGAGAGAGAGGATAAACGGAACAGACTGACCTAGGCGCCACTATAGTGCTTCGAGAAGGAACAGAGCGGGATTGGTGCCGACGCTCCGGGCTTGTGCTGGCGGCACAGGTCGCTGAGATGGTCCCGGTGGCAGATGGCTGCGCCCGTCACTGACTTCATTGAGGACTTGGCCCCTGCTGCCGCCATATTAGTTCTTTGTACCAGCAGGCCACCAACGAACAGAAGAGAAAGCAACGATCAGAAGAGAAAGGGATGAGTACCTGTGCTGATCTGCATCAAGGCACCAACAGCTTCAGCAGCTCATTATCTAAAAAAAAAAACAGCTTCAGCAGCTCCCCGTCGTGTTCCTCTAGACCCTGATCAATGGCGTGGTTTCCCTCCATGGATGACAGGGTGCCTCCCAGGCGGATCCCGAGCGTCCTCCGGTGGGGAACCTCAGCGGATCCCGAGGTTGTGGATGTGGCGGTAGATCCTGTGGAGGCGTCGGGCGGCGAAGCAGGTCCGGGCACCGCCGCGTTCGGCGCGGCCGTCCTGGTGGCTCCTACGGCGATGGGGGCGCTAGGACACGGAGTGGTGGCTGGAGGCGGCGCGATGCCAAAGGCGGAGGATGGCGGCCGGCGTTTTTTTCACGGAAGAGAGGGAGCGGCGTTTTTGTTCACGGAAGGAGAAGAGAAGGAGAAGAGCGGTGTTTTCACGGAAGGAGAGTAGCGTGACTTTAGGTTGGGGGCCATTTTTTTTAGGAAACAAAATTAAAAAAAAACGACGGGCAGGCGCGGGGAGGAGCGACCTTAAAATTTTGGGACTTGCTATATCTCTTTCATAACAAATCTACCCACCAAATCTTGCAACCACCGGGACCATCGGATCCGCATCCAACGGCCACCTACCGAAGAGCGCGCATCCGCGTAAACGCGCGACGCCCGTGCACACACGAACCGCTTTGTAACGGGCCCGCAAACACTAGCGGATAAGGTCGAACCCGTTAACCAAAGCGAGAACCCAACCGTATACGACGTTGGAACAGGGGAGAAATTTCTGATAATTACATAGCGCCCATTGAACCATCCGCAAGAAAGAAAAAACGAAGGGGCATGCCGATCCCGATTCGATCTAATCTAGATCAACGAGAATTTCGAGGAGGAGAAGAAGAAGGACAAGAACAAGGGGAAAGAGGACCAATCAACAGGATTGGTATGTGATTTTTTTCTATTCTACTTTTTCCTCTATTCATCCCTGTTCGATTCGCAATGGACGACGATCGCGGTGGTACTCAACGTTTCCTTTCATTCAGTAAATACACATGCCCCACATGCGATTCCACTTGTTTGCATGTGTATTCAACATATTTACGTACTTTGTTCTCCCCGGTCCTATGTCCAATCGGTAGAATGTATCTACAACTTTGAACACATATGCCCAACGAACACGGATAAAACGGGGCATTGTAGGATCAATACCAATCCAAATTGCATATACTCCTAACTAAAATTGCGGTTAAATATATTTGTAATTAACACTATACCAATTTGCAACTCACATTATATGAACACAAAGAGACAGTCTTTGGTGATTATATCTTCACATAAACTAAAATAGGAAGTAGTAATACTTTTAGTTGGTATATCCTAAGGCATTTGTATAGAATAGATGTATAATCGGATCAGTTCTTAAAGTAGATCATGATGTTGGTTATATCATGACATAAGCACATACCATGTCGAGATACTATATAAGACATGTTATCCATAAAGTAAGCCTACTATTGACTTTTTGTACAAGACAAGATTAAGTTCGACAAACCTGCCTTGAATGCATGGCTATCAGAACATTGCCATAGAGCTTGCCTCCATTTCCACGAGGACCAAGCCATAGATGATTATCGAAGGCGATATGTGAATTTGGCTTATCAATGGGGAGGGAAGCAAGACTTTCCGACGAGATGATGATGAGCTAGAGCCAAACTTTTGACTAGCAAAACTCGCTCAACAAACCCCGACAAGAGAATCACAAATCTCGAAGTGATTGAAAGCAAAAGTGCAAAGATAAAGCGAAGAGCCGAGAGAAAGAACTAACCGACACGCTGATATATAGATGAGTAAAATGCTATCTTGAGAGAGCTCTTCACAAATTATTGCTAGAACCTGTATTGTAAAACTATGAATCAACACTACAGAAATAAGGTTCTATAGGAAAAAGGCATTATAACTGAACATAGAGACTTTCGACTTTCTATGCTTACTCTTGACTTTTTCGACATGCTTATATCAGTGCGCCTTTAGGTCTTTGTCAACTAGGATATTGAGCGCAATTCGGCAACATGCCACTTTGCCACCACTAGCCCAGGGAACCTAATGTTGTAATCTGTAGGTGTTGCAGTTTGAGAAAGAACTTACAATTGTGCTGAAAAGAACAATAGTAATTGTGCTTGTGATCATGAGAGCATTGCTAGGTTCCGAAAAGTATGGCCTGATCTTGTAAACTGTAGAATAGAAAACTAGCTGTTAGATCAAAAGCACTTGAAACAAATTACAACATTAGGTGTATTGTTTAAAACTATTTTGAGGAACAGATGTCTCAACCTTGTGTAGGTCTTGAGCAGGATGTCTCAACCTTGAAAATTGCCGCGATTTGTAAGGACAATCCGGCCAAGAAAATAGGGGGCAAAAGCTTCTATCAAGAATATACAAAATAGTGCATGTTTTCCAAGAACACATATTAGATCCTGCTACTTGGTAAATTTGTGACCGGCAAAACAGCATTGGTCTCTAGCAGTTAATAGATGGGCACTTTACTAACAAACACACTACAAAGGAATGAGTGGTACTTTAAAATCTTATTTAAAGTAGCATTCATGAATAGGCTACTAGATTGATAGCTTCAGTAGCATTTCAAGTGAAAATAATCTCTCTGCTATCATTTTGCATTGACAAAATTTGCAACTTTTCTTCTTGCACAAGTAAAATAGAGCATTTTGTACTTACATCACGGAGGTCCATTTGAACACACATAAGCTCCACAACTTAACGCCATCCATACACGGTTACCTGCTCCTAAGACACGAGACAGAAAGAGTCGAGAGAGTGGGTTGGTGGGTGGGGAAAAGAGAGAGCCGACCCGCCAGTCAAGGTCTAGGCCTGATATTGAGAAAAGATATAGCAACTCAGAGAGCCAGCCAGCACTTAAAACACACAAATCCAGTCTTATTCCACTAAATGTAAAGCATATGCATCATGGCACACAAATCCTCTGGGAGGTACCTGTAGATGATATTTATTAGCAAGAGACAGAATTCAGGACCTACTGATTCGGTCAAATCAGCTAATACATCCAATAGTGACACCCAAACCAACATGAACTGTTTGCACCAAACCAAATTATCATAGATTTCGAGTCATGTTGGCAGCACACAACTCAGAATGTGTCTACAACCCGAAAACAGATGCCAAACGGAACACATATGTCCAGGGCAATGTTGGATCAGTACTAACCCAAATTGCATGTACTCCTAACTAAAATTGCAGTTTAATATATTTGCAATTTATACTATAACACTTTGAAATTTACACTATACCAATTCATGGCTAGTTTAAGAAATGCAAATCAATTCATGTTTTCGTCAGAACTGAATGTATATCCACCAATGACTGCATGAGACAAAAAAAAAAAGTACCTATTCACAAGGCTATAGACTACAAATGAGAGGCAGTGATTTTCTGAGATAACAAGAACATAGAGGCTGCATTTTAAAAAGGCTGATACAAAGATGGCTCCCATTTAAAAATACTGATCTGGATTGTACTCTCAGTCTAAATGCATTAGCCAACAACAACTCAGCAGGAAAAATAGAGACAAAATCACAACAAGTCAATACAAGAGTCATGACCTAGCACAAAAGGACAAAATACAAGATAAAAACAGTGGGTAGGCAACAAAGATAAGCAACACAATACAATACAATACAATACAATACAATACAAGGCAAAAAGAAGGCACAATACAAGGAGCATGACAAGGGACTATACAACACAATCAACAAAAAATACAATACAAAGTACAAGACAAGGGATAATCAAAACACACCGCGGGTCCCTGTGATGACTTAGCGTCTCGGCCTCGAGGGCCTAACGGCCCACTCGGCCTCAAAGCGAAAGTGTTACTTTTCAAAGGCGCGCCTTCGGCGCAAGGTTTATATAGGGAATCAAGCGATGTAATTTTGTACTTTGTTGTCTTGTATCGCAGGGTCCCCGCTTGTTTTTTAAACAAATTGTTTTTAATACAAGGGACAAAACATCAGACATAAACAAGGTTACAGAGTTAACAATTTTTTTTTTTGCGAGGTCCACATCCAAGGAGTTCATGAAGTGGAAGAACCAGATTCTTTAATGCGAGAATGGTCTTGGAAGTGATGATAATGCCATCCAACTTACTCAATTTATGCGAGCTAACTTGGCTACCACAGATTGTAACGAGGTTTGAAAATAATGAAACTAGTTTCCATTTCACAAATCTCATGTTATTGCCATTGAATGTTCAAAGAAACTAGTTAGGTCTTTGCTAATCCATGAGAATTTTTATATGCGATCGCTGCCGGCAAGACATTTCGATCCCGAAAATTACTACAACTATCATTCAAATACTGTCAACCCCAATTACAATCATAAGGTAAATTAGAATTCTAGTTATTGCATATTAAGATGTAACAAATTGCAAAAGTCTTTGAAATGCGCAAATTCAACCTATCCCTAATTGCAACTACCGGTATCTCACTATACTTACGTTTATTTGTAATGAGCAGGATACTTCACCAACACAAGTGGACTACAACTGCTATGGACAAGAAGAAGAAACAGATTTGAGTAAAGGAATGTAATTTACTCAAATCTGTAAACTATTTAATGATTTGAGTTAAGGGACAAAGTTACTACATATTGCACATGTTCGACATCATAATTGCAGAAATTAAAATATGTAATTTACTACTTATGAATGTGCAATATAAAGAGATGGATACTTCTATATGGAATCAAATGTGCTGCATCATGGTGGTAAATAGAACAGCAACAAAACCAGGGCTGCCACATTTGACTCTTAAAAGACTACAATTGATTGGGCACTAGAGTGTAGACATGGAAATAAAACCTTTATTTGAGTTCCCGAGGATTCAAAATGTGGATTCAAAATGTGAATGCTAGACAGGTTGTTGGAGGAAAATACAGAAGTAAAATTAGTTATTCAATCGGAATATGAGGCTCTTGTTTCATGCAGAATATAGACATAAGATGGCATGGTAATGAACAATAGTTATAAATGATTTTACAACCGGAAGTTCGCAACAAAGTTGATTAAAGATATCCACTCACATTAATGATTCTCAAAAGAGCAAAAGCACAAAATATGTACAGACCCTTCTTTCAAACAAGACAAGAACTTACTAAAAGGTTTCTGAAGTGAGAGTCGGCCACCAGTAAGATATAGCATTTTGTACTTACTAAAAGGTGGGTTGTTTGGGACTGCTCTACACCACTGAAAATAGCCTAACAAAATAACTCTTGTTACTGCCACCCTATGTTGTAACAAAACTCTTTTCTTCGAAAAATATCCTTATGGCGTGGTCAAAAAAGAATGCTCAGGCAACATAAATTAAAAGATCAAGCAAAGAAAAGCCTGGGAGGAATTAAATATTCTAATCACTATAGCTTGATCGAGACATCTCCAAAAGCCTGAACAAACAAATCATGAACAGGCAATGTACTTATTGCTAGACAGAATGGAAAATGTCTTCTAGTGCTCATTTAGCGGATGCTGCTAACGAGCCAACAAGAACCAAACGCTGTTGCTCCAAAAATTCAGAGAACTTGAACGAGCTCAGCCTGGGCTGGGAAATGGTCGCTTCCTGCACAAGACCTGAACCCGATGGTGGTGACCTGAATGCATTTAGGTAGCTAGCTTCGACGGAAGCCTGATGCACCACACAGAGATATTGTAAACTGAACAACTAAAAACTGAAACTGAATATTGTTAGATTATGGTTGTATATTTTTTGACTGAATACTGAATATTGGTCCAACGAAAATTTTCACTGATAATAACTGAATCTTTCAAAGCACACACCTATCAAACGTCAATGAAAAGGATTAGTGACCTCATTTTACAACAATCAATCAAGCAAAATCCTAAAATAACAAGGGCTAGCATTCTGTCTCATGTTCAGGGCAAAAAAAAACAAATGCTATCAGACACCTACCCTGATCATTTGTTCTCTAGATCCAATTAGCAGAAACTGACTGGTTTTTCCATCATTCGATCTCTGATTTTTCATCCTACATCAGTTGCCAGGCATCAGCAAACAAATCACTACCAGCACCCTATCTAGGTGAAGGTGACAAAACTGACAACAGATTCCTATCTCGAAAGAATCGGCAAACCAATAACCAATTAAGTCCTTGCAATCCGAAACAATCATCATCATACAGCACGAGGAACAGAGACGCTACTGAGTACACATGCAGTCAGGAATGTCCTGAACCACTACCTGCCACCTACAGCTCATCTCAAATGGCGACGGAAAAGTACAGCAAGGTGTGTGGTGTTGTATTGTACACAGGCCTACTACGTGTTGGGATTGGTTGGAGTTGTGTACAGATGTAGTCAAGTGTTGCTTCCAACAAACCACGTTAACGTAACCAGATCAAGTGCGCAAAGTGCAGACAAGGTGGACAAGAGGTCACAGGACGAACACAATTACACAAATGCAATCTGTCCATTTCATCATACATCAAAATGTAAAAGGAAACTGGTCAACATTGTGTACGTTCTGTACAGTCCAGAATACAAGTTAGAGCCATCGATATGACATTCAGATTCAGTAAGCATTCAGATTCAGTAAACAGGGATAGGGAGCAGAGCATGGGAGGAAAGGGACCTCACCTTGGGTACTTGGGGCACCGGCTGGGAGAGGTTCCAGTCGAGGACAAGCAGGACAGCGGCATCACTAGGGGAGGGGCTCGCTGGACACCGCCACTCCCGAGGCAGGGAAGGGCGTCTCATGGCTGCCGCCATGGGGCCTCACCGCCCACTGGAGGCAGGGGAAGGAGGTCGCGCCGTCGCGAGGCCACCGTCACGGGCCACACCGGTACCGCACCCACGCCCGCAGGAGGCAGGGAAGGAGGTTGCGCCCCGCTTGAGTAGAAGAGTAGTCTTGTCGGGAGGGAGGAGGCTCGCCGACCCGGCCGTCTGGCTGGATCTCGCCCGGCTAGGGGAGGAACTCGTCAGCCAGCGGTGGATCTCACCCGCAGCGGCGGCAATGGAGCTCGAGCTCGAGCGCTGGGCGAGCTTCGCCGCGCATGGGACAGGAGGGGAGGAGGTTCGCTCGCCGGAGACAAGGGATCGAGGAGAGGAGCGGGCAATTTGGAGGAGGCGGAGGGAAGGGATGAGGAGAGGAGGGCAGGGTTGGAGGAGGCGCGGGGGTCGCCGGCGACAATGACCGGGAGCTGGAGCTGGAGGAGTCGCCGGCGACAATAACCGAGATCTAGGATTGGGAGAGGAGAGTGGGAGGGGGGACGACGGAGAGCGGGTGGTTCTCGGGCCAATGGTATTAGAGGGTGCATTTCGGACCCGATAAGAACAGCGAACCAACAAACTAGCGCCACAGCCAGCCAGACTCATCCAACAGAAGCCACGCGTCGCCACCACACGTTGTAAGACAGAGCAAAGAAAAATCTTACAAAAGACAGATAGGAAAAGTGTAAAATTTTTACCTCACGAAAAACATGTCTCTCTTTCATTCCTTTTTTATGCAGTAAGTATAGTAAAGATCTAGGAAGAAAACTGTCGGATTTCAAACTAAACGGCACCCTCAACGCAATCAACAGGCAAGGCCGCTCGAGGAGGCCTTCAGCCGAGGGACCTGGTGGGCGGAAATCAGCGGTTCGCCCGATCCCTGTAACACATAAAAAAAAAAGGGTAGAAGGGCTAGGCCCATCCAACCAGCCCAATCCCAGGATGTCTTTCTACAGAGCTCTAGAAGGGGAAACTCAGCATCCCTAACTCAACTCTGTTTTCCCCTCTCCCGCTTGTGCTCCTCCTCCCAAGAACGTCTCTCTCCCCTCTCCACGCCCTCCCTCTCTAGGATCTCCTTCACATCATCAATAAGCAAAGGAAAAGGGGAGAAATTGGATTGAGGTGGAGGGAAGGATCAAGGCAAGGTGCATCTCCATCCTATATCGGTTTCCCCATCTCAAACTTGTTGCCCTAGGGTTGGGAAACAATCAAGGTGGTAGTGCCCCGGATCGCACCTAGAGCGGTCATCACCGTTGGAGGCAAGTAAACGTGGCGTGGTTTGCTACAAGCTTTAACTTGTTATTTATTCTACCTCCACCTTTAAAATTCAGAACCAATACAATATTTTGTTGCCTCTCAATCTTGATATAATGACTTTGATACATGGTATATGCTCCCTATTTGATTAACAATGTCCTACACTTGTGGCTTGATGATGCTTATGTTGGTTCACTTGAACAAGGTTGCTTGTCATCATGGAGAGATGCTCATGGTGTTATATGTGGTTATTTATTATCCTTCTTGGGGCTTTACATGACATTACATGCATTCATTGGCATATGGAGTTATGTCATTTTGCTAAGCGATGGGATCAGTGCCGACAAACATCGTTTATTGGGCATAACGATGCGGCTTCATACCTTGTCGGGTATGGAGGCGGGGAGACATGGCATTTGCATTACATATGCATTATAAATATGCATTATAAATTTAGACTATGGCCTAAAGCTTGACTAAGGTTTTGAATAAGTTTGTGAGAAGCTATGCTTTCCAAGTTTTGATGGTTATGGATCCTTTTTAAGTGGGATGTATCAATTGTTGGATATTTTATCGATTATTGTTGAGTTACTTGCTGAGATTTTATATCTCACTCCCCCTTTACTATTTCTTTTCCGGGCACTCAGATGACTTTTGATTGAAGGGTGGGAAGTAGCAGCACGCTCACAGCACCTTCATGTCATCTTTTAGAATGAACTTGTGTTGTAATAACCATCGTTCTAGAACTTAGAGTCTCGTTAGTGGTTAATGTTTTCTTAGGCTTGCGGTTCTTGTTGGTTTGTTTCCTGGTCAGGGTGTTTATATACTCTTTAGTTTGATATAGTGTCAATATGTGAATATCATGTCTCTATGTGTGGTTGCTTCCGCTAGATCATGAATGAGGGGAGATCTGCCCAAATTTTCTTTTATTTTTCGCTTATTGTTTTGGCAATTGGCGGCATCAAGGTTACATGTTGGTCCGGGGTGTTACAATCCCCTCTCGGGAGGAACGGATCGGGACGATTCGCCCGAGACCCTCTCCGCCCGGGAGCGCCCCTCGGCGTCCGCTGTTCGACAACGAGACAGCGACAACAGGGCGAGGCGGGATGTCCACGCCTAACAAAGCCGACCGCCCCCCGACACCCCGAATTCCCTCGCCAGGGGGACCCCACGGTGGTCAAATCCTTCTGTGACACCGTCAGCTCGTCCTGAACGCATTGTGAGACGTTGTTCGCGCCTCACCGTGTACTATGACAACCAACCCCACCGTAATGTCATCTCACGCGCCCACCCCGAAGGGTCTCGGATGACAACGTAACCCACGACGCCAACGTGTCGGCAGGTACGTGCGACATTTCCCGGTCGCCATCGTACCTCTGGATCTTTGTTGTCGTCCACCTCGGAGCATCTGTCTTCGGAGAGACCAGGGTCTCGGAAGTCAATGCCCCCTCGGCATAAATCATTGCGGATCCACGTTACCCAAGAGGACGCCTGAAGATCGGGGGGAAGGACAACCTCCTTTCCACGGCGACAACCAAGGACATCCCTTCTCTACAAAGACGGGTACAAGGCACCGGCCAAGCAATTTCCTACACCTAGAGGACATGTACTCGCCGGCCCTCCTTGACAGTGGCGTAGGTAGGATCTTACACTAGGGTGGTCCAAATTATATTAATGTAGTGTCTTAATTTATCATAACAAGTACCAAAGCTAAATAAATTATCTCATAAAATACCTTGACATCTCCTTAGTGTATCTAAAATTTGTCTCTAAATAAAATTAGATATCTTAGGATTAATATTTGAAAGGTATTTTATTGAATTCTAGGGTGGTTTGTGGCCCACGGTGCCACCCATCTAGCTACGCCACTGCTCCTTGAGACTATAAAATGGGATGCCCGGGCATAGAGTAGGGCAAGTCGGAGCACACACACATTGACTTCACACGATTGGCAACTTAGCTCAATCACTACGCACGGAGACTTGAGGTTCCGGCCTCTCTCTCTCTCACCCTGTTTGTATTCTCCTACTACGAGCACCTTGGTGCGATACACAACCATTCACCCGGCGGGACGTCGTTCAACTCATAATATAGAGATTAGGGTTGAAGGATTAATATAGAGATTAGAGCAAAATGGGAGGAGGTCCTCATTTATTTCCTGTCCAGGAGAGGGACAGAGGTGCTGCAGCCCAGCCCGTAGGAGAAAAGCCTGTGCCAAACCTTCCTGGTGTACTCCTCCGTCCCATTTGAGTTTGTCACCCCTGGATTCCGTGTCATCTTATTCGATGTTTTCGTCTTATTCAATTTTTTTTGTACAAATATAATTTATTTTATTACGACTTATTTTATCAATAAAAATACTCAAATATTGATTAATTTATTTTATAATTTGTATAAATATTTTTGAATAAGATGGATGGTCAAACATGAAGTTGAAAAGTCTCAAAACGACTAACTCTACGAGAGAAGGAGTAGACACAGCCGGCAAGCAGGTGGTCAGAGCTCTCCTGCTGCTGCGCGCACTGCGCGCACAGTATACAATCTGCGCTAGACTGCAGGCCATGGCTGCAACTAGGATAATAATAACTGTGTAATGTGGACACGCACATTTGCGCGTAAAACTAAAACTTCGTGGAAAGACCCGCGCATGTCACGGCATACTCGCCAAGGGGCGGGTTGTGAGCGTAACCCGCCCGCTCGCCCCGCGAAATTAAATCAGCTTCGTGGCTATTGCGGCCCAGCTGTAATGTCTTTGTGGCCGAACACTTTTCAACCTGCTGAGGCAGTCAGGAAAGAGTGAGAGCTGCGAAGAACCCGCATCTCCTGAACTCTCTTCCTCTTCTGAATATATATGCACACCGTGACCTTGTACTTTCCACCAAAAAGCTTTTGCTCACAAGCAAATTAAGCAGAATCGATCCTGGTCATGGCTAAGCAAGGAGGAAACAGCCTTCTCCTCCTCAGGCTGATCAGCCTGTTGTCCTCGTACTACATGCTCTGCCGTGTTCCCCATGCCACCTCTCTTAGCTTCAGCTACAACTTCTCCAACCCCGGCGTCCTAACCAGCGCCGACCTCACGTACATGTCCAACGCCGCCGCCGCAAGCGGCCGGATCGACCTGACAAAGGACACGACCTGGAGCACCGGTCGGGTGGCGTACGGGCAGCCCGTGACGCTATGGGACAACAGCACCGACGAGGTCGCCAGCTTCACCTCCAACTTCACCTTCGCCATCGCGCCACGCAACAGCACGGACCAGGGCGACGGCATGGCGTTCTTCGTGGGGCCGTACCCGCCGAGCCTCCCGCAGGACTCCATCGGCGGCTTCCTGGGGCTCTTCAGCAACCCCAACAACACGGTCAACACCTACTTCCCGCCGACCGTCGCCGTGGAGTTCGACACGTTCAGGAACACCTGGGACCCGGCCGCCGTGAACCACGTCGGCGTCGACGTCAACAGCATCGTCTCTAGCGCGTACACGGCGCTGCCGGACGCGAGCTTCAACGGGACCATGTCGGCGTGGGTCAGGTACGACGCCAACGTGAGCTCGCTCTCGGCGACGCTGCGGTTCGACCATCGGCCAGAGCTGGGCCTGTACAACGTCAGCGCGACCGTCGACTTGAAGAAAGCTGGGCTGCCGGAGCAAGCGGCGGTCGGGTTCTCCGGAGCCACCGGAGATTTGGTCGAGCGACATCAGATCCTTTCGTGGTCGTTCGAGTCCTCTCGTCAGCGTCGCCGTTGTCAACACGACCGGCAAGTGCCTCTCACTGTTTTTAGCTTTGTTATTTCTCCTCTTTTCTCTTTATTAGAATTTGGATCTTATGTGATCTGTGAACATTTAAGTGTGTATTGCTTCTCCGAAATCGAATGCATAAATAAATAAATAAATACCTAGGAACGATGTTTATGTTGGATGATTTGTGCTTTCTCACCTTGTATATATACATAGTGTTGTTGAAAAATCATATCATTGGGGAAAATACGTATGCTCATAAGCCAATGATGTGTGTGTGTTTTTATAACATAAGCTTTTGCAGTGGTTTTAATATTTATGCATCTTTATTAAATGATGACAGGAACCGAAACATCAAAAGATACGGAACATAGGCCTAATAGCCGGATTAGCATCTACTGGGATCGTCATACTACTCATTGTAGCAGCATGGCTCAGCTACAACAAATACATGATCGAAACGAAAGGGCGTCAACCGAACGCAAGGGGCTCCCCTCCACCTCGATGGAGAAATGGACGATGAGTTCGAGAGGGGGGTCGGGCCACGGAGATTCACCTACAACCAGCTATCACAGGCGACACGAGGTTTCTCCGACGAGGAGAAGCTCGGCGAGGGTGGCTTCGGATCAGTCTACCGTGGGTACCTGCAGGATCAAGGGCTCCACGTGGCCATCAAGAAGGTCTCCAAGACGTCAAAGCAGGGGAGGAGAGAGTACATCTCCGAAGTTACGATCATAAGCCGTCTCAGACATCGCAATCTTGTGCAGCTTGTCGGGTGGTGCCATGACGCCGACGAGCTCCTCCTCGTCTACGAGCTCATGAGCAACGGCAGCCTTGACAAGCATCTTTATAGCACAGACAACATTCTATCCTGGCCAGTCAGGTACCAAGAACAACTTGATCAATCAAGCCGAGCTGATAGTTTATGCATGCTTTTTCAGATATTACAAGTTTAGTTTCCTTTTTTTTTTTGGCGTCGATCAGGTACAACATCATCCTTGGCTTGGGCTCTGTGCTCATGTACCTTCACCAAGAATTGGAGCAGTGCGTGGTGCACAGGGACATCAAGCCGAGCAACGTGATGCTGGACTCGTCGTTGAACGCCAAGCTAGGCGACTTCGGCCTCGCGCGCCTCGTCAACCACAGCCGCGCAGCGCACACCACGTGGCTCGCCGGCACGAGGGGCTACATGGATCCAGAGTGTGTGGTGACCAGCCGCGCCAGCGTCCAGTCCGACGTCTACAGCTTCGGCGTCGTCCTCCTCGAGGTCGCCTGCGGCAGGAAGCCCGTGATTCTGGATGAGGAGGACGAGAGCAGAGTGCTGCTAGTGCAGTGGGTCTGGGGCCTGTACGGGAGCGGCGAGCTCCTCGACGCGGCAGACCCCCGGCTGAAGAACGGCGGCGGCGGCGGGTTCCAGCCGCTGGAGATGGAGCGGGCGCTAGGCGTGGGGCTCTGGTGCGTGCATCCGGACTACGCGTCTCGGGCGTCGATCCGGCAGGCCATGAGCGTGCTCCAGTTCGAGGCGCCGTTGCCGGAGCTCCCGCTGGAGATGCCGGTGGCCACGTATGGGCCGCCTGTTGCCAGGGGTTACGACTGGTCGCCCACCACGTCGTCGTCCGCAGGTGCCAACACCGGAGGCCAATCGTCGACTAGTGACCGGACGGCGGAGCACTCGTTTGCCTCGTCGGCCAAGAGCGGCGGCACCCATAGCACCTTTTTGTCACTTCCAACACGGCAGCCATGTCCCATGGACTGTGCGGGTGAATCCGCCCCAGTCACATCGTGAACCGGTCCAGCACCCATCATTCCACCGGTGGACGCTCGGGCACGACTGGCAGTTTCGGTCGACACGCTGATATATGATTATATTTCGCGGAAGTTTTCGGAAAATTCTTGAGATCCTGAAAAGATTAACCACTGTCCCAAAACAGATAAAGATGTGGTACATAGAAAATAAGAAAGACAAATAGAAATGTATAGAAATGTGTATTAGAAAAAAGACTTCGCTATGGTGCTGTACATCAGGTAGGATTTCTGAAAACCCATGTTTTTTTTTTTTTTTTTTTTTGACAACACTGAAAACCCATGTTAACCTATGAATAATGCATGCTTGTCGAATGAATTAAAATTTGCTAGACAGTCTTTGTCATGAAATGGCTGCTTTTGTGTTCTTAACGGTTATGATTACAGGAAATTTGACTACATCGTCAAACTTTTGAATTATTTTTTGTAGTGCTATACTAAATGAAATTATTAGGGGAGATAATAAGACAAAAGACTATATGATGCGTTTACATCAGGGAGAAAATGGAGATTTTGTCTTTCTTCCAGCGGGTTTCACTAAAATACCCGTAAGATTTGTGAGAACTGTTTAGAATAACATTGTGAAACGAGGCACACACACTAAAATGGCATGAGGAGGATTTTGGATCAAATTTAATTTTTCTTTGCAACGACCAAATTCTAAAAAGATAAGGCTCACGCGCAAAACGGGAAAGAAAAAAAAGCCGCGGCCAAACAAAAATTAAATTTGGTCCAAATACTCTTGGAGCAGCCTCATTTCACAATGACATTCTCTACATCAGGCACATGCTGATACGCCCAGTTCAAGCGAAACCCTCTTCCATTTTCTCCCTCTCCACCTTCCTCTTCACACACAGAAGAAACAGAGCACGGTTTGGCCGCACAGGGTGAATCGATTTGGCCGGGCATGGCCGAGCCTCCCTGACCTCTCGAGCACCCGGGAGTTCCAGGAGGTCGGCCGGAGGCGGCACTTGTCCAGCCGTCCATGTGCAGCGAACTGCGGTTCTGTGGGAAGGTACGAAAGTTTGGGCAGCAGCATAGTAGGGGAGCTTGGGTCAGCACAGCCAGAATGTACCCGAGCCGAGCTGCCCTCGTGCAAGCGCGTGACGGCGGCCATGGCTAGCGGTGGCGCACATGGCAACGGCAGCGTCCCGGTGGTTCCCATGGTGGCAAAACACTTTACACAGGCTGCTGGCAGCTCACGCAGAGTCGCCGAGCTGGAGTCGGTGTCGAGTGCTCCAATTTGCCAATCCAAGCCGGAAACGCGTGAAGCAACTCGAGTCGGATTCGCTCGGCAGGTTCTATGTAACAAAAGGCGCACCAATTTCCCAATTCCATCCACGATCTGCTCTTCTCTGCATTTTCGCATCCGCCGATCCAAACCTCCGCGACCCTACCCACCGGCCTTCCCAGTTCCCGCATCCGCCGCCACCATGGCCAACGAGCAGAGCGGGGAACCCCTGCGAAGGTGGAGGCCGTTCTACGGCGCTTTTTCGGCGCCATCGACGAAGCAATCGAGGAAGCGGGCCACCCGCGCGCCGCGTTCGAGGACGTGAGGGTCCGGATCGTCAAGCTGCTCCGCGCCGCCACCGACGACGGCGTGGCCGAGCAGCTCTGCGCTGCCCTCGACGACGCCATGACGGAAGCGCTCCAGACTCTGCGGGTGACGCCCGTCCCGCACCGTGCGCTGGCGTCCACCGACCTCGCGAGGCTCGTCGGCGCCCTTCAGAACCACAACTCCGTCCGGATCTGCGCCCTCGCAGTCGACGTCCTGCGCGGGTGGAGTGTGGCCATCGACGTCTCTGCTGATGATCGGATCCCACGCCAGGGCGTCTCTGCAGCGATTTCTGATGGCGACGCGCGTGGACACGAGGAGAAGTTGCACGTGCAGCCTGCGAAGAAGCTACGCATACCGCCGGCGAAGAAGATGCTTCCTACCGTCCCCATCGCCGAGGGAGAGGCAAACAAGAAGGTGTATGTTCGACCAGCGAAGATGCTGCAGGCCACAGCTACTGTTCTGAAACCGAGCACGAGCGAGACCAAAAAGCCAGCCATCGACGAGAGCAAGATGGAGGGTACAAAGCGCAAGTTACGCGAGGGTTACGATGAAGCCGAGAGGATCAAGCTTCAGCGCACCATTCAGATGATCGACGTCAAGGTGGCGGCGAAGATGTTTGAGCAGAAGCAACGGAAGACGACATGTAGGAGTAGGATCTCCACGGGCGTCAGGCGTTCATTGCTTCCGTCTCTTCATATGATTTAGGGCTCAGTCCATGTAGTTCTTTGATGACCATTGACAATGTTAGTGTACTATCATTGATAATGAGATGTGATTATCAGTAATAAAAAGAGCAAATTTTTGTCTTGCAGCGTGTCCCAAGATAAATTGTTTGTTATTTTTACTCCAAAGAAACTCCAATGCGTCTGAAACTCTGAAATGTCTGATAACTTTACACATAAGCACATCATTCAGAGCATAAGCAGTGCCATAACTGTGTTCTCATGATGAATTGACAAATGTTCCTATTTCAGAGTTTAAAAAAATCAGACCTCTAGCTTTACCAGTCTGTTATTAGACTTGAACACAACATAGACTTGAACACAACAGAAAGTAGCAAAGTTTTATCAAAATTGCATTCAGTACACAGAAAAGGAATGACACACATGTCTTCATCTTCAAGTTTTGAAGAGAAAAAAAAAACATTTCTAAGCCTCAATACATCTATAGCTGTTAATACTCTTATGGTTCGCTCGCTTGCTTGGGCTCGCCATCTTCATATGACAGACAGTCTTGTGCCAGAAAATGTCAAAACTGAGAGCTAAATCAGAAGGGTATTGAACCACGTTTGTGAAAAATCCAATTTTTTTCTTCGACATTAGCAGTAACAGCTCACGTCAATGACCATTAAAAATCTACAACACTGAACTGAAGATTTAGTGACCTATAAAGAAAGGAAAACCTCATTGACAAATTGATCAGCTCCTAAATTCTACAAAAAGAATGAAATCTGCCCTTCCCCTTGAAGGCATACCATGCTTCCCTGCTACTGTGAGTTTGTTTCACTATATGCAGTTTCTATTATGTCTCTGTTTTCGAAGTTATTGATCGGCCCAGACCTAACGCGCCTGGCAGTGAGAGCATCCAGCAAGATATCCAACGAGCACTCCACTGCCTCAGCTTGCTTTTCCAACTCAAATGCGCTGAGCTCAGGCTGCAGGTTCAGCTCCCAGAGGAGGCCAGCTGCAGCTGCCGCGGTGCAGGTACGATCCCACGCAGGTTGTGGTCTGTTTAGTTTATGAAGGAACATAAAAATGGGGAAAAAAGGTTACGACAAATGAAGGAGACGATAAGAACAAGTAAATCTTTTAGCTCACCGTAGTTTATGCATCACTGAGGCACTAAGTGTAGATAGTGCAATACAAGGTAAATCTTCATCTCCCCATATTGCAGTCCATCTCTCCTGTACAAGATAACAGATATTAGGTCATATAATTTATCTACTCCTATCTCACATATGAACAAACCTATTTGGTAATTTGGAGTCCAAATC
This sequence comes from Hyparrhenia diplandra, assembly GCA_015847255.1. Lineage (NCBI taxonomy): Eukaryota > Viridiplantae > Streptophyta > Magnoliopsida > Poales > Poaceae > Hyparrhenia > Hyparrhenia diplandra. The sequence goes on from JADLZK010012535.1 coordinate 66,159, forward strand.
TTAAAACTCCTGAATTGAGTAGTGGCAAGTGCCTTGCAACCCCAACACTATTCTACATCAATCCAACTGCAGTCTGCTTTTGGATTGTTCAATGGTTTTGGTCAAGGATTTGCATGTATAGATTTGTAGGAACTAATCAAGAACCATCTAAGAAATTATACAACCTAAAGGCTAAAAGGTAAAACTTTTGATGCTAAACCTACAAGATTACCATGCAGCCCTGCAGATATGAGAAATACCACACTATTGTATGTCTAGTTCCATCAGATAGCATCAAACCTCTACTTAAATTGAGTCAATTTCATAAAATTAAAGTATTTGCCATAATAGTCAAGAAAACCTTTGAAGTTCATTAAGCTATACTCCCTCCATCCCAAAATAGATGACCCGAGTGTGTACCTAACTTTGGAGTCTTGGCCAGATATTTAATAATAATGTACACATCCATTGTTGAATGTGAATGAATTCAACAGGTGGGACCAACATGTCTGTGTAAATGTAATCGACATGTCAGACCCAGCAGCCAACTTTCACAGTCTGCAATGGTGGGTACAAATCGCTAGCTGACCTGGAGACTTGAAACAATAAAAAACGGAAAAAGCTAGATAGTGCAATGCTGGTTCAGATGTGTCAGTGATCCAAGAAGATTTGGGGAAACGTGCGAGCTAGACTACTGGGCACTCGCTAGCGCGTTGGCTTTCCTTCTTCTGAATGGTACATGCTGCTCCTAGCTAGCTTATTCCAACTCCGTTCGCGGACGCCCTAATAAAGGAATACTTGAGCCAAATGAGACATGCATTGAACTGTACCTTCAATCTTCTGTACAGCGCAGCAGAATTACTCCAGGTACCATCAAGCAAAAATAAAATTGAAAGGTTCGTCCTGCAAACTCTGCATTGCAGAAGTTAAATCATTACCATTTGCCGAAATGTTGAAAGTTGATAGAGGAGTTAGTTAAAACCACTACACACCCAACCAATTGAATCATTATGTATACTGGATATTATGGATGAAAGGTGCTCATGAAAAAAAAATATCCACATGGAATATATCTGTATAAAAGAAGGGAGCACAACTACTTTGCTGCAGTAGAAATCATGGAATGCCATCGAAAAACAAACACCACCTCATGAAGGTCAGCAGTCAGGACAAACCACCAAATTCAAGGTCTTTAACTGACTTGGGGGTGGTACTCTTGTTTGGATATAGAACTGAGATTTTCCCTTTCCTGAACAAACACCACATCAGAATGGAAGTGAGACATTTATGAAGAGAAGGGGGAAAAACACATGTCCTAGATGAAGATAGAATTATAGAAATATGACTAATGCTAAATGATTGATTAGTGCAGAAATCTTCTACAGATCACACGATAGTAAATGCATTCTGCATTCGTTTATATGAAATATCAATTTATACCATAGACAATAATGCATCAAAAGGATGCAGTTTCATGCTGTTAGGACCAGGTGAAGCACACAATGCATCAGGAGAACAGTTCACAGCGATCAAAATGAAAAGGAGCACATGTAAACAGAAAAGAAAAACAAACAATGCACAGAATTTCATTGTGAAAAACTACATTAACAGAACCATAGAATCCTAAATGCCCGTAAATATGGACAGTTACAGGCCTCAATCTCCATTTCTCATAAACATGACAACCCACCGTGAAAGCGGTAATCATGTAATACAAGGGACACATTCATTTAAAAATAAGTTGAATATTCCAAATTATATATTATGATATATCATGTTATAAATCAGCAAGTGCACCTGAAAAACATAAACTGCCACGCAGAAAAATGACTAAATCAAGATCTAGCAAGCTCTTAAAACAATATCATTCAACAACTTATATGTTTGAGAAACCAAGGATGATTCAAGATCACCTGAACTCTGAAATGCTTCCCACATTATATCCTCATGCTCTTGGATACCAAAGAGGCATAACTGTGCAGCTTGGATGCCAAATACTTGCCAGAGTAACTTCCCTGTGTTATTCTGGCGCAAAAAATCCAAGGCGGAAAGAGATATGGTTACACATAATAATAGGAGGGAACATAAAAGAGTACTGCACAATCCTCTATGGAGTATGGACAGACCTTTGGGTGCATATATATCCAGAATTTCATCCCTTCCAAAGATTGCAAGGAACAATATTTGTGCACATACAGTCTTCAGTTGGTAGCCAGCACTGTAATTTCAAAGACAGACGGATCACATAACCACACCCTTGGAAGGAGAGGAATCAAGAAAGTTGTGGGCAGCAGTGCTCAAGCGCTTGCATTGCTGAGAGCTGAGGCTGGAGACACTACAGTACCTTCTGGCAAAGATACCCTCTGCACCCTAGCAAACGGCAGCCAATCTGGCGCGCGGAGAAGTACTGCAGCTTCTGGTCGGAGTCGGCGAGCCTCTCGTAGACAGCCCTGTGCTTCTTGTCCTCCACGTCCTTGAAATTGCCCTGCAGAATCCAGAAGAAACCAAACCAAGATGCATCAGTTGGACTCCTCCTGCTGTATCTCCTCGAACACAAGCCTGATAAACCCTCCAAAATCTGAGGGTTGTTGGTAAAAATGGTGAAGGAAAGAAGATGACGTCACCTTTAGCTTGGAGCCGACGCCGCCGAAGCGCATCTTCTCGCCGGCGGCGGCCTCCATCTTGAGCAGCTCGTGGATTACACTGGCCACCGCGGCCGGGGAGGCGAGGAGGTGCCCCAGCGCCGCCACTCCTCGTGGCTCACATCACCCCAATCCCCGGCGCCGGCGACGGCAACGGCCGTGGGGAGGGCTTCGTCCTCCGATTCCACCTTCTCTTCGACCGCTGACGGTTCGGTGGAGAAGGCCATGAGGGAGCGCGCGAGGGGAGGCGCCCGCCGCAGTAGGAAGGGCAGTGGGAAGCTGCGGTGGAAGGCGAGGGCACCGATGGAGGACACGGGAGGAATAAGAGCAGGCATATTTCTTTTCTTCGCTATAGTCTGCCTGTGGGGCGTTCATTTCAGACTAGACCAGGTCCTGCTGGTTTTGGAAACGAGTCTCAATTGTGTTTTTCTAATGAAAAATCATATGAATTTGTGAAAAAACTTATAAATTATGTGTGTAATAAGTTTTCTACTAAAATAAGATCACCCTCTCATCTATTTACCTGAGAGGATCTTGGTCGATTGAATTTGTCACAATGTTTTTCCTCATAATAAAACAACATCAGATGGCTTATAGGTTGTAGAAATCATCATTCAAATAAATATCTCCTAGCCTTGGCTTTTCCATCCCTTTGTCCAACACTCCTCTCAATGAGAATGAGATTTGGTGACGAGCCTGCTTTTCCACCACCTTTGTCCAACACTCCTCTTAGTGAGATTTGGTGGGGAGCCTTGCTGATCTTAAGACACTCATGTTGTCTTTCTTAGGAGACGTTCGTGGTTTACTTTTCTTTTTTTCTTTTTAAATTTTTGCTGAAGAATAAACATCGAATTGGCCTTGTCGATTAGCCTGTCAGTTTAGCCATTTGGATCCATCTTTGTTGCATATATAGGCTATGTGTGGACTAAGACATTCTAGCCCTTACTCGTTTGTTGGTCGGATCTAATGCCATTACATTTTTTGCGACTCCGCATGGGATGAAAGCAAATCAATCTACTACAAGACATAAAAAAAGAAGGAATGCAGAGATTTATATCGTTCTCATGTGTGTTACTAACCCGCGGTAGACTGATCTGAAGCGACCCTCGCCGAGCTTCTCCTCGTCGGAAAAACCTCATGTCGCATGTGATAGCTGGTTGTAGCTGAATCTCTGTGGCCGGGCCCCACTTCAAACTTATCATCCATTTCTCCATCTAGGTGGAGGGAGCCTGTTGTGTTTGGTTGGCGCCCTTTGGTAGGCTGCTATGATCAGTAGTACTACCAAGATCCCTGTAGATGCGAGTCTAGCAATTAGGCCTATGTTTCGCACCTTTGGACTTTGATGTTCAGTTCCTGTTATTTACTACCTCCATCTCACATTGTAAGTCATTCCAAGAATCTTTGGAGAGTGAAAACTTCCAAGTTTGACCAAATTTATATGACAAAATAATAACATTCATGATGTCAATTTAAGCATCATTAGATTTTTTCATCAATTATATTTTTCATAATATATTAATTTGATGTCACAAATATTTATAGTTTGTTTTATAATTTTTGGTCAAAACTTGATATTTTTGACTCTCCAAACATTCTTCTAATAGCCTACAATTTGGAATGGAGGAATACATGCATAAATACCAAAATCATCCAAGATAAATGTACAATGAGAAAGCACAAATCAAACCTTGAGCTGATCAACTTCTCAAGGAGATTTGCATCATGCTAAAAAGAGAGTTTGAACGCCTGAGCTAGAGTATGCATACTTTGAGGTGGATCGGCGGGGAGCTGTCAAGAAAAATAAATACGTTGACTGGATCCTCTTCATGCCACATCTGCATTTGAGATAAGAACTTATCAACCTCCTCTTCATTGCGATGATAAGAACTTATCAACATCCTCTTCATTGCGATGCTTAATAAACGTACTAGATTGGTTAGAATTTAAGTGCAAAAAGAAATGAGTAAATTTATGGTTGGTTCTGATAAAGGGAGGAAAAGAAAATTGCTTTTTGGGTGTTCCCTCAAGATGCAGCTGTTGTCTCTTGCACATCGAAGTATAGGTTGTCGCTGGCACCACGAAGATATGCGTGAGTAGACTAGTCGGCTTGTAATTCAGTCCATCAGGTGTGGGGACGTGTTGTTTGTAAAATCTTTTGCCCCTCTAAGGCACCGCGCCGTGGTGCGTCGGTGTAACAGAAAAATATTTCTCGACCTTATATCAATATAATGATGCACAAACATTTTATGTATTTCGAGAAAAAATGCACCTATTGTCGGTCCATCTCTAGCCATCCTCAACGTAAAATATCATTCGACTTTTTCGGCAGACAAATGGGTTGTCGGCTAGCCAATCAAATTGGTCTGTTTGGTGACTGAAATCAATATGGTTAATTTAGGACAAGCCTCGGTGTACACTTTAAAGGTCAGACATTCAGTTTGAGCCAAGGCATTCGATGTCAGGATCAACCCCTCGTTCCATACGCAATTTACATATTTCTTGCAGGATCATATAACCGGGAAAAAAAACCTATTGCGTTGCACTCCTCGTGTTGGAACTTGGAAGTGACAAGATGCCATGGGTGCCGCTCTTGGCCGACGAACTAAACGAGTGTTCTGTTGTCCGGTTACTAGTCGACGAGTGGCCTCCGGTGTTGGCACTTGCGGACGACGACGTGGTAGTGGTGCTTGACCAGTTGTGACCCCTGGCAACAGGCGGCCCATACGTCGCCACCGGCATCTCCAGCGGGAGCTCCGGCAATGGTGCCTCAAACTGGAGAACGCTCATGGCCTGCCGGATCGATGCCCGGGACGCGTAGTCTGGATGCACGCACCACAGTCCGACACATAGCACCCGCTCCATCTCCAGCGGCTGGAACCCGCCGCCGCCGCCGTCGTTCAGCCGGGGGTCCGCCGCGTCGAGGAGGTCGCCCCTCCCGTACAGATCCCAAACCCACTGCACGAGCAGCACTCTGCTCTCGTCCTCCTCATCATGGATTACAGGCTTCCTGCCGCAGGCAACCTCGAGGAGGACGACGCCGAAGCTGTAGACGTCCGAGTGGACGCTGGCGCGGCTGGTCACCACGCACTCAGGGTCCATATACCCCATCGTGCCGGCGAGCCAGGTGGTGTGTGCGGCGCGGCTGTGGTTGACGAGGCGCGCCAGGCCGAAGTCGCCTAGCTTGGCGTTGAACGATGAGTCCAGCATCACGTTGCTCGGCTTGATGTCCCTGTGCACCACGCACTGCTCCCATTCTTGGTGAAGGTACAGGAGAGCAGAGCCCATGCCAAGGATAATGTTGTACCTGATGGACGCCCAAAATGAAAAAAAATGAACTTGTAATATCTGGCAACACCATGAACTAGTAGTCAAACAAAAAACAACCAGCTCCATTGACTGATTCAGTTCGTTCTTACCTGACTGGCCATGTTAGAATGTTGTCAGTGCTATAGAGATGCTTGTCAAGGCTGCCATTGCTCATGAGCTCGTAGACGAGCAGGAGCTCGTCGGCGTCATGGCACCACCCGACGAGCTGCACAAGGTTGCGATGCCTGAGGCGACTTATGATCGTGACCTCAGAGACATACTCTCTCCTCCCCTGCTTCGACGTCTTTGGAAACCTTCTTGATGGCCACGTGGATCCCTTGATCCTGCAGGTACCCACGGTAGACTGAACCGAAGCCACCCTCGCCGAGCTTCTCGTCGTCGGAGAAACCTCGTGTCGCTTGTGATAGCTGGTTGTAGGTGAATCTCCGTGGCCCGGCCCCCATCTCGAACTCACCGTCCATTTCTCCATCCAGGTGGAGGGGAGCCTCTTGAGTTTGGTTGGCGCCCTTTCGTTTCAGGTATTTGCTGTAGATGAACCAGGCTGCTATGATTAGTAGTAGTAAGAAGATCCCCGTAGATGCCACTCCGGCTATTAGGCCTATGTTTTGCTTCTTTGATGTTTCGGTTCCTGTCATTTACATGCATAAATATCAAAATCATCCAAGATAAATGTACAGTGAGAAAGCACAAATCATCCAAGATAAACATGGTTCCCAGATTTATTTATTTATTTATTTATGCATTTGATTTCGACCAAACAATACACACTTAAATGTTCACAGATCACATAAGATCCAAATTCTAATAAAAAAGAAGAGGAGAAATATCAAAGCTAAAAACAGGGAGAGGCACTTGCCGGTCGTGTTGACAACGGCGACGCTGACGAGAGTGGACTCGAACGACCACGAAAGGATCTGATGGCGCTCGACGTAATCTCCGGTGGCCCCTGAGAACCCAACCGCCGCTTGCTGCGGCAGCCCAGCTTCCTTGAAGTCGACGGTGGCGCTGACGTTGTAGAGGAGGCCGAGCTCTGGCAGATCGTCGAACCGCAGCGTCGCCGAGAGCGTGCTCGCGTTGGCGTCGTACCTGACCCACGCGGACATGGTCCCGTTGAAGCTCGCGTCCGGCAGCGCCGCGTACGCGCGGGACACGATGCTGTTGACGTCGATGCCGATGTGGTTCACGGTGTTCTCCGGGTCCCAGGTGTTCCTGAACGCGTCGAACTCCACGGCGACGGTCGGCGGGAAGTAGGAATTGGCCGAGTTGTTGGGGTTGTTGACGAGCCCAGGGAAGCCGCCGTTGGAGTCCTGCGGCAGAGTCGGCGGGTAGGGACCCACGAAGAACGCCATGCCGTCGCCCTGGCCCGTGCCGTTGCGTGGCGTGATGGCGAAGGTGAAGTTGGAGGTGAAGCTGGCGACGACCTTGTTGCCGGCGCCGGTGCTGTTGCCCCACAGCGGCACGGGCTGCGCGTACGCCACCCGGCCGGTGCTCCAGGTGGTGTTCTTGGTCAGGTCGATCCGATCGCTGCCGGCGGTGGCGTTGGACATGTACGTGAGGTCGGCGCTGTTTAGGACGCCGGGGTTGGAGAAGTTGTAGCTGAAGCTAAGCGAGGTGGCGGCATGGGAAACACAGAGCAGGTAGGAGGACAGGCTGAGGAGGAGGAGGCTGCTTCCTCCCTGCTTCTTAGCCATAGCCATGGCCAAGGATATGGCTTTACCTGTGGGCTAAAAATTTTATGATCTATCAAAAGCATGATCAAAAGTTCAACGTCAAAGTGTGTACTTCGCTGCCGGCTGGCTGCTCTGCTGAACGCAGGGGTCCTCGTTTCGTCGCCTGTCTCCGTCCGCAATTGGCCATTTCAAACTCTAGCCGTGTTGTCCGTGGGTCTTTCCACGATTTTTAGTTTATTTATGTGTTAAAAAATGTGTGTGCTCACGTCAGAGATGAACTAACGTGTACACAAAGTACTTGTTGGTCATCAAGTCACTAAGTTCGTTTATCATTCTTATTTTTTGAATGGTTTCATCAAGTCACTAAGTCAAACTATTTCAGAACGTTGGTTACATCCACAACCTCGCCACCCGGTAGCAAGGAGGTGGCCTCATCCATTCGTTTATAGTTAGGGCCTGTTTGGTACCGCTCCCTGCCGCTCCGCTCTCTCTGACACAGGTACCGTAGCAGCGAGCTGATTTTCTCTCTCCTCTCTCCCTTCCTCTCATAGCGGCCGGCGAAGCTGCAGCGAGCTGAAAATACCAGCTTCTTCCCGCTCGCTACAGTGCTTTTTTGTCAGCTTTTCTCAGACGAAGCAGAGCGGCAGCGAGCGCTACCAAACAGGCCCTTAGGCATTTTTTAGGTTTTGTTTGTTTATATTTATTAACAAATAAATCCATTGGCAAAATCATCACTATTGTTTTCATCAGAGTTTGTTACATGAGATAACTTCGATGACAGCAACGTTAAGTACGTCCGTGGCTCTAATATACTCTTTTTTGTTATTGTATATGGATTACTATACTAATTTTAGTAAAAGGTGTCTTGTTTTTTGTCACGTTCTAGGCCCCTATGTACGTTCCAAATGTCATCAGGTGGATCCAGTGGATCAGCCTACTTGGCTACTTGGACTTTCTGCGACGTCAAGTACGTCCGTGGGCCTTGGCTCCAGTACTATCATTTAGCGAAGACTTTTTTTTAAAAACAAAACTTTTATAAAGGCTTTTAACTTTTTTTGGCACCTTCATTTAGCTACGCATTTTTATAGATATAATATATATTTAGATACATAGCAAATAATAGATGAACCAAAAAAAAGTCAAAGCGACTTAATATTCTACGCCAAAGCGCGAATCGAAAACAAACGTCGAACCAAGGAATCTTCGGCATGGTTTGGTTACTCTCTTCCTTGGTTGGTTTCACATCGATTTTTTCATCTCTGTTTCTTTCTTCCCTCGGTCCGTTTCACATGCACACTAGAGCTGCCCCTAACTCCTTGACTCGGCGGCGCAGACTCTCCATTCCCGAACCCGCGACCCCATGTTGTCCTCTCTCCATGGCGGACGCCACAAACTTATTTCTTGAATCAGTATCCCCACCGCGGCCATGGCGTTGTTTTCCACCCCACGCCACCCTCCCCACAAAGGTTACCACCATCAGCCTTCCGGAATCCACCCCCACACGGCCACGCCACCACTACCGCGCCACACTACCCGCACCGTACGTGATGCGGTATGATGAGGACGTGGTGGGACTCCATTTCACGGGCTCTGCGTGCACCATTAAAGCACCACGGTGTTGGGTGCGAAGCGGTGCTATGCAATAAATGCATGCATCGAACCCGCTCCTATACATGCAACCTTGACTCGATGGAGCACACGCTCCTTTGCATCAAATCCGGTCCTTTCTCTTTCTTACATTTCTTCTCTTTTCTTCTTTGTTGGTGCTCCGCCATTGAGCTTTCGTTGCATGTGGGGAGGGACGCTTCTTTATCACCACGCCATTAGAGCGGTGGGCGTGTGTGTCAGTGCACACAAGTGGGGAGGCATTTGTTCTGCTTTGAGCCTACGACTTGCAGATTGCTTGTGTCGTGGGCCGCGCGCTACCGGGGTTGTCTAGGAGATAGGCGGGCCGTCGAGCGGGGAGGGCTGGCGCCAGTGACCGCCGCCGGAGAGCGCCGCCACCGGGGTCGGGCGCGGGTGGAGGAGCGGAGCCGCGAGATCAGGCGGGAGGAGGCGGTTGGAGATCTAGAGAGTGTGGGTCCCACTCCATGGACTCGGACTCGAGTTCTTCCACCGTTGGCCGGTGCCGGGACACATCCGGCCGCTAGTGGAGCCTAGGACTGGCACCAAGCCGGTGCTCCACCTTTGCTAATGCTCTTAGTCTTTGAGAGGCCGCCACATGTCGCGGATCCAGCGCGATCAATCACTCAGGCCTTGTATATCGCTCCCACGGTCAAATAAAGTTACATTGAATTCTTTTCTAAAAGAAATTATCGTATATCCTATTATAAACATCGGATAATCAATATAAATTTTATGGATAATCTATATTCATTGGATTTTGTCGATTCCATATCTTGTCTATATAATCGAATTAAATTATCCGTATCTATATGGATATTAAAAGCCTTCCCTGTATCCTTAAAATTTGAATTCAGTTTAGATCGGAGTTTCATCCTAGCATTGGATCCATTTTAAGCATGCACTTTGTAGTCGATGGCTCGATGCTATGGAATATTTGGCTGTTATTACGTTAAAAAATGGTGTATTTGGCTGTTTGCAACTGTCCCTAACAATAGATATTATGTTATTCTCATTACATTTCACTGAACAAAATTACTACATACATTTCCTTATGCATCAGTACACTCTGTTCCTAGGATTCCACACGAAAAAAAAATCTCGCCATATATTACACATGAAGGTGAAGGATGACATTCGCTACATCCCCTAGCTGTATCATCTGGCATTGATAATCATCAGTAGTCGTCGTAATCATCGTTGTTCCTGTTGAGAAACCGCCTGACAGCTCCTACAATGGCGCCCAGCACCAAGAAGAGGACGAGCGTGTCGAAGCCGCCGCCGACCCCGACGGCGACGCTCGGCCGGGGGCGAAGAAGCTGAACGGCGACCACCCGTAGCCGTAGCCGCCGAAGAACGGGCTCCCGTAGCCGTATCCGCCCAGAGGCGGCGCCACCGGCGGGTTGATGTAGATGTTCGTCCTGCGCGTGCATCAGACAAGATAACATTTTTGCATCAACAGACGCAGCATGCATGAAAACATGTCGCAGCTGGTTTCAGTTGCCTGCCGTGCTACTCTAGATTCTTGCAAATGATTGAAAACAAACTAAACCATCAAGTTGCACAAGAACTCGAGAAGGACGATCAAAAGCTATCAACTTCACAATAATTCAGAGTTTCAGACATTCAGTCAGAGCTAGTAATCGGTGGGAGGAAGCAGACGTCATCCAGTATGAGATCTGAACTGAACTTTGGCGAAAGATGCAGTGAAAAAAGATCTACTTATCAGACAAATTGCATACAACGATTCAAAACACTCTAGAAGGCGCTAAAGATTACCTGGAGTTGTTTATCCGAGGGCCGGACGACCGTGGCGCGGACCGGAACGCCTGCCCGCCGACCCTGCCGCCAGACTTGGCCGCCATGGCGCCGTCGACGTTGCCGAGCGCCAGCACGCCAGCGGCCAGCGCGACCATGGCCAGCTTCCCGAGCTTGACCCCAAGATCATTCCCTCCCGACGGGACCTTGTCCTTGTCATCGCCGGCCGCCCTGCACGAGATCCTCGACAGCCGCCTCGCGTGCTTGGGCGGCGTCACCGTGCACACCGGTCGACTGCTGCCCGTGAGGAAGCACTGGAGAGGCGCCGGTGCGAGAGCCATGGATGATGGATCTATGGTCACTCGATTTCGTCAGCTCGCTCGCTTCTTCCTTTGTTGAAACGCTAGCTTCTCTTCTCTCCTGAATCCTGATTGCCGGTAGGAACTAGGAAGAGGAAGAGAAGAAGAGGCAGTGGTGGTAGGAGAAGAGGAGGGCTTATCTTGAGATGGCAAAGACGCCACTTGGCCGAATTGGAGTGGATGGTGAAATTTGAGCTTCTGGAGGGGGAGAGATCTTTTGAGCCTTCCTTTGTTCTCTAGCTCAAGTTGCTCTGATGTCTGAACAAGGCTGCATGGCACGGCTCCGTCCGGTACTTTTTTTTTTTTTCTCTCGCGTTTTCCTTCACTTGAAATTTCCTTCGGGCTTGGGGCATGAAAAAACATATAATCGGGAGTGGTACTCAAATTGATGTTGTCATGTGTTTTGCCTGGTCTGTGATTTTCCACACTCGTGAAGAATTATTACTTGTAAGTCAAATTTATGAGAGATTCTTAAATTTGACATGTTATTTTTGTGCTCTAACTCGGGCTCAAATGTAAGGTCCACATCCCCTCTCCCCCACTCCTTGCAGATGAGGGTTGGCTCTAGTTGTTGCTACTATATATTACAAGACGAGATATGGGAGAGGATGACAATGAGAACTCGATGACCAAAGAAGGACATGGTGCTCTCATCATCATCATCACTTCTCAATATTCTTCTTGATATTAATGAATTTGCCTTGAATGTTATGTTCTTCTTCTTCTTTTCCATCTCCTCTTTCTCATCACTCTCCTCTTGATCAAAGGTGTCATGAGTGATGATCTCTCCCAACGCTTATGTGGGAATGAATTCCTTTATTAGTCCCTCTATCGATATCATGATGACAATACCTTCAACTTGGAGGGGAGGCACCGCAAGAAATTATATACGTTAGAATTCTCATCATCAATGTCGTGTGCCCAGGTGCCCTCATCTCACTATTGTCCTCATCATCTAGCACATTTTCACCTTCAAGCATCTTCAATTTGGCATGTTTGTCCTTATAGAGGTACAACTTGGCATCCTTTATGGTGGAAGTACACTCATATTCTTCCTCTAACCTAATCCAAACCTTGTGCCATAGTCTTTGATAGAACTCGGAGACCTTGGGATCAAGTGTGCTTCATATATACATTGAGTTCTTTCGGTTGGAGCTTTTGTTCTTCACTTGGGGATGGAGCCTTCAAGACAGCACTACAAAGTCATTCTCAACATATCCTCAAATTTTTCCTCCCGTAGCGTTTGGATGTGCACACATCCTTCTCTTCAATACTCATAATTTGTGCCATCCAAGTGTGGGGGCTTGCCAACACTGTTGCTAGCCACAGTTACTCCAAAGATTGTGAAATCTTGATTCATCTGAAGGCCCGACTCTAATACCACTTCTAAAGATCTATTGTGACTAGACTAGAAGGGGTATATAGGCTAATTAAAACTTCATGCAAAGGACGACACTAGGTAAAACAGTGAGCAACACGATAGCCCTGCATCCAATTTAAGATTTTGCAAGCCTATAGGGTGAACAAGAGCTACTCAACACAAGATTCAGTTTTGTTTTGAGCACCCAAGTCGGTTTCAGCTGGATCATACAACACAAGGAGTGGATCATACGTAGAACAAACACGAAACGATATATAGACACAAAGTATTCCTATTCCTAGTAATTTCGATGTGCCGGTATGGGCCAACCGCCAACGTTTACATTTTCTGTCAATGGACACCCAACTTGCAGCCACGCAGCCCACCAGGCCCAGACCTTTCCTGGCCCAAAAGACACGCGGCCTTGTGATTTCTGAACCTCCAGTCAATCAAGTCAACAACAATGCAACACACAGACACCCACCCACTTCGCGCCACGTCGTCACAGGAAACACAAAACCGTGGCGCAACCACAACCAGCAGATCGAACCCGAAGCCGTCGGCCGTCGAGGTCGATCCAAAGCCATCAGTTGGGGAACCTGCAGTCGCGGCGTATCTCGCCGTCGTCCGCCGTGCGGACCCCGACCCTGCCGAGCCTTGTCATCGCCGCGGCGAAGTCACCGAAGAAGGCGTCCTGGTCCGCGGCGTAGCGCTCGACGGCGCCGCGGGACCTCGCGTCGGCGTACAGCACCTGGTCGGAGGCCAGCACCCCCATCCCGCCGCGCAGGTTCCGGTAGTACTCGTTGTCGAACCGCAGCGGCGTCGTGCCGTCAGGAACGCGAACCCTGCCGGCCCACCGCCCGGGCAGCGTTCAGGAGATGCTGCGCCAGCGCCGGGTCCATGGCCGGGTCCGCCACCACCCGGTACGCGAAGAAGCCGCACGACGCCGCGCCGATCGTGTGACCTCCTGCTTGCAGAGTTGTAGCGAGGCATGCCACACGGCAAGCAGCACGCACGCAAGAATGGCCGTTAGCCACGGGCATGATTGCTCTTGGTGTGTTCTACTAGCTACACATTTTATATAGGCAGTTTATGAACACGTGCGAGTGGATCGATGTTTATACCTGAGAGTGCGATCATGTCGGTCTGGTTGAGGCCGAGGCCGGAGAAGAAGGCGTTGAGCTCGTCGAGGTCGAACGTGCCATGAGGAACCACGACACTGCCATAGGTCGACATCCTGCCGTCGAACCTGCCCAGCTCCACCATGTAGTCTGGCCCTCCGCTCTGCGGCGGCCGTTGTTCACGGCGAGACGATCGAGAGACACGGTCAGCTCGAGAACGAAAGCGATCGAGGTACAGAGCAGGATCCATGGTGACTTGGTGTTCGCTGTTCGCGTACTTACAAGGGAAGACGGAGTCCCTGGCGGCGAGGGCCAGGATGTCGGCGCAGGACACCATGTTCCGGCACTGCGGGTCACTGTCCACCGCCACCTTGGCGTTCATCACCGTGCTGAACCCCTCCAGCTTCAGCGTCATGCTGTCGGGGCTCCGCCACTCGTCGTCGCCGGCAGGGTTGATCAGCATCACCGACGCGTCGCAGCCCTTAATTCACAGATCACAAAGAGTGGCAGGCACGACATCAATCCTCTGGTCGGCGTCAGTAATGTAATCACAGGTACGTACCCTGACGGCGCAGTCGTGGAAGAAGAGCCGGAGCGTGGCCGGCGCGGCGACCGGCGAGTGCACCATGGACTGCTGCACGGCGCGGCGGACAATGTTCTCGAGGTTCGGGCAGACGTCGGCGTAGTAGTCCGGCCTCAGCTGGTGCTGGCGGGCCGCCGCCATCGGCGTGAACGCGAGGAGGAAGACGGCGGCGGCGACCAAGAACTGGAGGCGCCTCATGGTACTGCGCTCTTAAGGCTGCTGTTTGTTTACTAATCTCTCTTAAATTAGCTAATGCCGTTAAACTGCATGACCTCGAGGTGGTTTGGAAGCGATGACAGCGTGGGTTTATATAGAAGACAAGAGGTGGCGTGTGGCATCCCCGCGCTCTCACCCATTCACCCAATAATTAACCTCTTGTTTAGCATGTGTACACAATTGGTCAATGTGAGACGGATGTCGATATCCATTGTTGATCACAGCTCATGACATCGGTGTTAGACGGTAAAACTGTGGGTTCTTGATTCTCTCCTCTATTATATTTGCGCATTTGTGTTTAGTTTATTGTTACATTCAGAAAGAGAAGCTGAGGCCTAACGAATCTGAGTCTGAATGTCCTTTCAGAGCAAAAAGAAGTGCCTGGATGTCTGATGATCTTTTCAAATGTGATTCTTCCGAGTTTTGCAATATGCAGGCAGCTCGAAGCAAGGACTATCAAGTATCAACTATGTTGCAGGATTTGTAAATCAGAAGATGAATTGGTCCAATTGCACCGATGGATTTCTCTGATCCATTTAATTTCTGCTATAGTTTTCTGAAAACCTGGGAAGTTCGCATGGTACTATTGAAGAGAACCGCAGAACCTCATCATAAACCTCCATGAGTCGTTTAACAAAACTAAGACATATCATGATAATTTTTTGAATGTGGTGGTGGGGGGGGGGGTGTTTACTCCCACCTTTAATGTCTTAAATCGGCACGTTTCATATGTTGCAACGTTGAGGAGGAAAAACAACAACATGAAGACGCTCCAGCACTACAGCGAAGAGTGGTGGAAAACAAAGCTAGAACTACCGCAACAAGATACAAAGAGTTCTCTGACGATGCCTCCAGAAATGACGTTAAAACATCATCGTCAGCTAAGCATGAGCTTGGCAAGGTTTTCACCCAAGTCCTGTGTTGGAGGTAGCAATACCACGATAGAGGAGGATGGTGGTCACTGCCACTGCACGGAACCATTTCGGACTTGCCTCCAATGGTGGGAGGTGCGTACCAATAAGTATCCATGCCTGGACAGAGGGTAGCGCCGTCCGCCGCCACACTGTATGCGGAGCCGTTTCGGGATTCGTGGGAGGAACACACCTGCAAAGCGTCTAGACAGAGGCGGGTGCCGACCGCCACCACACCCGTCTTGTAAATCACTCGAACTCGATCGTGAAGGGTAATAATAGGCACAATAAAATTCCAACAAACCAAATTCTGTCCTAAAAGAAAAAGAAAATGTCCTAAGTAAATAAAGATATATAATTAGAATTAGAGAGGAATAAAACCCAAAAATATAGAAGCAAGGAAAAAAATAAAAAGAAAAGAAAAAAAAAACAGCGGCACGGATCGCATACGCGACGCACGCACGTACCAAGCAAGATTCTGCTTTCGGATAACTTGGACCCCGGTTGAAAGCGGTGAAAATATCTCCGTCCATGCTTTTCGGATAACTTGGCCCATGCCGCGATGTCTCACGCGCGAGGCATAAGCCCCAAACGAGGGCGCATTCTATCGAACACCTCTAGGGCGCGCCCATGGCTCCCATGGAGCCTCAGCCCGGCGAGATCCCCTAGAGACATCGCCTTTTTTGGCTTCGCCACCCAGCCTTACGCACACCATCATCCGCACCCTCCACTCCTCGCCGACCACGCCCGGCGTCGCCCGTGTCCGCGACTTGTTCATCGCCGCCGTCAACAACCAGCGCCCCACCCTATCTTTGAGAATCCCGTCGCCGCCAATAGCGTTCATTAGCCACTACACGAGATCTCTTCTATATGGCCGTCGGCACCTGCACGCCTCGGCGGCAGCCTGCGCTGCCGGTGCTCGCTGCCGTCTTCCACGGCTCCCAGCGTCGCCCATCGGCGTGGACGCTTCTTCGCCTACTCGCCTCCCTACCGCGTTGCGTTCCTCCTCGCCCGCAATGGGGGCTGGATGCTGAGGGGTTTCCGGAGGATTTACCGGCGGTGCTCGGCCTGCGCCGTTCACGGAGGCTGGGTGGCGTGAGCCCGAACAATTGGGCGTGGCCTTGTCACCGTCAACGTCGGCCTGGTGACCGCATCGACCTCCTGCGACCTCGTTCGCGATCGCGCCCACTGCGCGGCTGGCGTCATGACCATCAGTCTATAATTGTTGTGGCGCTCCTACACGCCGGGCCAGCAGCGTACATAGTTCTTTGCTATCACCTCGGGACTCTAACATCTCGTTTTGGAGGCACGAAAATGCGAGCGATGGTGGCCACCACGCTGTGGTGGCAAATGGTGCGAGTTGGCCCATTGGAGGCGAATTTTGCCCGTGACAGCGTGATCGATCGATTTATTTCAAGGCGTTTACATCGGGGTTTCTTCGTCCTTGACGGCGGGGCGCCTCACGGTGTATGTGGAGGATGAGGCGGCTAGGTCAATGGCAACAATGGCGGCCTCAACCCCATCGCCATGAGGATGATCATACTCTTGGTTTACATACATTTATCTGGGGGTGACTCACGTCGTGTGGTTCGTGGCGCTACGGTTGAGTCTCGTGGTGAGCTTGTTATGGTTAGACATCTAGAATATCCTAAAGAGTATGAGTTTTTTCACCCTACGGGAGGAGCAGCATCTTGGTGGAGATCGGGTGCATGCTCACGTGGCTCAAGATCTTTCTATCTTGGCTGGTCGTGCGCTCTTCCTTGGTAGAGGCTGTTCTAGGTCAGCGAGTGCGGCAATGAGTCCGGATCACATTGTTCACTATTCCTTCGTCCAGGGACAACGAAAGTGGTTCTACATTTGAGCATGATTCTCGTGGCATAAAAATCAGAAGAGATACAAGGGAAATGGAGACGTCATGTTCAAAATAGGCGTTCGGTTCTTTGGTTCTATCTGTCTTAGCATCGCTTCTCTTTTTGTGTTCCATGTTTTTCATGTTGCTACATTTTTTGTTGTTGGAGACCCTACCACGGTTGTTGGAAGAGAACAATTCTTCCATTATTGGATATGTTATTGAGTGCAGCCATGGTATTAAATGCAATGCTCAAATGTGAGACAGGTTGTTTGTGTTGAGAATCCACGGTAGAACCATGAACCACCGAGCACACAAGGTGAGCACACAAGAAGGCACAAAGGGAATGTTGGGAGGAATGGGGACTTCTTTATTATTGAGTCTCTTTCATGGATGCCTTTACAATGGAGGCTAGCCCTATTTATAGGGAGAGGCTATGGGTAACAATCCCCAAATATCTCCTCTAGATATTTCCTCCCTAGATATGTCCACTACACTCTAGAGTCTTCTCATGCCCACTAGAGTCCATTATTATTCTCTTGTTCCCTAGAGTGCTGGATATTTTCCTCCTTGCTTTGAGATTCACCCACACATATGATTTCACAAAAGTTTGTTACCGGTGTTTTTTTTTTTTTTCTAAAGATGAGTGACAAGTGATGTCGTTGTTATGGACCTGAGGATCCATGCCTCGTTAATGCCAATTGAAGTGTTTCACTGGTTTTCAACAAATATGTTGTGCTTTCTTTTTCTAGTTTGAATGTTCATTGTAGCACATGTCATGTTCCCATTAATTGAGATGTCATGTTCGAAGTAGACTTCTGTTGTCGCTTCTTTTCTATTTGCTACCTTAGCATGGCTTCTCTTTTGTATTTTTCATGTTGCAGAATTTCTGTTGTTGGATACCTGGTAGTTGCTAGAAGAGAACAATTCTTCCATTAGTGGATATGTTATTAAGTGCACAGTGATGCATACATGTGTACAAGGGGTGCATCACGACGCCGAATGGTGCGCCATTGGAGCACCTATCTCCGACGAAAGAGATCGTTGCTCAACTTTGTTAGAATGTTGAGCAAGCGGCGCCGCCCGTCGTGGTGTCGGCGAAGACCGAAGTCGCCACATTCTATTGTCCACCTTGCTGTGAGGTGCCGGCCGCATTTTGTCGGATATCTTTTGGCGCCCAGAACACTGGCTAGGAGTCCACGTGTTGCTTTCATCGCGGAATGTAGACCGTCGCACGCTGGCCCTTCACGCCCGCTCGCCTGCCACCCTGAAGAGAGATATTATGTACCCATTTGTCATGATGACGGATCTGTCGCTGTTTGTTGCCCGACACCGCTGACGGAGGGCGGCTGCACAAGAAGTGATCCATCCTAGAAGGAAGGGGAGGGACGGGTCGCCGAAATCACAGAGGTGTCAAGCACACCGCGGCAACCATGCCGGGGAGGCACCGGATAGAAACAATCGGATGCCGTTCACCCTCCTCGACACCACGACTTTCAGCAGGCCAAAACCCCTTAAGCTTCCACTTACAGAAGGGCGGATCCGAAGCCGGGTTGCACGATCAGCCCTCCCTCGGTAAGAATCTGCGGGGCCGCCGTACATCGTCTTGCCGCGCCCGGCATCCATGCATCCCACATAAGTGGTGGGCTGATGAAAGGTCGCTTTCACGGAGGCAGCGATAGCCGTCCTTGGACCTCAGGAAAGTCGCTCGAGGCGGCTGGCCGAGGAATGAGTAGGAACTCTGTTGTGTAACTTTGTGTGCTATTCCTATATATGAAATCTGTCCTCAGTTACACACTTACAATGGAGCACCATCACTCCAGCCTTGCTGAATGCTCAAGCCCATGTCAGCACAATACCACTTTCTTTGTATTTCAGTTTAATTACTACATTATATTGTTCTTGCTGTGCAGTGTACTGCTTAATTTTAGTGAGCAATTGCTCTTGCTTTTCCCCAATGTAAGGCTTTAGTTATTATAATTTGTAGGTTGCATTGTTTGTTTTCCACTAGTAACGAAATCTACAGTGCATTGCATTTTAGAATATGCCTATAATACTTAACCCACTAAGACCCTGTTTGGTTTTAGTAGTCCTAGGGAGTTTTTAAAAGACTCTCAAGAAGGAGCTTTTAGGGACATGACAGAATATACAATTGTTTCGTTTTTTTCTAAAGATGTTGACAAGTGATGTCGCTGTCATGGACATGAGGATCCATGCCTCCTTGGTTCATTCGTTCTCAACAGATATATTTGTGACAGCTTGCTTTTTTCTTTTTCTTTTCGTTCTTTTTGCAGCTGGAATGTGCATTTATCACACAAAGGAAATTTTTAAGGGCTTTAACTACACTAGGTGACCTTCAATCTGCGTGTCACATCTTCCATTATATTAGTGTAGTCATCCCAATGAGATATATAAAAACTTCTTTTGTTTCAGTTATGTTCAGGCAACAATCTTATAAGGTTGGAGTAGATGGGAGTGTTGCAAACATTGAGGTTTGCACCAAGTGCAGTAAGAACATAGTGCTACAAAAATTTCTCTCATTGCCACATACTATATGAGAATTACTGTTTTGAAGTGGTTTTTGTGGTTCCAGCTTTTTAAGGTCTATGGTTCCAGTTTTGAAGTAATGTCATTCATAAGTCGTACCAATTTAAGGCCCACTGCCTCACTATCAAGTGGTACTCTTCTTAGGCAGGGTGATTTTTGCCTGTAGTATCTTATGGATGTTGTTGGCCCCAAGTTATCAGAACTAACAAATTGGTTTTCAACTTTTTTTGTGGAAGCTCAAGCGTGTGGATCACTCGCTTACCAGAGTGTGGAAGACAATGAAACCTAACTGCATTGTTTCTTCACCCATGTTACAAAGGAAGGAACAAGCATCATAGCTCAGTTTGTTTCAGTTCTTAAATAGCGCCAATCACATTCAATGAGATGATTCACTTTGTGACCTTTTTTTTTTGAAGCCCGCATTGTGCTGGCGTCTTGCATTAAGAAATCAGAAATGTCATGATTACAACCTCTGTTGAACAATGGCTTGCGAAGTCGAAAGGGGCAACACTTAACACAAATCGCGACTTTTACTTGGAGGAACAATCACTGTTTGTACTAATAAGAAGACTAATTGTCGGCAGCGGCAAAAGGCTATGGACTGGGTGAGGGACACCGAGGATCACTCCCTTAGCCATCAACGGAAATAGCTTCGGCGAGGAGGCTCGGACTCCACCGGTCGGGTTGTAAGCTGGCGTTCATGGAACCGTGCCGCCAAATCACGGGTCGGGGTGTTTGAGGGTTGTCTGGGGCGACGTCCGTCCATCTTGTTGAGCCATCTTGTTGAGCTTCATCCCGAAGCGCCTGTCGTTCGGGTTCGATTCATGATAGCAAGCCAATTTAGCGGATAGCGGGGGCTTCTTCACGAGCCTCCATTCCTCGTGCACCAACACGGGCGTCGCGGTCGCGGCGGCTCGAGCTTAGGGGCTCCTGGGTGGCAGGGTGATGGATGCGATGAAGGCCTGAACGGAGGCTTCCGTCGGCGGCGCAAGCTGGGCGGAGCTGTCATCGCCCGTCTGCTGGCGTGACCATCAAAGCGGCGACGCCCAGAGCGGCATCGGGGAAACAAGTGTGGGTGCGAAAGCAAAGTCCGCCCGCCAACCGACTGCGCCGAGGCAAGCAGCGGTTCGAGACGCAGTCTGTCACCTCTGGAGTCCCCGGCCTTGCCGGGGCGGTAACTCGCAAGGACCTGGTCCGCCCCACCACCGTCCCGAGCCATCGTGAGGGAGGGCGGCGGCGACTTGACGCCATCGCGGAAGTCGCGCGGCATCGGGACGCCACCGGGGGCTCCAGCACCTCGGCGGATGGGAAGAGGCCCCGGCGCTGAAGCGGCCCGACGGCAAACTCGGCTGCCACTAGCTCCGCCCACCACCGCGTGGAGCAGGTGGTGGGGGTTGCTTGGCGCCGCACAACACGCCCCGCAACTCGCCGCCACCCCTTCGCCCACCATCGACCCACGGCGACTCGCGGAGGGTAACGACGCGAGCACGATCAAGGCGCTCAGCAGGTCGGCACAAAAGACTCCTAGTGGCGATGACCTTCCCAAATTGCAGCGTGGGCGTCGATGGGGCGGACATAGATCCACTGTCGGCCAGGAAGGTGGTCGGTCGAGCATGGACACCCTAGAGCACCGAGGTCATCGCCACGGCTGGTGGCCCGCGCTGGCGATCCGCTCTCTCGCGGGTGACACGCGGAGGTGCTGAGGTGGGCAACCACGCCCGAAGCTTAGCAGTTCCTCGCCCGGTGCCTGCGGCCGAGACAGGAGAGACACGGACCCTGAAGTGCACCGGCAGCGATGTGTGATCACCACCGGGGTCGACAATTGAAGCGGAGAGGCTGATACTACATTTTATGTTTGAGGCCCTGGAGGTTTTGGGGACCGTTTATCTGATTGAATCGATGCAGCAAAGGATTTAGATGACCTTCTCTTGACAGTTGACACACGATAGTATCTCAACTCGATAATGGAGAATCCCCTGCTTGGTGAACGTTCCCAACTCAATGCTGATCGATGGTTTGAATGGATATGATGCCCTAACCAAAAACCAGGTTTTGTTCATTTGGACCAATATCTATACGTGATGTTTTTGACATCAAGCACTTGAGTAAGTAGTTATCAAGAGGGGGACTAAAGATTTGGGAGACAATAACACAAAATTGCACATTAAACTCACCTTGGAAATTCTGTAGACTGTATTGGTTCATTGCTTCTTGGAGCTCGCAAACGTCTCCACCCTCCCTATTGCTCTCTCTGATCAGCAGGAGAGCAAATCTTCCCACCATAAACGTCGCCATGGTCCATGGAGAAGTCTATCGATGGCTACTCCTCCATCGAGGACATCACTTACAGGTTCTATTCTAGGCGATTTGGTTATTTCTCTGCCGCCTCTCAATTTCCTTCTGTTGCCGCCCTAGATCAAAAGATTTCAAATCCATTTTTGATCCTTACAGAGTATTTCAATTGTGCCTTTACTGCACTTTTGATTTTCTTTATTCACTACACCCAGAACCGTAGTCTTTGGTCTTTTATGCGCTTCGGCGTGATCACAAAAAGGTATTTGGTCTTTTACTGTGTTTGTGGAATCAGATATCTAATTCTTATATGCGCCAGCTAAAAGGGCAGGCCATTAGTTGACACACTGAATGATGTTTCGTGGATCGAGTCGTGTTGTATGTGATGTAGCTGACAGGAAACAGCTCAAGTAAGTTCCTTTTTTTTTTTTTTTTTGGGAGCTGGAGAATGAATGCTCCCGACCCGCCCCTCCTCCCGACCCGCCCCGGGCAAGAGCGGCGGCGCCCGCCGCCCGCCCGGGCAGCCTGGCCTCCCCGCCGCCTCCCCCTCTTCCCTAGCCCACAGATCGACTCCCCACCTGCGTGATCTATGCTCCGTCCATGGTGACTTCATTGCCTCTGCCCACCTCCGTCGAGATCGGGGCAGCGGGGCATGCGCCGTGACGTCCGCCGCCCGCCGGCACGCTTGAGCTGTCATCGGGCGTGCCTCTCACCGCCTCGACTCCGGGTTCGCGCGCAGGAGCCTCAATACGCGGCCCCAATGCCACCGCCACGGTCACGCCGGACCGAAGCTTACGGCAGGCGCTGCGGGCGCAGCTCCATTCCGGGTTTTGGCGCTGCGGCTTCAGGGGGCGTCCACTGCCTCGGCGGCCCAGCTCTCTTGAGCCCGACGCCGCCACAGTGCGGCTGCGTCATTTCGGCGCCGCCATCGCCTCCCTTTCCACCCCGGCATCGCTGCTCGCTGGGCCGTGGTGCGGCGTACTCGGGCGCCGCTGCCGTCACCGTCGTTAGGGGCGCGAATGCGCCGTGCGGGCGCCTCCCTCGCGCAGCTCCTTCACCCTCTCGCCGACGCCGCCCCGTTCATCCCCGGCCACCACTCGGCCGGCGAGGTCCAAGCCGCTGCGCTTGGGAGGACGACCCGGCGACTCCGGCGAGCGCCCTCCTCGCCCGTCAGCAAGTCCCCGACGGCATGTATCCGCCTTTGGGGCTGACCGTCGACCTTGGCTACACGGATATGTTCGCGCCCCGTGGGGCGTCGCCTACCCGATTCCTCGGATGACGAGGATACGCCTTGGAGCGAGGCCCCCTACCATCGGCGTGCGCGCGTCTTGTCGTTCCACCCTCTCGGGGGCTACGGTGGCATTTGCCGTTCGCGGGACGCCGCCGCGTGTCGCCCGCAAACGCATGGCCGGGCTCGTCGCCGTCGCCACCGCCGCCGCCTCGCCGCGGTGGAAGGGCGGGCGCCCAGGCCAGCGTCTGTCGTCGCCAAACCTAGTGATGCGTCGACCATTGCGGGGCTCGGGCGAGTAAGACACCTTTGCGGCTTCGGCGCGCCCTGATCCAAGCGTCTCCGCACACGGCGTCTCAACTTCAACCATCGGCCACCGCGCCCCCATTTATCGGGCGCCATGCCCCCCAACAAAGTCATGGCGTGCTCCCTCGCCGATGCCGAGGTTTCACTCTTGTCCAAGAGGAGGCGGGCGTCGACGCTGCACCCGCCTCACCATGGTCGCAGCGGCCCGTGCGCGCCGGGATCCCATCGGCCTCTCGCTTCAAACTATGCGGCGGCGGTGATCACGTCGCCGCCAGCTGTACTTTTTCGCGCCCGCTGTCTCCCTGTCTCAAAGACGCCGGGACACCGAGGCGCGGAATTGCAAAGATTCGTCGACGCGTCCCTCTCGTGCCACCGCGGGAGAGGTTAAGTTGCAGCGTCGCCACCGTAGCGATGGACTCGGTCGCGGCAGGAACGCCCATACCTCCGGCGGTCACCTTCCTCGTCGGGCATTTTTCATGCCCGGCCCTTTTTAAATCACACGCTGCGGCTTGGGAGACGCCCCCAAGCATCGGCTGAAGGTCGCCATCAGCAGGTTGTCCGCTCCCCGACCCGTTGTCGCGTCGCCCGTGCTCCTGTTGGCACCGAGTCGCCATGGGTCGATTTGGTGGGCCGAAGAGGTGATGGGCCGAAGTTTGTGGCTATATCGAGGTGCCAAGAACCCCTCCACATGCTCGCGACTGACTGGCGGGCGGAGCTCGAGGCCGAGCTTGTTTTGTTGCGCCACGTCTCCACCGGGGGCCCCCCCATCCGTGCCCGAGGTGCTGGAGCTCCCCGCCGGCTTCGCATGGTCGGAGCTACTATGGCGAGCGTCACACGCCCGACCACTTCCGCCGAGGGCTCGGACGATCGGTGGGCGCAGACCAGGTCTTTGTTGAGTTCGCCACGACGCAGCCGGGGGCTCGACCGACGGAATCGCAGCGTTTGGATCCCGGCGGCACACCGAGGAGTGCCGAGACCTCACCCGTCACGCCGGCGTTGAGGAGGGAGCCCGTCGTTGCGAGGATGAGCCTGCTGCTCCCTCGGAGCCGCCTCCGGTGTCTTCCGAAGACCGAAGCTCCCACTGCCTCGCCTAACCTTGGCGCCCCGGCAAAGCAAAGAGATCGAGATTTGATTTTGCGTGCCCGGGCACGCCCCTTATCAAGTCGGGACCGCGTCTCCGTCGGCCACGCACTCGGTGTTCACGCGATACACTCACGACGCAGTGATCGTATCGTCGCGCCCAGGGCGCACACGCGACCTCGCGCGCCTCTGAGGCTCTTGCTTCGGAAGTCGGGAGATGAAGTGCGGAAGGGGAGGCTCGCCTGCCATGGAGGAGAGGGTCGGCTGCCGAGGGGGTGGTATACGCCCGGCTAGCGGCGCCCGTTCGAGATGCTTCTTGAGGGACGATTTGACCTCACCGCCATGGACCTCAACACCGGGGGCCTGCCGAGGAGGTCGCCCTAGCCTTCCATTCGGGCGGTAGTCTTGTCGCAAACTAGTCCAAATGTAATCCCCGTGTTGTATCCAAAGATTTGTTGGGTCCTCGCTTCGGGTAACCTGCTGGATTTACCTATCGTCTTTGTTGTTTGAACTTTATTCGCTTTTTAATGAAAACGCAACGGCGTGGTCTCAAAAAAAAGTAAGTTCCTTTTTATTTTCTGGCAGGAGCTCTGAGTAAATTTGTGGCAGCTGGATGGGAGGACTGGAGGAGGATGATACATGGGAAGATGAATAGGAGGTGAAGTGGACGTTGGTTGTGGGTCAGAGGGTACAGGCACTGCAGGAGAGGCGGTTCGATTGCAGAGGGAAAGGGCGGCTTATATGGCCTGTTCTTGAATCTGCTGCCATTTCTGTATATACAAACTCATCCTAACAAACGCAAATCACCGACTGGTTCTCCCGATTGGCGATTTCATTTTATGAGAAAGATCACGCAGGATGAGTTTCTTCGTGCAAGTAGTTGAGAAAAGTCATTCTCTATGATCAGAAGAGGTAGAAGCATTTGTGAGGCGAGGCTGAGGGGAGGAGACCTGAAGCAGCCATGCTTAGGTAAAAAACAGGTCCGTAAAGGTCTCCTATTTCCCCAAATTTTTCACCATGCATACCACAATTGAATCTCTAAATTGCAGTCTATTATACACATGGTAACCTTCTAAAATATACTGGATATCGCACTTATATTTTTTGCGGATGATAGCATTGTTTTTCAGAAGCATCGCAAAGAGGGGCTGATAGGATTCGGAGGATTTTGGACATGTACAGCAAGGGGTCAGGTCAGCTTGTTAACAAGGACAAGTCGACCATTTTTTTCAGCAATAATTGCCCAGAAGAGATTAAAGAACTGGTACGTAATGAGCTAGATATACCAACTGAGGCTTTGTCAGATAAATATTTGGGGCTGCCGACAGCACTGGGCCGCTCTACGTCTGAAGCATTTGAATTCATTCCTACAAAAATTAGAGGGCTGATCGGTACCTGGAGTGGCCGCGAGGCTAGTAATGCAGGCAGGGAAGTCCTTCTCAAAGCCATTGCGCAAGCAGTGCCCACATACTCAATGAGTTGTTTCCTCTTATCCAAAACAACCTGCAAGAAGATAAGGGGTGCAATGATGAATTATTGGTGGGAAGGATCAGCAAATAGTCAACACATCCACTGGCTCAGGTGGGAACGACTAACAGAGCACAAATCAAAAGGCGGCATCGGCTTTCGTAACTTGCACCTTTTCAACAAGGCCATGCTAGGGAAACAAGGATGGAGACTTCTTACACGTCCTGACAGTCTTTGTGCCCGGGTCTTGAAAGGCCGGTACTTCCATGACTCGGGCTTCATGGGCACTACAAGAAAGAAGCATGCCAGTCATACTTGGCGTGCGATCTTGGCTGGAAAGGAAGTGGTACAGCGGGGGGCGATCAAAAGAGTTGGCAATGGTACCTCGACAAACATTTGGCAAGATAGGTGGATACCTCTACATTTTGATGCTAGACCACTGACTCCTAGAGATGGACAGGAGGTGACCATGGTGTCTGACTTGATGACTGCCTCAGGACACTGGAATGAGGAGCTGATTCGGGAAATTTTCTTCCCGGTGGATGCAGCTGCAATACTCCGAATTCCACTCAGATCACAAGATGACTGCTGGGCTTGGGAGCCAGAAAAGCACGGCATGTACTCAGTAAAGACAGCTTATCAGAAGCTCGAACAGGAACATCAGCAGGCTACCTTGCCAATGATGGGATGTTCGGGTGAGGAAGTTTGGAAGAAAATATGGAAGCTCAATGTTCCACCAAAGGTGCGGGTGTTTTGGTGGAGAGTGCTTCATGAGTTTTTGCCCGCAAAATCAGTGTTGCACCATCGACACATTGAGCCAACAAGCTTCTGCGATGTTTGTGGAGCTGACAGTGAATCAATTCGTCACGTTCTGATTGAATGCACCATAGCAAAGCTGTTTTGGCGGGAGGTCAAACTCCTCACCGGATCAAAATTACCAGGAATGCACTCACAGACCTGGGCATCAGACATCTTACAACCAGCGTGCTGTACAGACCAAGAGAGGAGCATTTTCATCATTGGCATGTATTCGTTGTGGATGCAGCGGAACAAACGGCGACATGGTGAAGACCAGCCACCTATAAAGATAGCAGTGCAATGGTCTATCGACATGGCCCATGATCTAATGGAAATCGTAAAACCAAAGGAGAATGTGGTCGTGAATGTTGCAAATCCAGCCTCGAGGCCTACTCTGATGGTCCAAAAAAACTAAACCTTGCTGGGAAGGACCACCAACAGGTTGGGTTAAGTGCAACGCAGATGGAGCCTTCTATGAGCGTCAATGGCATGGTGCAACAGGTGCTGTCATACGGGATGAGTTTGGGAATTTTTATAAGAGGAGGTGCCAAGTGGTATGACCATTGCCTGGATGTTTTATCTATGGAGGCGCTAGCGTGCCGGGATGGTTTTGATCTTGGCACAGCAAGCTGGAGTCCAAAGAGTTTGGCTAGAATCGGATTGCCAAGAACTGCTGCGACTTTGGCAAGCTGGAGAACAACAAAGATCAAGCGTGATGTCAATTCTGATGGAGATTAGGGAGTTGAGTACTGTGTTTCAAGAGTTTAAGTTTTTCCTTTGCTTCTCGCTCTTGCAATAAGGTAGCACATATGTTAGCAAAACGGGTCACAGACGAAACTCGGATCGGGTGGTGGTCTATGGCCCCGGCTTGTGTTTCTGGTCTGTTGGCCTCAGATTGTAATCCTCCCTCTATTTGATGAATGAAATCTCCATTATCGCAAAAAAAAAAAAAAAAACCCTTCTAAAATATAATATTTAGCATTATTCATGTATCATTAGCGTCTTGTCAGGAATGAGGATTGAGTAGCTGAGATAAATTGGTGTCATCAGATGTATCATCAGCACATCAGATTTTTATTGTAACATGATGTGCGTTCTCCATTACATGAAATAAATACCGTATGGGGTTAATTAATAATCTAGCAAAAAAAATCATCAGCCATACCGCGAACACATGGTTGATTTAGGTCACATGTGTTTAGTTTTGTGATGGAGTGATTGTCAACATCCAACATTCTCCTTCTATTTTCTTTTATCTTTTTATGCTTGGCTATGTTCACGGCACCGCGTGGGTGTGTCGAAGGCGTATCTCTTGGTTCGTGTTATGCGGTGTGGGCTTCGGAGATGGTAGGAATGGGACGGCGGTGTGAAGGGGCCAAGGAGGGCGTCGGGGGCGGCCGGACCGCGGAGTGTGAAGGGACGGACGTGAGGCTTGGACCGAGGGACGGATCGCCGGGTGGCTAGCCATGGTGGTGAACGACATCCGGGACATCGGCGAATGCAAAGAGGGACGTGGTGGGACCGTGTCGTCCGGGTCAAGGCGGGCGGCGCGCGGCCCGAGGCGAGGGGGGAGCTCGGATGACTTGGCGACTCGGGTGATCAAGACGGCGATGACACGTGTCGAGGAGGTTTGGTGGTTTGTCCTCAAAACCATCGGCGCCAAGATTTCGTGGTTTGGGCCTCAAAACCACGGGGCTTGGTTTGTGGTTTGGGCCTCAAAACCATCGGCGGGTTTCCACCGGGTTTGGGCCTCAAAACCCAGGCGTTCGAGTGGGCGGAAGGATGATACGCGTGGCGGCATACGGGCATCCTGAGATTGTGAACAGCAAGGTCGAGATGAGGAGGCGCGGTGGCGTCCGATCAAAAATTACCCAGTCGACCAAAAATAGCCCTAGGGTTAATGGTTTTGGCTCATATGTATCGAAGGGCAAAATAGGGATGAAAAATAAGGACCATATATAGAGGATGGCAGCCTATCCTCCCCTCTTTGCCCTCTCTTATTTTCATTTTTTTTTTTTCTCCAATTTTTAGGGTTCTTTGTTTGCAGGTCCAAGAACCAAATTTTTGTGGATTCTTGCTGTGATTTTTTGTTCGTAGGAAAGTGGCCCTTAGTCCACCTACGCCTCTGGGATTTTTAGATCAAGATTGAGTCACTTTTATGCTGTGATTTTCGTTCATGGTGTACTGCAGTTGTTCTTATTTTCGTGCATATTTTCGATCTGCTTTTCCCGGAGTTTGGATGGATCTCAGGTGACGATTTCTTGGAAATAGATTCGCTGGTAGGTGAATTTCATCTGAGAGAAATTTGGGAGCGACCCTTTTTGTTTTGGCAGAGATCCGGTCGATTTTGTGGCTATATGTTTCGCTGTTCGTGGCCTCTGGTTCTCGTTTCTTGAGTTTGAGTTTGTGTCCTAGGCAGGGGAACAGCAGCAGCGCTGCAGCGCCATTCGCCTCCTAGCCTGATCAGGTACTACTCGCCTGCGCTTATTGCTGTTCGTGATTTCCCCACCAGGTCAAGCGTCTCCCGTACATGAGTTTGGTGAGGGGAGGCCGATGGCCCAACAGCAGGGCTGCTGTTCGCCGGTGCCAAGCGCATCAGAAAACGCAGTTTCTATGTGTCAGGTTGCAGATCATCTACGTTTCTTCAAGCAAGCAATTAGCTGTTTTTCAGTTCGTCCTGTTCCTCGTTTGCCTGCTCGATCTTGATTCCAGAGAGCAGCACCTCCGGCCTAGCTGCAGTTTCGTTTCTCTTCTTGCATGTGCTTTTTGTTCTTGATGCTTGAGCCTGAGCCAGTGGATTTCAGCAAGAGCAGGTAACAGCTTCGTCACTCGGCAAGGTGAACCAAGTTCAGTACTTAATTCCATCTCCTTGCTGTACGTGATCCTCAACATGCTTTAGCTTGCAAATTTCTTGAGAATAGCAACAACTTGTGTCGATCGGTGTCAGCAGCTGACAAGTGCAGCACTCTGTTCCTTCTGCGTTTTGGTTCAGCTCATCTAGCTTGTTTCCGTGAGTGCTTGGGTGAATGAAAATTCTGAGTATTTCTGAGTTGTCTCTTTCAAGCTACAGGAAGCATTCACAACATCTTTAGTTAATTCAAAATTGGTAAGCGTAATTGATTGTGTGCTTCCTATAGCTTAGATTGTCTCAATTATCTTGGGAGGATTTCTTGACAGCAGTTTGCTTGCTCTCGGCACTTATTTGTGCAGCTTACTGTTCTTTCCGATCTCTATTTTTAGACAAGCTGTTTGTCGGCGGTTTTGCTCTTGTGCGATCAAATTGAGTTCCGTCTTTTGCATCGACTTTCTATCGATCCGAGGAATTTATCTAGTTACTCTCGTCCACGAGTTGGCGTTGGTATTCTAGTTTTGAGACCGCTTCTTTTTGATAGGAGTTGGGATTCTCGTTTCTCATTTAAGTTTCTTTTTGAGGTTGGGGTTGAGCGATGACCCAAAATTGAAAAAGGAAAATCGAGGCTCCCATTCAACCCCCCTCTGGTCGCCGTTTCGGTCCTTCACATACATTCATCTAACTGACAGTAGCAAGTATTCAGAATAAACAATTTCACAGCTACACCCACAAACATGGATACGCTCAATAGTGGTACTTATGTGTTCCATGTCCGTCTTCATAAAATTTTGATAAGTAGTGAGCGATCTGCTAATTTGAAGAATCAGGAGCACAACATGATTGCCAGCGCGTGTTGCTACAGCAGACGCTTTTTTCTTTAATAAGGAGAGATCAATTATGTGTAGTATTATGGTCTGACTGGTAACGTAAAAATTCCCTCCTATTCTTGACCATGTGCTGTATAATGCTGTTTGCCCTATGGTTTTGTAAACATGTGAACTTTGCTTGACATAGTTTGTTAGTGGTAAAAAGTGGGTACGTAAATAATAGCATTACAAGGTCTCTCAAAAGAGCAAATCCTTGCCATTTATGAATTTATTTGTTTAATATCACAAATAGAGTAAAACTCTGCGTTTTTTTTTTTGCTATGGGTAAAACCATCTTTTTACCTTGACTTAATATTGTTAGCTACCTAAAATGGATGGAAGCCATAGAGTCAAATAAAATTCGATTCAAGGCCATCAAATGGTGTTGTTGTCTTACAATATGCCGATGACACAATAATATGCCTATATGAATTGATGGCTGGCCTCAAGATCAATTTTCTAAAAAGTGAAGTTCTTACAATTTATGATGATGGCAATTGGGCCACCACATATGCTGAAATATTTACATGCCAAATTGGGACCTTTCCTATCAAATATCTGGGAGTTCGTGGTTTAGGGTTTAGGGTTAGTAGGTTACATATAGCTGATTGGATGCCTCTACAGGAAAAAAAAGTCAAAAAAGCTAGAAGCTTGGAAGAGACACTTTGTGTTTGGCATATGGTGAAGCAAGGGGTTGAGAAAAGGTGAAGAAAGAGCCACAAACTGGCACGGGCTTTTGTGTCCGTCGCGTCCGATGCGTCTGGCTGAGTCGAGTCGTGCACGCGAGTGTTGCCTTTGGCGCCGTCCGTGCAAGCGTTGACGTCACACGGAATTGGGCAATCTGTGTGAGTGGTCGCCTTTGGGCGTAAGCCGTCGTCGGTTGGACCCTCACCTGACTTCGTCTAGTGCGGGTTTTGAAGGTTTCAAACCTTCTTTGGACTCGCTTCGGATGCACGTCGTTTTTCACCGATGATCGTCCGGTCCTGAACCCCATGCGTTGGTGAGCCAACCGATCGGTTGCTTCTCTGTCGATTCTGCCGGTAGCGTCTGGCGAGGCCCGGTGCGTCCGGTGTCACTTTATCCGGCCTTGGAGATATGTCGACCGTTGAGATCGGCGGCTGAAGTTGAACCGTGGGCGACGCGTGGGTGTGCATCGGCACATCTCCAGATGTGATGGTGCGTCCGGTGCACCAGTAAAAGCTGAGGAAAAGGGGGCAACGGCTCTTTGGCGTGGCCTCCCTCTATATATACGTGTTGGCGGCTCGTGCGGTCTCTTGGCCATTTCCATTGACATTGCATCCTTGTGAGCTAAGCCACTCCCCTCTCACTCACTCTACTTGCTTGATTGCATTCCTTGGTGAGTTTGGAGAGCATCTAAGTGTATTTGATTGAGTTGCTCATCTAGAGGCACTTGGTGATTGTGTTCCGCTGCGGATTTTCGCTTGTTACTCTTGGGTTTGCTTACTCCTAGGCGGCTTGGAGCAACGGAGAGGTGTTGAGCTCGATTGGAGATTGTTCGAGGCCACACCGGTGGATTGTGAGGGGTTCTTGAGCCTTTCCGTGGGAGATCACGAAAGACATCTCTAGTGGATTGCTTTCGTGGCTTGTGGATCCTCTCTTGTGTTGGTTGTGCGGCACACTGGCTATGGATTTGGCATTGAGCGCCAATAAGCTCGTGAACCTCAAGTGAGTGAATCGCCACAACGGGGACTAGCTTTGGCGGTAAGCAAGTGAACCTCGGATTAAATCATCGTGTCAATGTCTTGCCTTGGTATTCTTTGGAATTCTTGTTGTGATTGATATTGTGATTGATTGATTCATTCCACTTCTCTACACCGCCGGTATAAACAATCACTACTACTCTTGCATTTACTTTGATATATATATATTTTGAGTAACCTATGTAGTTGTATCTTGCTTAGTTAGTATCTCTCTTGCTAAGTTAGCTTGACCACCTAGGTGTAAATTAGTGACATAGCATTGTGTGTTTTTTTTTCGAAGGTCACCGGAAGGGCAAATCCCACCTGAATTTATTTCATTTAGTGGAGTATGTACATATGGTTATGGAGTTTTGGGAGGGAGTTATTTACAAGTTGAGATGAATATTTCTGACATAAGGAGATTACACCAAATTTGAAGCTGCTCTGTCTTGCACCGGGAGGCATGCACTCCATAGTCTTGCAGATTGTCTCATAGAAGCAAGCAAGCGGCATTGATGGCGGCTCATGCGGAGAAGACGGCGTCGTGTCGATGGTTCCAAATATGCCAACAAAGACAACAGGATGAAGGTGTTGTAGTGCAGGCTTGGAACTCCTAGTGGGACGGCGTAGGTTCAATTTCTTTGATGTCCAATGGCCATGATTGTAAGCCAATGTGTGTCCGGAATTCATGAGCAAGCTGAGCAATAAAAGAACGGATGTAGAGATGTTTCAGGCTCGTTGTTGCAAAGCTCACGGGTTTGATTGTAGGACGTTCTTGCGGAATAGGTTAGCTCTACTCTGCACCCGATCTTGTAGCAGCATCCATCCAAAGAATCTGGCCCTCATCGGCGCCTTACTCCTCCAGACGAAGGAGTATATTCTACTGGGGACACCACATGATATATTTGCTTTGTATCTGGCCAGCGATCTTGAGGCATTGGTTTTGAAGAATGGTGAGGACCGATTATCATTGCTCTAGGAGAGGGTGGCGTTATGTATGATATCGTTGACTGCTTTGAAGCTCTTCTTTGCGCTTGCGTTGATAGTTGTGGCACCCGGCATTCCGTCAATTCCGTGGGCGACAACTTGAGCCACGAGAGGGGGTTGTGTCAATGCGGTGGCTGAGTAGGCAAGGGAATTCTTGAGCAAGAGTTGTGCCGTCCGGCGATCCCACCAAAAGGAAGTGGATAGACCATTGCCAAAGCGTGACCGTGGTGATTGCTACGTATCTTTGGAAGAAGTCTTTGCAAGGGATTGCCGGTGATTGCCCTCTGTTGGTCCATCCATGTTTACTATGTCGGCGTCTTTGAAGTGCCCATCTTTGCCCAAAGCTGAATCTTGGGGAGATGGGGCGGTGAATGAGTTTGGCGACAAGCGGACATTGTGTCTTGCAAGATCCACGATGCGAGGCCTCCTTCCTTCTTTGATAACATAGTTGTTTCCCATTTAACGGGCATTTAGCCCTCGAGGTTTTTATCGATCCCGACCACGGAAAGCCCTTCTCCTGCTATCAACCGCAGCTATGATACACGGTGGGAAGGCTATTGCTTGCATTGTGTAATTTAGGACCCCATCAATGGCGAGTTAATCGGTGTAAGCCTTGCCTGATGATTGAGTAGTGATGCTTGCCATGTAGATAGTCAACTTTTGCAATCAGTGGTGAAAATGCAGACAGGTTGAGCTTGGTATTAGAGAGTGGGAGGCCCGGGTATACTTGTGGAAAGGAGTCCGGTTTGCATTGCAAGATTTGCACAATATCATCGAGGTCGTGTTGTTGAACATGCATAGGCACCATGGTTGATTTTGAGAAGTTTATATGTAGGCGATTGGCGTGACAAAGTTTTTTCGTTTCGAGTTTGAGCGGTTGATATCTTGAGTATCGGCTCTTACAATGAGCAAAGTGTCATCCGCATATTGCGGCACCGTGCATGGTGAGTCACTAGCGGGGTGTCTAATACCTCCATCGGATCTTATTAATTCTTTGTAGTACATACGCTGTGAGAATAAAAAGGTATGGTGACGGTGCATCTCCTTGTCTTAAGCCCGTTTGCATCGATCCAAGGTCGGGGAGAACCATTGACTAGGATTTGCGAGTGTGATGATTCAAAAGTCTCCTCATCCATCTGTTCCATCTTTTGGAAAACCTCTTGCATCAAGGACACTTAATAGGTTGTCCCAATTTCTTGAGTCAAAAGCTTTTTGCAAAGTCAAGCTTGAGTACTCTGATAGGGAGTTTGTTCTTATGGCGATGATCGCACCGATTCGATTGCATAGACAAAGTTCTCGACATAGACCTCCCCGATGAATCGGTCGATCGGTGTCCACCGGCTTGGTTATATGTCTTTGTAGCCTTATTGTTAGTAGCTTGGACACAATCTTGACTGGACAATTCGTAGCGAAATTGGCACGAACTCATTGGGTGCCGAGGCTCCTTCTTTTTGGGAATGAGTACAATGTGAGCCACGGTTGATTTCATCAAGGTCCATTTGGGTGAGTAGAACTCATTTAGGAAGGCCATGACATGTTCCTTGATCTCGGCGGCACTTTTGATACCATGCCAGTCCAAAACCATCTGGCCCTGGTGCACTGTCCCGGTTCATGGCCCCGATAGCCTCCCAATCTTCTTTTTCAGTAAAGGGATCCTCAAGATCAGTGAGGTCGATTCTGTCATGGTATAGGCTGCTGATGGGGAATGCCCAAGTTGTAGCTGTACTTGCGCCGAGCACTGATCTGTGGAAGGCTGTGAGGGCAGCAACCTTGGCTTCATGTGCAGTTACAGGCTGGCCATCCACTGTCACCATTGCAATGTAGTTCTTTCTCTTCCTGCAGGTGGCTCTGGCATGGAAGTACTTAGTGTTGTCATCTCCTTCCTTGAGCCATTTCATCTTGGCTCGCTGCTTCCAGTAGGCTGCTCGTTGATCCAGGAACAAGTGTAGGCGCCGGATGCAACGAGCTCGGAGATTTTGTTCTTCTGCACTCAAAACTCGGTACTCCTCGAAGTAGTCAAATAGCATAATAAGAAAATGACAATTATGATAGATTTGTGGTGGGGAGCGATGCTTACGCAGCCAAACCTTAGAAGCCTGACGCGATGCTTTGATCTGCGCAACCAACCTTGAGGTCGCATCTGGTCGGTGAGTGGAATGCCAAGCCGGTAGAACAGAAGGAAGGAAAGAGCTGTCTAGGAACCATGCTCGTTCAAGTCTGAAGTATTCAGGTTTGGGGATGTTGGTTTGAATCTTGGTGATGAATGGCACATGGTCGGAAGTAGGGCGAGTACCAGAGATTAGAGTTGTGGCCGGGAAAGTTGTAGCAAAGGAAGGGGAGGTGAAAGCTCGATCCAACCTAGCCAACGTAGGTTCGTCCCGTTTGTTTGTCCACGTGTACAGTCGATCTAAGAGGGGCAGCTCGATGAGTTGAAGTGCATCTATGGCGTTGTTGAAGCGATTGGCCAAGGAATGGTTGAAGTGTGCGGTGTTTTTTTCGGAGCTGTCTCTAGTTAGGTTGAAGTCTCCTAGGATGATCCGGGGCTCGGTGATGTTTTGGCTTACGGCGTGAAGGTCGGATAGGAAGGCATCTGTTTGAGAGTGGTCAGCGGGGCCATAGACATTGGTGGACGGTTAGAACAAGGTCCGACATGTTAGAGCGTAGGGTTGCCGTTAAGGTATAGAGGGAGTTAGAAGAGGAGAGGAGGGTGAAGCGAAGAGCTGCGCCAAGCTAAGACTAGGCCCCGGAAGAACCATCGGATGGCTTGGAGGTGGGCATCCAGGTTTGAAGGTAAGAAGGATTTGTAATCCCATGGTGTAATAGTGTGGAGCTTTGTTTCGGAGGCGGGCAATATGAGGTTGATAACGTTGGACATGGTCACGCACAACAACACGCTTATCATCGCGACCCAACCCCGGACATTCAGGACATAACGATAAACATAGAAGCATGGTTATTCATTAGGTTCAAGACAACAACTTAGTTCACACGGTTGAAAGGAAACTTAGGGAAACAAAGATTAACTAGAAGAGGGGAGGTGCTCGGTCCCGGGTTGCGAAAGGGTTGTTTAAGGCGATGCGGGCGGCTTGATCGACCTCGGGGCCGCATCATCGTCCGGCTTCAATTTGCCTTTGCCGGGCAGCGCCACATCCGAGAGATTTATGGGGGTTCTTCTTCTTGGCGATGATGTTTCCGTCGATGACACCTTACGGAGATCGGTGGAGCAAGAGTGCGGTGCATCCTTGAGAGCCCGACGGTTTACCGCTTTTGTGGTCATGTCGACGAAGGAGGCAGGGGGAAGCGGCGGCAGCCGCTAGACGTGGGCTTGTTCGACGGACCGTGGTTGCGAAAGAGGTTGTCTTTGCGCGCGCGGAGCACGCAACCTTGTGAGCATCGGTGATGAAGGGACAGCCGGCGCACCCCACCGGGTCGGAAAGTTGAGCATTCGGGGAGGGTCCAAGGTCGGCGAGAAGCTTGCGGCGTTGTCCGGCGGCTGGTTGCCATCGGCGTGTGGGTCACACCAAGGCAAGGCCATCACAGTGACTGAGAGGGAGTGGCGGGTGTCACCGGTGGAGGTGTTGGTCTTGAGATGAAGCCGAGAACGTCGGGGACCGGGGGATGGACACCGTGATGGAGAGCAGGCGGGGACGCACGTAGGAGGGTGACAAAGATCCCGAACCGGCGACGAGGTGAGGAGAGGCAGAGTGGTGGACGACGTGCAGACGGTGGTGGGCGGCATGATTGCCGACATATGGCCAACCGGGTGGCCAACGAGCGGTGGTTGGGCGAGAGCCATCCGAGGGGCACCACGCCCACGGCCGCGTCCGTGGCCAGCCCCCCATCCGTGGCGCGGCACGGGTGCGCCGCGACCACCACCACCGGCGCCGCGCGGCGTTTCCACGCCCACCGCCACGGCCACCGCCACCGGGGGCATTGTTCCCCGGTCCACCAAGCCGATCAGCTCACGGAGGGAGACGCCGTTACTTGAAGGTAAGGAAGGGGCCGCCCATCCGGTCCTCGGGCATGCGCCAGACGATCCCATTGTGCAAGCTTGTCCCGGGAACACCGTAAGCGAGGCCACTTCAGGGTTGACAATGCACGACGCCATTGTTGGGGATGCGCTCGGCGTTGCGGCACGCTACAATGACTTTGAGCTCGCGCTGTACTCACCCCCTAGAATGGCATCGCTGTCAATCTCAATGACATTCCCCGTGCCGCCGAAGGCATGGGGATGCCGATGATGTTCTTGTGCTTCGGGGTACTGGGAAAGCGCAGCGGGACATGGTGCCTTGGAGCAAGGTTGTAGCGATTGACGCCCTTTCGAGCGGGATGAAGCGAACTGCGCCGCCATTAAGGTGGATGGGGGATTCTTTGGGTCACGATGACGAGCCCGGGGTGGCGAAAGAGGGCGACATAGTCGCCCGATGGTGGAGGTGAGCACTGCGAAGTCCGCCCGTCGGCGAGACGGAGAAAACGAGCGTGACCGGGGTCTGAGGGATGCCCATTCGAAGTTCGCCGATGTAGGCATACGCGACGTGGCGGCAGGAAGGTTCATGTCGCCGTCCGTGGGCATGTGGATGACGCCGGGGCCATCAAGGTCGCCGTCCTCCAACAGCCGGCCCGGAGGTCCACCATCGAGATCCACCATGGATGGTTCTCTCCCAATAGCTGACCTCATCATCGGCCAGCCGGCAAGCCGATGTTGTCGTTGAAGGCGGCCCGACTCGGCGGATGAGCACCATGGGAGCTGCAACGGTGGCGTCTTGGGCGGGCCGTTGAGGGGACGCAACGGTGCCCAACCAGATCTGGAGGGGGATGTGAATTAGAGATCACATCAATATTAGAATTGTGGGATAAGAGGCTTGCAACCCTTATGCAGCACCGCAACATTCGCTTACGGTCTGTTCTAACAAAGTTGCTTAAGTGTTGGTTGTTGTAGAATTTTTATAGGCTATTCACCCCTCCCCCCTTTTTTCTAGGCATCTAGGACCTTTAAACATACAAAAGCATAATGAGAGAATCTCTAAAAAGGACACAATAGAGAACATGTGACCTATAGCCTTAAGCCAGTGCAGCTGTGAGTCACTGTAAAGCCTCCATTTGCTTCCACTATTAGAACTAGAATATTGACACTACATTTTTTTAGATAATGGATAATCATATCCGGCCTCTACATCAGGGATGTACACATCCATTATTACATAGTCTTTCAATGAAAGAAAAGAGAAAGTCATGGTCTTATATATCGACCGGGGAAGCTAGTTCAAACAATATAAATGATTCCATCCTTTATTGGAAATCTCTAGAGCAATAATTTCTAATTTCTTGCTCGTCGTTGAGAGTGCTTCCTTGGCTGTCTCGTCACTTGCTGCTAGAGGGCGAAGAGCGTAACCAATACGCTCATCTGAAAAATTATCTGCAAAATAGAGTTAGATTTCATTTGATTAAAAATAACATCATTACGGCATCTCGGATAGCCCAACACATAGCAGCCACACCCACCCAAATCAAAGTTCTAATCTTTTTTATTTTGACTAGCTAGCCAATTCCGACATATGGCCGATTGATCGAGGTTGAGTTAGACTAGTAGCATAAAAGATAATCCTCTAGATCATTTTGGTAAGGGGACAGTCTAGGAATAAATGTTGGATACATTCCTAGAATATTGACAGTACATGGAATACGTAAGTGCAGAGGAAGAGCAACGCATAATTAAAGACTACCGACAGGCAAAGGTGAGCAACTATATACATGAAGCATCTAAACATGTGCCCAGAATACGTAAGTGAAGAGGAAGAGCAACGCATAATTAAAGACTACCGACAGGCAAAAGGTGAGCAACTATATACATGATGAAGCATCTAAACATGTGCCCAGATCTGGAAACTACTTTCAAGAACATCTTGGTCAGTTTATGAGGAGATGGAGCCCTCCTAGTGACATCTGCAGCATCAGAGGAGAAATTGCCATTCTGATAAAGGAGCTAGAAGGCTGACCCAACAGGGGAACTCAACTCGTGGAGGGAGAGAGAGGTACAAGCATCAAGCATGGTAAGTGAATGTCGCTGAATTCACTTGTTGCGATGATAACATGCAGATTTCCTTTTTTTTCTTTTTCGGCCATAATCCTAGTGCTGGAAAGAGCTATGTAAAAACACTAATATTTGGTTTGCCCTTCATATAAATAATAATTGCTTTCAGACATGTCAGGAGGACATAACTCTTTTCTATCCCTATCGCATAGGCATTTATATTAACCTAAGTACGTACTACATCCTGTTCTGAATATATGTGAAATTGGCATTCTTTGTAATTCTATTATAAGTCCATCAGCAACTTCAAGCACCCTTTTACTTTCTCTTTTTAAGTTTTGTCCTTATTTCCTGGCATAAATAGCTAAAAATATATATCCAAATCTGGACTCATGCATGAGTTTGTGAGCTTCTGAGCTTGTACTGGTGTTTCGGAAAAAAAGATGTGTCTAACTAAGGTTACACAACTCACTTTAATCCCCGTGCATCAAACCGAGAAGCATGGCCCCTTTCTAAAAAATGTTTGATTGTTTTTACACATAAAAAAGTGAGCATTCACAAGATTTGGATATATATCTTTTAGCTATTTATGCCAGGAAATAATGCATGATAATTTTCCTCAGAAAAATGATAATAATATGATAAACAGTGTATATAGAACCAACTAGCAAACATCAATTACAGTTAGATCGGCATCCTGCCTTACAACACAATCTTCTTGTTTCAAGGTGGGTAATCGCCGCATGGGGATTGTGGAGCAGAAATTGGGAAACATAACCGCAACCTCAGCAACCTTGTCCCATCAGCTGAGAGATCTATGGAAGAGCCCTAGGGGGACAGTGGTCCGTATTGAGGCACTGGCATTGCTGGCCATTGCCCTCTCCTTCTTCCTTGCTGCCTTTGGCTCCTGCCGCCGCTGGTCGGTCACTGGATCGTCCAAAAGGGCGTCCTTGCTGCAAATGTGGTAGCTCTGTCCCTGGGCACATACAGCATTGGTCTGATGCAATCTTCGCCAGTGAAGAGCGAGCTGTACCCCATCTGGGCTGTGTCCTTGCTCGCCCTCTTTGGCTGCATCGACTGGATCACAGCCTATGGCCTAGGGTACAAGAACCAACTCTGGAACATGCTATACCAGCTTTGTCTTTACTATGGGTATGTGTTGCTGATAAGCATCTCGACCATCTCCAGTGATGTTGGTTACATAGCCATCATCATGCTATCCAGCATCACTCTCCTCAAAAAGGGATTTCATAGGTCACTAGCGCTTGTGCTGCCAAGCATACAGCGCGATATGATCAAATGATTGAAGCGACTATGGCAGCGGAAGTTAAAGGTTATTCAACAAGATGTGATGATCAAGATCAACTAAGTTTTCCCGGGGACTTTATCGGGTACCGCTATGTGGTCCACTGGCCCCTTGACAAGAGCAAGGCAAAATTCCTACCAACTGTATCATCGCCTGATGATGTCATCACCATAGACAAGATACATGAGTGCAGTGAAGTCCATTTCTTGAGCGATGTGTGCCTGTCCCTCTCTCTGTCCCACTTGTTGCAGCGGCATTTCTATAGGCTTCACTGTGCTGAATCAAGGCATTGGGTGGCTCACAAATTCGTCTTGGAAGGGCTTCTAATGACCAGGGATGGGGCCATCGACTATAAGAGGGTCTTTAAGGTGATTGAGGTTGAGTTGGCCTTTCTCTATGATACTTTTTTCACCAGTAAAGCATTTCTTTACTATTATGAATCAAAAGTTGCGACTATTTGGGCATTAGCTTCGATCATGGGAATATGTTTTGTTGGAGTAGCAGCTGTGATACCTGGGAGGAGGAGTACCCACACTACTCATGGTGGCACCATCGTCATTGACACCACCACAACAGAGCTTACTATTACTCTAGCTATATTGGTGTCCCTGGCTTTGCTGCAATTTTTCCATTTGATACGCTGTTGGTCGTCGAATTGGGCCAGAGTTGCATTTGCCTGTGATTACATCAAGAATGGTAAGCAGCTAAGCTGTTGGATGAGGTTACGAAAATGGATTGTAGGAAGGACTGACTCTGACAAGAATTCTCTCTGGAAAAACAAGCTTGGGCAATATTCATTGATCGAATCGATCAACACGACAGAGTGCAACAAGCCACTTAGTGTGCTCGGGGGCTGTGGCTACCAAATATGTTCCCGTTTTTCTAGGGATTCTTGGATCGCAGTACATTAAACAAGCGATCCAGGAAATGTGGGGCGTCAAGACAGGGGATGACATTGAGTTGCACGCTGATGTGAAGACAGCCATTGTTGATTTTCTTATAAAGAGCAAAGGTAAACTACATAATTGGGCATCCTCATGGGAAAGAAATGGATGGTCTGTTGATTCTGGATTTCTTTTTTCTTCCTGACCATGCTGTCACTATAATGAGGTGGCATGTTGCGACGTGTTACTGTGAACTAGTGATGCACAAGGAGGGATTCGCTGTTCGGGATGAGGATGTTGAGGAGACTGTAAAGAAGAATCATGGTGTGGCCGCCGCTCTATCAAAATATTGCGCGTATTTGATGGTTTCCGCGCCACGCCTACTCCATAGAAAAGAGCTAGGGACTAAATCTGTGTACAATGAAGTTGCACATGCGGCGAGGATGTCTTTTCATGGGGTGAAGGACAAATTGGAGGCGATGAGGAGGTTAGGGCAAGATGATGAGTCAAGTGAGGGAGCCCGCATCTTCCAGCAGGGTGTGGCGTTTGGGAAGCGTCTGGAAGCAATGTCCAACCGTTGGGAGGTGCTAGCAGAATTCTGGGCCGGGGCGCTGGTCTATGCCGCTCCATCCGACAATGTGCAGGAACATATGGAGTACCTCGCACAGGGTGGCGAGTTCATCACCCACCTGTGGGCTTTGCTGTCTCACGCCGGCATTCTAAAGTGGAGAGGTAATAGTTATGTCTAACTCTGCTAGCCTCCTGTGCTCTTGTTATTTTGCATCACCTTTAGTCATCTTCATCCATATAAGAAATGCATGTAATGTTGCTATGCTCCAGAGATGAATTCAATTTACTCATGCGATCTTCCGAGCTAGGAGCATTGACGACCATTGTGTTAGGTTGTTCCCATGGATCATTTTACTTCGTTGTTGCAATGTAAATATAGTTTGCCTTACAGGTTTTCCATTGGCCATGCATAGATTCACAGTTCCCTTATATATCAGGTTCAGTTGAAATAGTAATAATCTATATGCATGGTTGCAACAGGTGGATCGACAGATTATGATGAATCACCAGTTGTAGGAGCAGAAGACGACAGTGAATCAGCAGATGCATCAGATGGATCAGAGGCTGACAGCGAACCAACAGACACTGAATCAGCAGATGCATCAGGTCGATTAGCAGCTGACCCTGAACCAGCAGATGGAGGTGGCTCCTCTAAAGATTAGGCAGCGGTGAAGTTGCTGACGTATGACTGCTGTATGAATTTGTGTAACAGCAGTTCTTGTGAATGAGAGAGAGCCTGGACTCGCTTAGCAACTAGAAAACAGGCGCGGCAGCTAGCCCCTGATGGACGCATTGTATTCTTTTATTCGATAATAAAAATATTTGTATGTGTTATATTTGATTGAGGAAATATTCTTAGTTGAGCTATTTAGATGTACAAAAGATTTCCGTTATGGCGGCATGCCGGGGGAGACGGCGGCGAGGGAGGAGATGGATGCTGCGCCAGCGCCGGGTCCATGGCCGGGTCCGCCACCACCCGGTACGCGAAGAAGCCGCACGACGCCGCGCCGATCGTGTGTGACCTCCTGCGTGCAGAGTTGCATGCAAGAATGGCCGTTAGCGACGGGCATGATTGCTCTACACAGGCACGAGCATGCATGCTCTTGGTGTGTTCTACTAGCTACGCATTTTGTATATGCAGTTTATGCACACGTGCGAGTAAAACACAAAATGTTTACGCATTTTGTATATGATTGTCCTTTCAGAATTCAGAGCAAAAGAAGTGTCTGAAAGTCTGAATGTCGTTTCAGAGCAAAAAGATGTGCCTGAATGTCTGATGATCTTCAAATGTGATTCTTCCGAGTTTTGCAGTATACAGGCAGCTCCGCCTCCTCCCGAACTTGTGCCTGCCCAAGACCTTTGCTGGATCAGGTAAACAAACAGGTCTGCATCACCTATTCCTATTCACATTCAATTCCTATTCTCCATGTAAATATGTAAATATGTGTGTGTGTGCGCGCGCGCGCTTGAGCTCACTCTCTAGCTTGTAAAATACTTCACTATCCTGCCGACAATAGCGGCTTAATGAAAATTCAGGTGGCGGGGGTTAAACCCCCTCCGGTGACCTATTCAAAAAAACATTCAATTCCTAGGAGGAATCGGAGTTTGTTTTCACACCAGCACCGCTGCGATACAGGCAAATCCGCCAGGAGACAACTAGTAATCTTAACCGAAACATATAAGGGGCAAACCTCTTCCTGACCCATCGCGGAGAGCAACTCGCAGATTGCTCAGGTCAGGTGGCGATGGAGCAGATGTGGGTGCAGAGCGTC
Organism: Hyparrhenia diplandra; assembly: GCA_015847255.1. Lineage (NCBI taxonomy): Eukaryota > Viridiplantae > Streptophyta > Magnoliopsida > Poales > Poaceae > Hyparrhenia > Hyparrhenia diplandra. Next base: position 110,242 of record JADLZK010012535.1, read on the forward strand.
CAGGTCCAGCGCAAGCGGCCGCGGCAAGGCCAGGGTGGTATGCATCTTCTTCCTTATGGGTCCGAGAGCATATCTCTACTGTCTACCTGCATACTTAAGCGATGCATATCCCCTTCCATGACAGCGTTCTCAACCAAAAACCAAAACAAATCTATCGTTTGATCAATAGCTTCTGAATTTTAAAGCAACCTAACCGCTACTTGTGCAAAAGAAAGTTCTTTCTTTAAAAGTCAAAGATCTCGAACTAATCATATTTTGTGAATGGAATTGCAATAGCCTGTGCTATTTCCTCGTGGCATTCTCTGATGTTCTTACTCGATTCAACTACAGCTGCATCAATGCCTGAAATAGAAGGCTTGACTTGCTGGCGAAGGAGAAGTGATGATGGTGTGCAAGGTGGCTGGAGAACACCAGAGTTGATACTAGAGGTTCTAAATATTACTAAATGAAATTTCCATCTTGACTAGTGCTAGCAAATTAGAGTGTATTTTGGCCCTATTTATCGCTCCTATAAATCCTTTCTGCAACTATTTTATTGACATCAAGTGTGATTCCCATGCTTGTTTATGCAGGATATACTCTATCAAATACATGCTCTCATGCCAATGAAAGATGCTGCCTGTGCTTCTAGTGTGTCTTGGAGATTTCTCCGTTCTTGGCGTTGCTTTCCTAATCTCGTATTCAATAGAAAAACGTTTGGCATAACTGAAGACGCACCTAATAAAAATAAAATAAATGAAATAACAAGTTATTTTATTAGTAGAGTTGACCACATTATGGCGAGTCATTCTGGCACCGGTGTGAAGAAATTTATACTTCAAACCTGCCCTTGTGACAATCTGCACCCGAGTTATGTTGATCGCTGGCTTCAAGCTGCTACTACATCTGGGATTGAGGAATTGGAATTACAGATGCCTTGGCGCAACAAGATTGAGTATAACTTTTCCATGTTCATTGTTATCTACAGAGGGGAGGCTCATTGCAGTCCTTTGTCCTCCATCACTGTGGTTTCCATCCTGCAGCTGAAGTTGGCTACTTAAGTAGCCTGACAAGTGTGCATCTGTGTTACGTCCATATTACAGCAGAGGAGCTGTGTACCTTTCTGTCCAGATCTTTGGCATTGAAGCAATTGGTCATCTACAGATGCAAGGATATAGTTTGTTTGAAGATACCTTATGAGCTTTCACATCTTAATTTCTTAGCGGTGCAAGATTATGTGATGCTTCAGATGATTGAAAGTGATGCTCCAAAGCTATCTCGGTTCAATTATTTAGGCCGCCCAATACACATGTCACTTGGAAATGCATTGCAATTGAGCCATATACAGATGATAAGTACTAAGTCTGACATGCTGTATTGCGCCAGAACTAAGCTTCCATCAATTGCACCAAATGTGCAAACTCTTTTGCTGACATCCATTGATGAGGTTAGTGTCTACTTTTTGTTTATGCCTAACACGGAGTACTAATCTTGAAGTTCTCATACCATGTTCTTTTTATGCTTCTCTTTCTCCAGAAAGTCAATACACCAATGTTGGCCGTGAAGTTCTTTTTTTTTTTTTTTTTTTGAGACCACGCCCGTTCGCATTTTTTCATTAAAGCGAGAATAAAGTTCAAACAACAAGGCGCCCGCGGTAACCAAACGATTACCGAAGCGAGAACCTAACAACTTTGGATACAACACCGGGGATTACATTTGGACTAGTTTGCGACAAGACTACCCGCCGAGAATGGAAGGCTAGGCGACCGGCCAGGGCCCACGGTGTTGAGGTCCATGGCGGTGAGGTCGTCGTCCCTCAAGAAGCATCTCGAACGGCGCCGCTAGGCCGGCGGCATACCACCCCGAAGGCAGCCCCGACCCTCTCCTCTATGGCAGCCGGAGCCTCCCTCCGCACTTCATCGCCCGGCTTCGAGCAAGAGCCCGAGCCCGCAAGATTACGCATTAGCAGCCCTTGGCCGCGACAATCACGATCACTACGCCGCGAGTGTATGCGTGGAACCTTTGGAGTCGCGGGTCGACGGAGACGCGGTCGACTTGATAAGGGGCGTGCGAGGCACGCAAATCAAATCCTCGACTCTTCTTGCCGGGACGCCAAAGCTGTTGGGCGAGGCAAAGGGGAGCTTCTCAGCCCTGAAGACACCGGAGGCGGCTCGAGGGAAACAAACAGCTCATCCCTCGCAACAGCGGGCCCTCCCCGAGCAACGTCGGCGACCGTCGAGGTCTCAACTCGAGGGTGCCGGGGATCCGAAACGCTGGTCCGGCCCGGTCCGAGGCCCACTGGCGTCGTGGCGAACTCAACAAAGACCCGGGGTTCGCCCACCTCCGTCCCAGCCGACGGAAGTGGTCGGGCGGTGTGGCGCTCGCCATAGTAGCTCCGACCCGTAGCGGCCGCCCGCTCGGAGCCCGCGACGCGGATGGGGCAGGGGATGGAGGCGTGGGCGCCCAGCGGCAAGCTTCGGCCTCCACGAAGCTCCGCCACCACCGAGTCGCGAGCATGTGGAGGGGTTCTTTCGCACCGGATATAGCCACAAATCGGCCATCACCTTCGCCCACCGCCGACCCATGGCGACTTCGGGCCAACGAGGAGCACGGCCGACGCGATAACGTCAGCGCCGAGCGGACAATTCAGCCGATGGCGACCTTCAGCCGATGCTTGGGGCGTCCCCCAACCGGGCAGCGTGGATTCGTCGAAGGGGCGGGCATGAAATCTGCCTCGACGAGGGAAGGTGACGCGGGGAGGTATGGGCGTTCACAAGACCGAGTCCGCTCCCTCGGCGGCAGCGGCGTGAAACCTGCTCTCCAGCGGGTAGCCTTATGAGAGAGGGCGTCGGCGGAAAAATCTTGCAATTCAGCGCCCGGTGTGCGATGCTGAGACAGGAAGACAGCGGCGAGCGAAAGTACAGCGAACGCAGCGGCGGTATTGATCACGGCGAACCAGTTGAAGCGAGAGGCCGGCCCGAGATGGCGGCCGCGAGGCGCCTGCGACCATGGTGAGGCGGGGGAGTGCAGCGTCAGGCGCCGCCTCCTGCAGACAAGAGTGAAACCATCGGCATAAACGGCGAGAACGCGCGCGCGACTTTGTTGGGGGCATATGGCGTCCAGATAGCGTATTGGCGGCGGTGGCCCGATGGTTGAAAGTTGAAGGCAATTTGGTGTCGCGGAGGCGCGGCTGGACGAGGTGGCGGCCCGAGCACGCAAAGGTCGCGGGCACCCGGCGGCGCCCTAGCGAGGGTCGACGGCATCCACTAAACTTGGCGGCGACGACGCTGGGCCGGGCGCCCGCCCCTTCCACCGCGCGAGCCGGGCGCGGCGGCACGGCGACGAGGCCCGCCCAGCGGGCGTTCGCGGACACGACGGCGCCCGTCATAGCGGCAACACCACCGGTAGCCCGGGAGGGTGGAGCGACAACAAGACGCCCCCACGACGTAGGGGCCTCCGGCTGGCTGCATCCTCGTCATCGAGGAATCGGGGGGTAGGCGACGCCCTCTCCACGGGGCGAACATATCCGGTGTAAGCGCCCGTCGACGGTCAGCCCCAAAGGTGGTGACATGCCGCCGAGGACTTCTGCGGACGGGGCGGAGGCGCCGAGGTCGGAGTCGCTGAGTCGCCCTCCCAACGCAGCTTGGACCTGCCAGCCCGAGGACTTCTGTGAAGTTCTTGTACCTCAAGCACTTGGAGATTGTGCTTGATGATCCAAGCCGTTCTCCATACTATGATTTTTTGTTCCCTGGCCTCTTTTCTTGATTGTTCACCTGGCTTGGAAACTTTGATTGTGCGTGCAAGTCATTTATCTCCTCAAATCTATCTTCATCTCATTATAGTTGTGTTTGTGAATTTAGAAAAATCTGGCTTAATAGTTTCGTTCGCTATGAGCTTATTTGGTGATGGGTAGTTTTTGGTCTTTTATTTAAGTCTAACAACAATTTAGTACTAATATTGATTGATGAACCATGTCAGGTGGAGATACCAACCATAAGGAAAGATTCTATTCTTGACATTTCTGACGATAACTCATATCATTCAAGGCATATTTTGCGACACAGTAATAAGAATCTCAGAAATGTCACTATCACTGGCTTTTGCTCTGCAAAGAGTATGATTGAGTTGACAAATGATATACTTGCGCATGCGCCAATACTAGAGTGTCTCGTATTAGACACTAGCCGTGGCCATGAAAGGAAGATACACGAGTCGACGATATGTCTCCCATATGCTTGAGGAGGATCTCGTCGAAGCCCAAAAGAGCCCGCAAGGCTATTGAACGACACGTTGTGGGAATGTGCCACCAACTGTTAACTTGAAGGTCATTGAACCCTGCAGCAAATGTCTATCGTAATGAGTTGTAGTATTTGTTGTTTCATCACTGAACCAATATAAAAATAGGGCAGTATCTGGAGCTGCCAGACACCTGAAGTTATGGGTGGTTTTGATCTTTTTGTGTCTGATTCGTTTGTCAGTTTTTTGTCGATCAATTTTGGCAAAGCACATGTTTTTTTTTCCCTAGATCTCTGTCGACAGCTCGGTAGCATGCACTTAATCTTTTTAAATTTCGTTTGTTGGATGGACTCGACTCGGTTTTGCCTTTCGATAGCTTTGACTACGATTCTTCTCTTCAGCTCGGCGTAGAGATCCTGTCAGCCTGTGCAGGTTTGCCAAGTCGGTATGTGAGACATTATGGGTATTTTTGTTGATAAAACATAGAAAATACATATTTATCATCACTTATGCATGCATATATATATACTTGATCTTCATTTTGGCACAAAATTTGTATTTACTTAAGAATAATTATTGTATACATCAATATCGATTGAACAGGCCAATTTAGAAATATTTGTAGGCATATAGTAAAATTAATGGGTTTTATGCAAATCCGGGGTGATACTAAAATTATTAATCATAATGGGATGCACTACTGCATATTTCTTTTTAAATTGACCGTTTTTTTTATTTACAGCGGTTTTGCAACGCCACCAAGCTATAGTCACGTTAATCAACCTAATTAATGCTTGGTGGTGGTTTTTGACACCCCAAACACCGCCACGGTAAAATCAGAAAAACAAAATAAAAAGAAAAAGAAAAATCCAACCCTAATCTTAATGGGCCGGATATGGGGCTGGGTTAGGAATTTCGAGCGCGCTGCTTTCGTCGAGGTCCCGACATCCCTCAGCGCCCGGCTGGATTCCTCCACTAGATCCGAGCCTAAGCGCCGGATTATTGTGGCCGTAGCGCACCAAACCCGAGGAGGCGCCGCCCGCGACGCCGAGAACGCGATTTTCGACGGCCCGTCGCGCGAATCTACATCATCGGGTTGGGCCGCCCGACCGCGGGGCAACGAGATCGACATTTGCATGGCTCGATCCACGGGAAGAGGAGGGGAGGGCGTGGCTTTGGGAGGAAGGAGGCAGAGAGTCTTTGGAGTGGGAGAAATGGTGGAGTGAGCCGGGCTGGGTCGAGGGTGAGAGAGTGGAGTGGAGAGTTTGATCTTTGAAACCTAGCTTTGGTAATATATATGAGCCCGAGAGGATGGGTGGATATGGGCTTTGGCCGGCCTTCTTGGGCCTTAGGAGGTTGGACGACAACTTCATTAACCATGGCAGATTTTTTTATAAAACCACCACGGTTTTATCGATTTTGTGTGACGGTTATTATAACCATCACCGTTAATAAAAAATAACCGCCACGGTTAATCATGATATTAATCATGGCGGTTTTTAAAAAACACCGCGGCTAATAAAAGTCAAGTGACTTGTAAAATGATTTTTGTAGTAGTGCGTTGGCAGTTAGAACTTAGAAAACAGAATGAATGCAACGACTATTTATTATCATCAATAATACGATCAGTATTGTTCGCCGCATTTGGTGCTAATTTGTTATGAGAGAAAATACCGCCTACCTTTGGTAAATCTGACGATTTATTATGAAAAGAAAAATTATGTTGGCTAATGACTAACGAAACGACCCCGACCCGAACAAGATCTATAGATAATAAGCACGTCTTTTTTTTTTCTTATATTCCTATATAATAAGCTACATATGTTTTGGTCATGTTTTGGTCTGGAGCTAAAAGTGACGCGGCTATTATGACGTAATCCTGGTTTCTTCTGAACCTGAAGTTTGAAGGAAACAGCTATTTAGCGTGTGACGGCTGTAGCTGAAGAATGGATGCCTTGCTTGGTTCCAGAAAAATTCTTGACGGCTAATCGATCTGGAGCCGAATTCAGGAATAGAGTTGGACCGGAATAGCGGCTAAGGCCATACTCTGATATAGTAGAGCCATCTGAGCAAATTTGGAACTACATGGGCTGACTTTTTGTTTATACAGGTAGAGCCACGTGAAGCTACGATATTTCCTGGGCTGGATTAGAGCTGCAGCATCCTAATAACACCGAGCATATCCGGCGGTTTTGGTATTTTTTGATTTGACATTTACTGATTGCTAAGCTCTCCATTTCCAAATGCCAATCTAAAAAGACTTTCCGACCGGTTTTGCTATTTTTGGTTTTGGCGTATATGGGAAAAGTGAGGCCAGAAGGGAGGTGGTTGTTGGTTCCTCATCCGGATCGCATTCATGCTGATAAGCCATGCGTCGGGCATGCAAGAAGGCGCCGCACTTAAGAAATGTTAAAAGCTCCCAAGTTTGGCAAAAATGCCAAAAGGGGGAAGGATTTTTACCAAAGTCACTAAAATGCAAAGGATTTCGCATTTGGAGCATTGTTTTACGGAAACGGCGAAAAATCTGAAATCTGCGGCGTATCTGTATTTGTTGGAGATGCTCTACATCAACCCACTGCAAATAAATTGAGGGTGTCATTTTTTTTTGAAAGGGGTTGCTTAGGCTTCAGCATATTTGAAACTTAAAAAGCGCGCGGCGCACCGGGTTCGAGCCCGGGCGGGTGGCTTCCGCACCTGGGGGGGCTCAACTGAGCCAACTTCAGTGCAATTGAGGTGTCATTTCATCACGCGGGTATCATCTGCAAAGTTATGACCAATATCACTTCTATTAAACTCAATCATCGTATCTACCTCAAGTTGGTCCAATTGGTAATCGCGAAAAAAAGTCAATTGGTAATTAAAAAGGTCGAGCAAAGCCACGCCATTTGTGCTATAAACCTCCATTCCGGTCTCAATGCCATCGCGGGTATCATCTGCAGATAGAGAACCTCCATTCCGGTCTCCAATGCAGCATATCGCTCTCAGACACCCATCTCGGTTGAACAGAAACCACCAGCCCCTAGCCACAGCCTGAAACCCACACTTTTCGAGCACTCGCAACTGCCTTCCGGTAAGCAACCCTCCGTAGATTTGCAGTTTCTTGGACTTCCACTGGCAGTAGCAAGAGCACGTACTACTACGTACCATCGATGGCGAGTGGTCGGTTGAGCTTCGTTGCCGTCGTCGTCGCCCTCGTCGCGTGTGTGGGTCTCATGCCGCCGTCTGTCGTCGCCGAGCTGAGGACGGACTACTATGCCAACACCTGTCCCAACCTTGAGGTCATCGTCGGAACTCCGTGAAACAATCCATGGCGCAGTCACCCATCTCCGCACCCGCCGCGCTCAGGCTCTTCTTCCACGACTGCGCCGTCGGGGTACGTATATATACTACTACATTCGACGGTGACGGACGTCCGGCCCGGCCAGTGATCAACGTCTGATGCAGTGAGCATGTACGACAGGGCTGCGACGCGTCGGTCATGATCGTGAACTCCAACGGCGACGACGAGTGGCGGAACAGCGACAACCAGTCGCTAAAGCCGGGAGGGTTCCTGACCATCCGAACGCCAAGGCCGCCGTGGACAGCGACCCGCAGTGCCAGTACCAAGGTTTCCTGCGCCCGACATCATGGCCCTCGCCGCAGAGAATCATCTACCAGGTAGCAACAGTAACAACTTTGCCGCCGACGACAGGAACATCACCATTTTCAGTGACACATTCATTGGTTTTTCAGAGCGGCGGACCGTACTACCAGGTGGAGTTGGTGGAAGTACGACGGCCGAGTCACCATGGCCGGCGTCGTGCTGCCACACACCCGGCGCTTCGGCCTCGACCGGCTCGAAAACGCCGCTTCTTCTCCGGCCTCGGCTTCACCCGGGATGAAATGATCGCTGTCAGGTAAACGACGACGACGACGACTACACTGCTCACACGTCACAGTCACCTGTGCTCACCGTCCTTGTCCTGCACTCTGTTGCCATGTACGTCGACGTGCCATTCTGACCACCTTGCCTTGTGCGTGAATTCAGGCGGACACACCCGCCGACGCGGACTGCCCTTTCTTCCGAGTGCGTTCAGCGGCGACGCGACCATGGACCCCGGCTGCGCGTCGCGGCTGCGCGGCACCTGCGAGCTCAACAACGCGTTCGCCTTCCTCGACCCGTCGCCGGGTGGGCTTCGACAACGCCTTCTGCGGAACCTGCAGGCGGCAAAAGGGCCTCCTATGGGCTCTGATCAGGGTGCTCTACTTTCTGACGCGAGGTCACGCGGCAGCTTTTGGTCGACGACCGCACGCGTCAGCAAAGAACGCCTTCTTCGCCGACTTCGCTGCGGCGATGAGGCTCTAAAGCTGGAGGGTTGGGGGTCGAGACGCCGGCCACCGGCGGCAGAGATACGCCAGGACTGCCGGTTCCCCAGCTGGGTTGACCCACGCTGTGGCAGGTTGGCGCTTGCACCATCATCGTACATTACTACGTGACATCAAATATATATTTAGTGCTACTAGAAGTCTACAGCGACTGTGCAATGGCAAATTTACAATAGCTATTGCTGATCTGGTTCAGAGCTGATGGTAGTAGTATAATACTAAGCTCCTCATGTGCGCCATGTGCCCACTGTGTACGTGTTCTTTCAATGTTGCCATGTCAAGCAAAGCAACCATTCTCTCTGTCGCATGGCCCACTTAGCTCATTTACTTTTCGTATTATAGCTTTCACCAAGTGCAATAATAATGGATGAAAATAATATCCGGCCTCTACATCCCGAATATATGTATCACGAATATGTATACAAGTGCAAATATTTGACTGGATATAGATTGAAAGAGGTCTCCAGGCTGCAAGATCCTTGCACCATCGATCCTGAGAGGGCCAGCTGTGCGAGACCAGCTACCACTTCCATGCGTCCCCGACTTGTATTGGTAAATCCTAATCCGGGACGAGGTTGGATTCAGCACTTGTCTGAATTGTTTCCGAAGTGCATGATTAGGGTGCATCTCCAAGCGTGCAGCCCGGATCCTTGAAATGGCTCCATTAGTAGCTGCTTTGCTTGCCTATGGATGGCGATTTAATTTTTAGAATTGGGTTTTGAATGAAACATGGGCGGGAGCACTGTGTCGATTCACTACTACAAAAATGATTTTGTGTGATACCTCAAAACTTAGCCAACTGTGCGAAAACTTCGTCATGGTTAATGCGCTATTAGCTGTGGTCGGGAAGTATTCTACTGAAGGACGGGCTCTTTGGCGCCTCGGAGATCCATTTTCCTTGGCGGGCATCTTAAAAATACCCGCCCGCGGTGTATAGTTGTTAAGCGTACGGCGTGCTACTTTATAAAGCCGCCGCTGGCCTCGCTACGCCTAATGGGCCCAAAGCGGGTGGGGTATAGTTGTCTTCATATAAATGGTAGGAGTCGGGTTTCAGCGTCACTTCTCATCTCACCGGCTTAACCGTGCTCCCTACATGCCTCCTCTACTCCCTAAGCGACACAAACCTCCCCACCCCATCCTCACTCTCCATAGCCGGACTCCTCCACCGGTCTCCCCTCGCAGGTGGCACTCCGGCTCCCCTCCCGTCACGGTGGCTGGCAGCTCCCTCTCGAGAGTACCTCCCTTGCAGTGGCCCTCTGCTCTCCCATCGGCGGCGGTGGCTCCTACCTCCTACGTGGCTGCGCCTTGAGCAGCGTGCGCTTCGGTGGAGAGCAGCACATGAGATAGGAAGGTGAGGGTCCACTCACTCGGTGGCAGCTCTACCACGCGACTCATGCGGTCAGGCGAGGAGGATTGCTCTCACGAGGCGTCACCCGAGATGGGAGTGAGATCTGGCGAGGAGGAGATCGCGGTGGTGGCTCTCACCACCTCGGCTCTGATCCGGTGAGTCCACCACGGCGACACAAGGAGAAGCGGCGCCCAGCTGGCGAGATCCCATGGTAGAGAGCGGTACAAGGAGATAGGGCGGTAGTGGATCCCGCAGCGAGGGCACGGTACAAGGAAGGTAGGGCGTTTGTGTGGATCATGGCGGCGGTACAAGGAAGGTGCCGGTGTGGATCCTGGCCGAGCGCGGCCTCCGCGGTCGCGAGTCAAGCGGCCGGGCCGGCGAGCTATGGCGTGGCGGCGTTTGGATGGGCTCGGCATGAGCGCGTGGGTGGGCTTGGTGGGCTCATCGAGTGTTTTTCCTTCTTTTTATTTTTGTAGGCTATTAACGCGTTTGGGCGTGTTTTGCCGCTTGGCGTGCTCGAGGATTAACCGTGACCTTGCTTTCAGTTGGCGGGTATGCATGCTCGCGCGCTAAAAATCCACGCCTGCTACAATCGAGTAGTAGTGTTAAAAGCAAGCTGAGTTTACAAAGTTGGATTACATATACCGAATGGGAAAAACTCAAACACGATTGCAGAGTGACTAATCCTCCAAAAGACACAAAGCCTGTCAATCTTTTTAATTGGCCTCATGTCGTACTTAACCAGGGCAACCGCTTTTGTGATGGTGCGTTCTGAACTCCTTAAAAATCCTCCTGATTTCTTTCCTTCTAGATGTTCCAATCTCCATCACACATGAGCAAAACCGGCTTTCGTCTCGTATGTATTGTGAGTTCTTGTGCTCTCCTTCATGTCTCCTCCAGGGTGAACTATCTTGAAGCTGCAGCATTTTGAGTTAAAAATTGTTTGAGTTGTGGATTTACCGCAGAAGTGTAGTAACTATATATATATATAATAATAAGGTGGTTTTAAATGAAACCAGAGTATTTCTTTTCCATAATCTAACAGAATAGGGAAAGCTCATCGGTGGGCTGACCA
>JADLZK010012536.1:0-119975 GCA_015847255.1 Hyparrhenia diplandra
AAATGATTGGGGTCACAAAAGATATCCAAAACAAGGGTTGATGGGGCGGGTTGTGGTATTAAAACAGACGCGTTATTTGGATTTTATGTGACAATTGTATCTACGTCATAAAAAATATATGACAAGACTTAGAAACCATCACAAAAGGTCCGTACATTTTGTGATGATGTTCGATGTTTTCATCACACGGTACATTTAGCAATGGTCGATTTATATGACGACGCCCGTGATTTCGATGGATTTTCGTCACAAAATACTTTTTATGACCAATTCTCAGTACTTTACATGGCAGTTTCGTTTTTGTCTTAGAAGCTAACATTTTTTGTAGTGTAATTGATAGTGTTTCTGAAGGGATTGTTGAGGATGTAGTAGTAGCTATGGAGCCCTTTCCTCTTCCCATCTGCAACTCTAGGGTCCCTCCACCTACACCTGATGTCAATGATTAGCACGATGCTCATCATGAACATATGAGTAAGTCCTGTGCTGACTCCCAAACCAAAGATCTGGACTGAAAGTAGTGAAGTCAACACGATAGTGTGTCCCGTCAGTCATCTAGTGTATCTCATCGTAGTCTAATCATAGAAGTAGGTAGCATGGAACTGGCCGAGCACCTCCTCATTCTAGTCATACCGAAAGCCATGTGATCGATAGCTCAAACTGCTCTCACAAGCCCCGATCACCTTGTCAAACTCACGCTCCCCGCTTCGCTGCATATCATCCCAATCAATATACTGCATCTTGCAAATCTTTGCCTTCTTTGACTTGAGAAGAGCTGTGGCATAGAAGTTAGAATGGAAGACATTCCAAAACCTATAATCGATGCCCAAATCCTTTCTCTCAAGATAAGGATTAATCGGCCTTGCCTCCTCAGTCCTCTTTTAGGCTCATGGAATAGTCAACAACTAGATGAGCATATGTGTCATTGGGTGCAGCCATCATCAACACTCCATTGTAATCCCTCATGCAGCTATCATCAAACTCAATGAGGGTCTCGAGGTGTTAGGGCAGCCACCAGGAGGAATGGTGTGGCCCTGCCTCTCCCTTTCTTGTTCATCCAAGATGTATTGCTCATGGGCTGCTCTTTCAACACTCGATCTAGGAGCAGGGTTGCTGGAGCTGCCAGCACCCCTCCCCCCTGCCTCAGCGAGAGGCCTCCCTTGTGCCTTATCTTCCTCTTCCCTAGGGTCATCTCCGTGCTCCATCTATGCATTGAATAAGACCATATCAGAAATTGTACATGATAAAGTTGGGCAAACAGTTGCAAATCAATGTTAATAAGAAAAGAACTTGACAGTGATTTTGGTAGATTTCTGAAACTTTTCAGTAAGTGCAGCACTGTTGCACCCTGAGGGCGGCACTGCAGCACTCAATATCTGCATGAAATCAGTTCTCATTTTCTTATTCTTATTAATTTGACTTCCAATTGGTGGTCTACTTCATCACAATCTCAATATCATGGTTCAAGAAAAGTATGGTGACCTAGTTTGGATTTGAAAGAAATTTATATAAAGAAACAGGGAGAAGGTGTTGGTGCTTGAATCCAATCCATTTGGAGTTCCATTGAAAGAGTGGAGCTGCAATGGAGCTGCAATGGCCGAAGTGCGGCATTACATTACTCAAGCCGCTGCATTGCCGCTACTGGCAACCTCCATTCATTCAAGAAAACTTCAAATCTTTTCATTCCAACCTTCAATCCCACTCCCTATTCCTTCATACTATCTCCAAGAAACTGAAATCCACAACTAGAGTGTCACCATTGCATAGATTGGGCGGTTAGGGTTATACCTTGCAACTGAGGATTGGATGGGAAAGGAGGGAAATGGCTCCACTTTAAAGCCTTCAGCACCGGCTGGTGAGAGCAGGAGGTGGCCAAAGCTGATGCGGCACTGCCAGACGGCGAGCACCAGCCAGGCTGACAATAGCAGGGCGACGACGCACGTGCACGGGAGAAGAGCGTCGCGTGAACGAGTGAAGAAAGGGAAAGAGAGGAGCACAGTAAGGCCAGGGAAGAGATAAAGAATGGAAATGGGCCCCCATAGAGCTGCCGTTTGGGCTGAATCTCAGTTGAGATTCAAAGTGTGGCACTGCCGCACCCCCAAACCAGCGAGGGTTAAGCTACTATCTAAGTAACTCTCTATATAGGATATGGACACGTGACCTATATATCATGACTAGAATAGATAAGCATTACAGACTATGGTCATGGCACATAGATCAAGCTTTATAAATCATTTTGAAGCACAATATTGAACTTTGCAATTACTTTTCCTAGCATGCTAGTTGATCAATCCAAGGCATGCTAAATTTCAAACCACGTTACGAGAATCAAAATATATTTAGCTCACTACGCAAAATACAAAACCTTAACTCATCGAGGGGCTTAGTGAAGATATCGGCTAGTTGTTTTTCAGTGCTCACATGTCGAATTTCGATATCTCCTTTGGTTTAAATTGGTCTCTCAAGAAATGATATCGGATGTCTATATGCTTAGTTCTTGAGTGGCTTACGGATTGTTTGCAAGCTTTATGGCACTTTCATTGTCACACAATAATGGGATTTTGGTAAATCAACATCTGAAGTCAGGAGTACATTGATCATAGAAGCTAGTAAGTAGCAATTTGGATAATTACTTTGACCATAGCAATCTATATCTCAATCATGGTCCAAAAAATTGAATGTAAAATTCAAATACAATTGACGGCATCAGTTCATTAATTCATGGACACAATGATTGCAGACTTTGAATCGAGAATAAGATGATTTTGCAACAGCCAATTCATCTCGTGTGGTCACAGAAATTTGGCATTTATCCTACTTGTACAAGATGTCCCGTGTGATCACAAAAACTATGCAAAATGGTAGTAAAAAGTGAAGTTTGTGAACCATAAAACCCACAATTATTTGCAAGAACATTATTCTAATAGGATAAATGGCACGTGTGATTACAAAAAACATCAGATATGTGCTTCAAAGCACCGAAGTTGGTTTTCTACAAATGATTGGGTGTGAATCAGCCTAGTGACACAAAAGAAGCTCAGACCATTTTCCATCAGGAATTTAAAGAAATCTAGAACCACATATTCATGAACAAATGTATTTGCTAAAAATAGTTAAACTCACATCATCAATGAACAAGCAAAATTTGTAGATTAGGAACATAAAAATCTAATGACAAAAGAAAATTCTTGATCATCAATTATATTCTTCAGCCAACATCACATGCCTGTTTGCACCATCGGACCTTCAATATAATAATACCAAAACATTAACCACCATGAACTTATCCCTTATTTAACTAGTATGTGTTTATAAGTTGCAGTTTGCATGTGAACCATCAAGTTTATGTCAATTAATTAGTGCATGACTAGCATATTTAATAATCATTGCTCATGTGGCCAGATGGCTCATTGTCGCATGGCTGAAGATCCTCCTGCATGAAAAGGGTCTCCCATCTGCACACATATGCAAAATTAGTAGTGGGAATAGTTATTCAGTGATGCTTGCTGGACAATCTCACATCAGCATAATTTGCTTGTGATATAGATAATTAAGTATGTGAATGGGAAAATCCATTACCTTCTAAAATATGGAGTTATGGACAGAAAATGGTGACACCAAAACAGTTCATCAGGGATCCTCATATTTGCAGAATAGTTTCCCTGAATAGATCCTTAACCAAATCAGAAATTAAGATTTCTTTACAATGACTGAACCCTATTTACATCAGGTGGTACAAATGAGTTGACATCATAATTCACAGCAGATGGTAGAAGTGATCTAGTCTAGCCATTAACCTGCCAAAACCTGAAAGATACAAGGCTCTCATTTTTAACCTGCCAAACCCCACCATATGGTCTAATCGCAAATAATGTCCTGTGAACACATATAAGTGGTTACTACTAAATTGTTGTAATAATTCCAATACTAATCCACAACAATAGCCTCATCTGAACCATATTAAATATGAATAACACATCCTTATCGTTTACAGCATTCTAAATGAGATCATATATGAATAAAACATCCTAATAGTTACAACATTCTACAATGAGATCATATCAATCCTGAGTAAGGTGTCAAATTCCATCATTACAAACGTACATATGGTGCATTAACCAGTAATGGAATACCCTGAAGCTGAATTTTTCCCTAAAATAGTAGGCCTCAGGAACGAAGAATAGGAGCTAAATTTTTTATTAAATAACCATAGTTGGTAATTAACAAGATCACTAAAGCATCAATCAATATACCAAATAAACAAGTGAGCTGCAGGAAAAAAAAATAAATTTGAATCCAAAAATTTTTATTATCCCAACCGTAAAATTGCATTTCCCCGATTACAAGTACTGCTTCTGGTGTCCGATCCATGGATCCATGTAGTTCAGAGTTTGGGGCTGCTAGGCATATTTCATGATAGCAAAATACAAGTTCAGGACAAGCACATCATAAGTTCTTCAAGACAAGTACGAACTCTACCTTGAGCAATTAAATGAAAATGCTCCTGACCACCTCCCGTGAACCTGGCTTATGGATATCGACCGTTCAAGACCGTGACACAGACATGAGCCTTACAATAATCCCATTAGCTCCTGATGTCCTTAGACTGCAGTAATAGTGAAAAACAGAGAGCAGAAAAAACAGTCAGGCCCAAATAAAGTATTGAGTATATGCAACAAAGCATGAGGGAGTATTAGATTAATGTTACGTTGACCTTTGTTGCCTGTAATCAGTAGCGCAGAAATGTCAAGCTCCAAAGCCAAACGAGATTAGCACGTAAACAGAGAAATTGCTGGATCTGAAGTGGCCTGCATCAGATCCCCTGCTCCCAGCTGATGGACATCGACGCCCCTATGGAGGCATTGGGTATGACCTTCATAACCAGCCTTGGCCCTTGGGGTGCTCACGCTAGAAGCTGATCCAAACTGAGCTCCAGCTAACCAGCTCTTTGCGTCTTTAGACTATGCACAATTGAGGAATAAACTGAGAAGGGAGAAATCAAGTATGACTAATGAGTGAAAAAAAAAAACAAAACCAGCATATTCAATCAGTGCATGGGGGTTGTGTTGCCCGTAAAAGATATAATTATATCCAAGTATAGTAAAACTGATTGCACATCAAACCCAACATATCCAGACACGAATCATCATATTTTGCTCATTACAAATATATGATTGGTGTGTCTGACGAGCCGGATTGCAGTTCTCATTGCCGAAATCATAAAAAGAACAATTGTAGAGCTTAGCAAACCTAGCAGCAAATACCCTTGCCCGAAAATAATATTTCTGCAGCAGGTTCAGGAAATAAATAAATAAATAAAGGCCATGTTTGCATTTATATGCGACAATCCTAATTAAAATGCATATATATTCTACAGGAAAAAAGCATCGCAGCCAGATGAACGTTTCAATGAACTTCGGTTTGCATCTAGAAACATATAATATTCTGATTAACGCTACTAGTTGGGAATCACAGCACCAAATCCTTCCGCGCGAGGAACTGAAAGCTGCATTGAACCAGCATTGGCAGCCGAGACAAACTCACCTTGCTGCAACTGAAGAGGAGATCCTGGCCGCCGCCTGCGTCGATAATCCAACACTCGCAGGGAACACATCCTGCACTCGAAACATCAAATCAATCAAGAAGGGAAGGGGAGGAGTAAGAGATGGTGCACACGCCGACCTGGGGAAGGGGATCTAGAGGACGGGCACCTGGACCTGCCAGAAGTGTTGAGGAGCACACGCAGGGAGAGGGCGGTGGCGGTGGGCTGACGGCGGCGACAGCATCTCCAGGCAAGTTTCCACTTTCTCTGCCCAACCGGCGAGGAGAACGGTCACCGCTCCTGCACGCTACGCGCCGCGGCGCCCTTACGCCGCCGAAGATGACGCTTCCACCCGGGCGCCGCCAACGAGGCCACCGACGGGGCTGTAGAGGCAGCGGACGAAGGCCGCGGAGGCGTCGAGGCCGCGGAATCCACCTCGGAGGCGGTGGAGGCGAGGGGAGAGGGGCGAGCTGGGTTCGTGGCGGAGGTGGCGGCAAAGTTGTGCTCGTGTGGGCGAGGTGGCGGTGAGCTGTGGTGGCGGAGGGGGGCGGCAAGCTGGGCAAATCCGGTGGAGGGGACGGCGAGCTGGGAAAAACCGCGACGCCCCCCACGATCTTGAAATTATAAATAAAATAGAATAGTAGAACAAAAAAAGATGCGATAGAGAGGAGGTGGGAGCGAGGGGAACCAACGGTGCGGGGAGGGAGCGTCCGAGGTGGGAGCTGGCGAACCGGTGCGGCGGCGCCCGTGGTTGGCTCGGGTCCGTGATTTGGGCTCGGTGCTTTGATATCAAAAACTATGATTTATGCTGTCAAAAAAAAATTTCCCTCGGGCTTTAAAATTTCGAATACCCCCTCTCTAAATCCTAGGTCCGCCCCCATCTTGACAACTAGGGTTTTTAGGGGTGCTCACAGCCGTTGACCACATAGAGAGGAATGCTCTACTAGGCAAAGCGCGATCGTGACTATCCACAGCAGGGAATTTTACCGGTGCTTGAGAGAGAGAGAGCCTCCAAGCACCGGGCCACACATTGTGTCCGGTGCCGAAGTTGTCTAGAAAAAGTTGGCACCGCTACCGATGCTTCGATAATAAAAAACTATATCCCGTGCATTCGACGGGACGCGACGCCGTGGAGAGCTGGTGGCCATATCTGCCGCCATGCCGCGCCGGGTGGTGGGGGCGTCGCCCCGCCACCATGGCTCCATGTGGAAGGCCGCCGGTGAACGGAGGATGCAGCACCTGCAGCCGCCACCGGTGGGTGGGATGGAGGGAGCGCCGCAGGCCTCGTGGTGATGGGGGAGGGAGCGTTGCCGGACTCGGTGGATATGGGGAAGCCCGCCGCGTGGGGAAGCCCACAATGCGAGGGAAAGGGGGGAGCCCAGGCCGCCGCCGCCGAGGACATTTCGCACGGCCGCCCCTGCATCCTCGCGAGCCCGATGTGGACGCCGCTGGGTCCGCTGCTGCCAAGAGCTCGCATGGGCGCACGCCGCATGCCGCCGTGAGGAGGGGTGGCTGGTGGTGGAGCATGCAATGGTTGAGGGACGGCAAAGAGATGGTGGAGCATGCGGTGGTGAAGAGAGGCCACAGTCTCCGATTTGGAAGGAGATGAGAGGTTGGGGAAAGGAGATTTTTGTCCTGTCACGCGGGGTCCCAGTGGGAGGAGGGTCGATGCCCGCACTGTGGCGATGCAAAGAGATCGGCATCGGTGCTTGATGTCAGGGAAAAAAATTTGGAGCACCTCAACGCTATGGACAGTCTAAGGAGCGCCAATGGGAGCTTGATGCCAGCTCTAATTAAAGGAGTCAAAGAGGCTGTCCAATTGGAATTGTACGACTCATACGTTGCCCTTTCTCTAAGTCTTGGATTGATGTATCTTCACGATTGGAAGATCTCTCATATGCATAATACACATTCCAATTCAAGTCTAATGCTAATTGTTTTAAGATACGACTTCTTCTTCAGGTGCATACCTACCCTTATCGCGTGTGCAGCTTATTCAACACTGGCTTGCTTTGAATTTTACTCGTCTCCGTCATATATACCAGATTCATCGTCACTAACATATAGTGTGTCTATATCACTAACAGATAGTGTTTCAATACTAGATTTGCTACTTGATGGTGTGTCTATACTAGATTTGCTATCTCATGGTGTGTCTACCTAGATTGGTCAGTATCCGATTCGTCAAATGTGGGTTGAATATACCGTTTCGTTCTATTCAGCAATTCAAGGCCAAGAGGTCCCGAAGATACGCCCTCAAAGGAGAAGCTAAAATGCCAACAAATCTCTGTCTATTCTCTAACTCACCCAATCCGATAGTACCCATTTTTGGAGCGCCCGATGCCAAACACTACTACACAACAAGGATATTGTAACACTTTCTTGTAACATATTCATCAATGTGTTCCGGTGAAATCTCGTAGTAACACAAAATAATGTGTTCCTAACTTTGGTTGTAACACAAAATACTTTTTCTACAAAAATGTGTTACTGACAATAATTATAGAAACACAAAATTATTGCTACAAGCAAAAGTGTTACAATAGTGTAATATATTGTAACACATAGATGGAACATATAAAATGTGTTACAAATATATGTTCTGTAGTAACACAAAATAATGTTACAATCAAAGTGTTACAAAGAAACATATATATGTGGACCGCCTTCCTATTCATAGGCGATACACGAACATCGCACTTAGGTGTCGCCAAGACTGTTAGGCAATCATGTTCTGGTCATCAGATGAGAACAAGTAGAAAGAGTAAGCAATTAAAAAGGTTAGTTCGATGCCAAAGCCTATTGTCAATTTATTATGCCGACGTTATAAGAATCTTGGATAATTTGCGACACTTAGATAATGATGAAGAGTACCTATTTCCTTCCACTAACAACCTAGAGTTATGAAGTGAATGTTCACACACAAGGTGCCTCACAAACCAACTTGGTTCTGTGACCACCAGAGGACATTGTCATTGATACAGTGACAATAGTTCTGTCACTAACTTGTCACAAGACTAAACTCGTCGCAACATATTGTATAGAATATTGCCTTGTGTATGGTCACATGGCACATGTGACATTGCAAACGATAGGGCAAGTGACGTGGTAATTAACATTTGTGTCATATAACATGGGCTTTTTTCATTATTATTATTTGTTATCATTTACAAGCAACCCAATTGGCCCAATTTTTTTTTACCCCATCTACAAATTAGCAATATTATAGTCCAGTCCCATATCGTGGGCCAATTCTTCCACGTATTTCATCAGTTTTTGATGGACCACCTACCTAGTTCTTCCACCTTTTCAAGCTTTGAGACGCATCTAAACTTTTTTTCATTTGAGTCACAGTCCCATCTCGAACACACTTATCATTGCCTAACGATATTTCAAAACAAACATTCTTCCACATTGTCTTTTTTATCCAACAGATTAACCAATCTAACTTAGTTATTGAAAAATCATGACTTAAATAGGCATGCATGGTACACAAAAATGGTTAAATCAAATAAATATTTTTTGACAAAATGTCTCATGATTTATATTTAATTTTGACTGACCAAAGACAATTTTTAAAAATTGCCTCAGGAGGCATTTGAGTACGATCTTAGAACAATATTGGAAGCAATTTTGAAATATGCCTTCATAAAAGAATCTGGTGATTTGGAAAACACCAAAGATGTTATTTAGTGTAGCATGAATCATGATCTAGACTAGAGCTAAACAGACCAAAGGTACAATCTCGTGACCCAATTACCTATGGAACAAGCAAATTCGAACAGTTGTCACATAATAGTTGTTTCCCTCATCATTTGCATACATCATAAATCTATAAAAATTCTTAACATGTTTACATGTCCAATAATAATAATGAGAATTAAAAACACACATGTTAGAATCCTGTCCACGACCCATTTACTTGGCTTACATAACTAGGCTATATCTTCTTACACAAAGCTTGGACTATGAGAACATGAGGTTCCAATTCAGCACAACGTGGCCCTGCCAAACAAAAAAATTATTCAGTTAGCATTATCTTATATCACTGTTCCTCAAACTCAACCAATACAGAAAGGTACAAAAAGAAAACAAAATTAACAATAGTAAACTCTTGTCATAAAAATCCACATTTAAGGCAATTAACTCGAAATGCATCTTGTAATAAACTGTTAATCTTTTCAAACATGGCAAGCAGGGCTGCACTAATGACCGTGAGGATTACTGACTATCTGATTTATGGATGGACTCTAGTAATTCTCACTTGTAGGACAACTACAGAGTTGCTTCGGGCATTGAGCATCCAATGGGTGCCTCTCCAGCAAGTACCAGTGCACAACATGCCCAAAATTAGTTGATGACAAGATACAATTACAGTGGAACAGAGTAAGCCTAACGGCAACCATGGAGTAGCAAGCAAAGACGGTAGCGGTGACATCCTAGCAAGTAAAACATATTATATGTCTGTAAAGAACGAAATACTACATAAGTGCCTAGTTCTCAATTTCTTATTATAACTGTACATGTAGATAAAAAATAAGAAATGATGTCTTGTTTTAAGTTTACGTGTACAATTTCAGTCACAGCAAGGCCAGAGACAAATTAGTTCATAAGCAAAAAAAAGCTTTTCCAGGAATTATATTATCACAACAAGCTATCACTTATCGATGGATTATATCAGTATTATTACAAGAGCATAGACCAAAGGCAATAATGCATTTTGCAATAGCTCATAGATAGAAAAAGGAATTAGCCATCAGGTGGCCACAGCAGACCACCACCACCAACAGTATCATGTGGCCACAGCAGACCACCACCACCAACAGTACAGGTATAGGGCTATGGGCGTACATGATTTGACACCTCAGACAAGTTTTTATATGGATCCGTCTTTACTTAATAACTTTTATATTTCATTTGTAATTCCTAATTCTTAAATTAACCAAACAAAATTGACAATTACCGATCCTAATAATTCCTATATTAACCAACCAATTAGCTAGATGAAACAAACGGAACAACCTAAACTAAATAGATCCATTATCTAGCAACAGACGACTTACCAAGCTACCTGCTTGGCTGCCTTGCTCTGTTGCTCCCGCTTGAGAGTTGGAGTCCGACGCCACGCGAGGGTGTGAAACGTGAACAACCTGAACGGACAGGCCAAGCCCCGTCGGCAATGAGCTAGAGCGCCACCACCCTGACTCGAGTAGGGCCCCACGGCAATCCTATATATAGCAGGGCCGACCTGCAGGCACCCTGGCCTGGACTGACGGTGGCGTGGAAGTGCCGGCCAGCGGCGGCACCAAACCGACAAGAGGAGGGCGGGCAGCCTGTAGGGTAGGGGCGCTGAACTTGAAGGCAGGGGTCTGGCCTGGAGTAGATGGATTGCCAGGACGGCGGCGGCAGGATGATTTGTAGATGGAGATTAGAAGAGGACAGTTATACGAGATAAAAGTGGAGGAGGATCGTGGACTGCGGGCATAGATTGCAAGGGCGTCTTCAATTTCACAGCCGGCTGTTCGCGGGAATTTGTCCGCCAATATTGATAGCTGTTTGCGGAAATTTGTTCGCCAATATTTTTTAGACCAGAAGTAACTTCATTTTAAAAATAACATAGTGTAAAAAAATTATTATTAAAATATTCTAAAAATTATTATAAAGTCACACATACGGAGCTAAAGGTATAAAACGTGTTATAAATCTAAAAAAAAAATGTAAGACCAAAATAACCCTGATTCCTAGACAAAAAGGCAATTAATTGGCGTTAGGATAAAATAAGTCCTAAATTAAAAAAAAAATCAGTATTGACGAAATATAGATCAAAATTTAAATTTCTTAAGAAAAGTATAATGACATACTTATGTAATTTCACATGAAATTTAAAAGTTTTGAAATGTGGCACGTTAATGAATATATCAAGCATGTTCAAAAATTTCAATAATTTGAAAACTATATTCTATTAGTGTTTATTTATTTATCACAAAACAAATTCAAATTATGTAGTGTAATTTATGTTTAAGTAGACCTTTTCTCAAATTTGTATCATTGCATTATTGAGATAAAATGATTGCCCCTTATAAACTCCACCACCTCAATCTAGGTTTAGCTATAAAAAACAAAGAGATAAGGGTGAGACCTGACCATAAAACTCTAACCATCTAAGCTAAGGTAAGCTAACCTAGCCCACCATTGTGACTCAGACCTAGCCTCAAGGGTAGCCAATGTGCACCTATCGCGGCACCGAAGACGATGCTCTCCTCTAAAGTCAGTGAGCAGCATGATGATGCAGGGGCAAGTACCTTAAAAACCACATGTGTTCTTTGTGTACATGTACATGTGTCGGGGTGAGACATGTACATGTGTTTGTTGTGTCACCAACCATGGTCATGCATCTGATGAATACAGTGAACCTAATGATGGCGAGCCGAAGGCGGGAAGAGAGAATGCAAAAGAGAAGAGGACCGAAGTCCCCGTCACCGTGTCTTTGGGCCCGATTGGGTGTGTCTTAAAGCCTAGCAAGTGTTTCGTTTTATTCCTACTTTCGGTCCATGAAATGAGTGAGGACACCAGTTGCTCCTCTATATTAAGCATAGTGTTGCTCCTGAAGAAGAACTTCAACTTGAACTAGAACCTGAACCGTGTCGAGTGACGGCGGGGAGCTCTCGGTGGTGGCCGAAGTGTTGAACTCTATCGAGTATCCATTGCTAGTTACCTCATCTATCCTAATATGTTACATTTGGTATCGGATTATTTCGATTCTGGGATATCCGCCCATGAATTCGTCCCCAAATTGTTCTTGCGCAACTCTAGTTCATCCCCAAAACCATATCGATCCAATGCTGTCTACTCACTCCTACCTCACTCCGGGGATGAGGCGCAAGTCACACCCGAAGAGCAATTCGGTCAAATCCTCGCCCTCCCTGAGCGAGGATTCTAAAGGCATCACCAACTTAAAGTCATCGATGGGCGAGAAGCACCAGCATCGCTCTAAGCTCAATGCCTGTAGGGTAGGGGCACCAGTATTTATTTTGAATATTTCTTTTCAGATATGCGTATACCTTAGGGATGAATATGATCGATTTCGAATTGTTTGTTTGTTTTAAAAGAACATAGTAATTATAAAAATAGGATTAAGAAATTGATGAGTTATTATATTCTCATTTTCCCAAGATATATTCTCATTTTTATACCCTCCTATGTCGAGCTTAACAAATCAATCCAAAATTAAATTTCATTCATACTAAATAAATTTGTCCCAGCTAAATACCTCCCCAACCCCAACACACCCTTGGAACATAAGGATGAATTCAGATTGGATACATATGAAATTGAATTTGGATAACACTATCTACGACAAATTCACAGGAATCCATAAACAAATATTATCGGCCACATGTCATTGGTTATATAAAAATAAAATTTATTTATGTGTTAATGTTAATATTAAAATTAATGTTGTCATTACTTTAAAATAGATGAAATCGTGCTCAACTTTTTTCTAGAAAGATAATTCCTCGTATTTCTAAACTCCTCGTGTTTATCTAATATTTTTTACTGATGGAATTGTGCCCCACAAAAAAAAATTATCTATACGCTCCACATATTTCATTCAATTGAATTTGGTGGCCACCGAATTATTCTCACCATTTTATTTTACGCGTGGAACTGTTTCCCACCATTTTTTAGCTGTGGTTTTCCTTTCCTACTAAAATTTTCCCCTCCCGTAATCAAGCTGCCGCCTAATAGTTGCCGTCTTGGGTGACTCGGTCATATCGATCTAATCTACCCGGGAAAAACTCTCTCCTCATCCCTCGACCTGAGTAACTGATCGAATCTCGGCACGGCGAACAGGATCGACGGAGGTGAAGCAGCGTATTACCGAACGACCTAGCGCGTGGATTGAGTAATCAAAGAAAGAGGATCTCGGTCGCTGGGAGGACTGACCGCCGGGCAGCTGATCCATACTCATGGCAGCCGCCGACCGGATCAGTTCGTCCGTCCAGCCACGATTGCTTGCTGGGGAAATATATAGTGCAAACCACAACTACCATGAAAACCTGTGTAAACCACGTCAAAAAGTCGTCTAAATTCACCAAAAAAATCACATATGTAAACAATATGATGATACACAACCTTATAAAATATCTTGTCAAAACTCGACTTCGTTTGTGAGATATAAAAATAACAAATTTTTTGCTTTCTGGATTAAAAATTTGTTATTTTTATATTTCACAAACGAAATCGAAGTTTTGACAAGATATTTTTACAAGGTTGTGTATCATCATATGGTCTACATGTGTGATTTTTTTGATGAATTTAGACAACTTTTTTTTGACGTGGTTTACACGAGTTTTCATGTTAGTTGTGGTTTGCACTACATATTTTGCCTTGCTGGGTATGCGCTCAACTTGTCCTCGTTCCTGTGGCAGACTGGCAGCGGCTGCTTCTACGAGGGGCCACACGAGTGAGCCTAGGGGGCGTCAGGATAGCAGGGGCTGCTGCTATCATTGTGACATCCATTCTGAATTTTCTTTTCTCGAGCAGGCTTAAATCAGCTGTTGGATGCCTGGATGTAAATGATAGTGCTGCATCTCATGGTGAAGGTGATTGGTTACTCTTTACCGATTCGCTTACCCATCCTGATTCTGATTGGGTTTTTGCTTTTGCTTCCATGTTCCTTCGTTGCATACTATTTCATTAATAATTCTGAATATACCTGAGAAAAACACGTGTTCATTCCTTTAATTAGGAAAATAATTAGTCAAAAAAAGGTTGGATTAGGCCGCCAATACCAATGGGAAACAATATTTAGTCAGGCTATGTATCAAATTGATTATTTATTTCTAAATAAATTTTATGTAATCCCTGAGAATTGTGGCATTGTGCTTTGTACATTTCTCTAGGATAACAGTATAGGAATATATGTATTCTTCAATTTTTATTCTGTGCTGACAACTCTTTGATAAGATTCAGTTAATGTATTCTTCAATTTTAATTTTGTGCAGACCACTCTAAATAAATACAAGAGCTCTTGGATATAGATGAAGTTTGTTGAGATTTCTATGAATCGTGAAACGTGATTCAAACAAAGTGTGCTTCCTGAGGTGAAATAGTTAACCACAAACCTGAAACCTTTTTGTTCTATACACTAAATTCTAGGTGCTTAAAAGAGCAATGCAGGGGAGATCCGTATAACACAAAAAAATATTTTCGATGCTTAGATCTGATTTGTCCATCTCTTCCAATCTTCTAAATCTCTGCCTGTGATATTCTGAAGTGTGAACGTAATGCTATGGACATATGCTCCCATGAACCTGCATGTGGAGGCTGTGAACTGATTGATCAGTAACTCTAAAAAAAAATCTTGCATGTCTGGTCTAGACGTGTAGATGAATAAAAAGATTGTTCTTGCATGCAAAAATAGTTTATTGGTGCCTGCAAAGATTAATACTTTTGGCTAGTTCTGTTTTACTGGATGTAAAATTTGTTTCTCGGTGCCTGCAAAGATTAATTGTCCTATTTAGCAATGGTTGGAACTTAGCAATCAGATATAGTGCTCAGGTGCTATGTGCTCATATACGGTTCAAAATTCTATTGCCTGGTAACATTAAATCTTTACATACCTGAGCAGGAACACAAGTATTATATATAAAGTTAATATGTCATCCTCTTGACCATTCTATCTTTTTTTTGACAAATTGACCATTCTATCTAAACCGTAGCAATATAGTTGTTGTCAAGCTCCAAGTTCAACATTACAAATGTGCACTTAGTCTAATAGTTGCTATTCTGTTATCTTTATTCTTATTTTTTCTACTGCTGCTATATTTTATTTAGATTGTGCAACCATGGCGGTGGATAAGGACCATTAATCTTGAATGTCATGGAGCAGTTGAAGGAGAGAAACATGTGCAAATGTTTTATTTTCATCTAGGATTAGCCTGTTCGCCCCACCTGGTAAGTGACTTAATAAATACAACCTTGACTGACTTAATAAATACAACCTTGACTGACTTAATAAATACAACCTTGACTGTATGATACAAATATTTAGTTTAATAAAAGATTACATATGTGATTTATTATATTCAACATTTGTTTAGCAGGAAGAGGAGGTACGAAGAAAAAGAAAGGATTAAACTTAATGCATACTGAAGCACCATATGCTAACGAGGTTGAGCAGAGTGATGATGAGAGCTAGAACACATCAGGTACAAACATAGTTAGATCAGTCTCATTCGTATGGACTGTATCTTAACTAGTTACTGTACGTCACTATCATTCTATTTTTAATAAGTGATGGCGATGAAGTACCGAATAGGCAAAATGGGACTGTTTTTAACACATGTTTGGGATCTACATGGTGGAGATAAAATAGTAGTAAAATGTAATAAGCTTGGACTTCCCATAGGAAAAGAAGGTGGCCTTTTAGGCCAATTTTTGGGCACCATAGCAAGAAATGGTGGTTACTGTCCAGTTGGTGCCAAAGATTGGAAAAAGTTAAGAAAGACAATGGAGACACCACCATAGCAAGAAACAGAAGGTATCTGTGAACCACACTTTACTATAAAAATATTAGAATTTTTGTCTTGTTATTTCATACTTCATTTTATATGTGTAATTTAAGGGTCATCATGTATGTCCTAGAGAGATTAGAACTATTGCACACCAGGACGTGGCTAATTACAAGGCTACAAGCTACAAAAGTCAAACCCCTAAACAACTTTCTATAATGAAGGTAGATGAACATAATATCACTTGTTCTAATTGCATGATCATGATGTACAACTAAGGGTTGTTGGTTACTAAGAGATTATGTCAAATTAATATAGGTTGGGTCCATGGTGCTACTAATGACTTCAAAATATTCTAATAAGGCCAATGTGGCCTATGCAACTCTCTTGAGCACTAATCCAGAAGCCATTGTTGGTGGAGTTAAGATACGAACTCAATTCTATAAAGTGCGTATCAATCATCCTATATCAAAAGATGAGCCATTAGTGAGGCCTATGCCTGGGTGCAACAATATTGGTGATGCTCAAGCTAAAGGAATTCCAATTGTTTGGCCTTCAATGTTTGTATGTTCAAAACTAGCTTTCCTAACTTCACATCCATGTACATTTGTGGCTTAATTTTCAATGTTACAACTTACATTTTCTTTTTACGGGTTGAAATGATTAACGGTTGAATTCCTACATCAGTGTGCACAAGAAGAAGAAATGGACTTTAGAAATCCTAGCTAGTCCTTGAATTTTTCTTGTATGGACTATGTGTGTTTCCTCTTGAGAACCACATCGTTATGTACATATACTATGATTTGTTTTGAACAAGCACTATATTTGAAATTATTTCTACAATACGTAATTTTGCAATAAGTATTTGAAATGTGTGGTTTATGTCATTTTGCAATGTGTCATATTTATGTGATTATATAATAATTGTGTGCCACATGTATAGGCTTAAATAAATATTTGTTTCATAATCCAAATATGTTACGATAGAAATATAAAAGTATTACAATAGATATAAAAAAGTGTTACAATCTGAATATGTTGCAAACCATATTGTGCTCTACCACAACATAGATGTGTTACTGGAACTAAAAAAAGTGTTACAACTAACATCCTTGTAACACAAGACAAATGTTCCAATAGATAAATAAATGTGTTACAAACTATGCATTCAACTATATTGTGAAGTGTTACTAGAGGAAGAAAAAGTGTTACAACAAAAATCATTGTAACACTAGACAAATGTTCCTATAGACAAATATAATGTGTTATAATATATCAGTCTATAGTAACATAGGCAATTGGAACACAAAAGAAAATGTGTTACTAACAAAGCCAGTAATACTTTTTCTAACCTATAGTAACACAAGTTGGAATATCCCTGCGCTGTAGTAGTGAAACTAATTGAATGGGTGAGTCATCAATCCAATCCCTTTGACAAATCAGGGTGTAGAAGCGTGAAATTTTACACGATTGTTGTTTAGAACGTCCCAAAAGTATAAGCCACTTGCTATACCAAAACGAGTGACCCTAAAGAGAGCTCTTTGACAAATGCCTTCAAATAAATATGGGCCATCCATACTTCAGAATGGCACATGTCTTCCTGTCCATTCACGTAAGCAAATAAATAACGTGCGAATAAAGAACCTTAACCTTTGCCCGTTGCCGGCGTCATTGCCAGACGGAAGCAAAGCACATAGTCGTCACACGCAACGAATAGCTATAGCCTATATCGGCTTTACTATGTCGTAGCCGGCTATATCTACCACCTGAATGTATGCTGCTGCTGTTCACGACGACGAACTGCGAGACAGAACTGAGTGAGGCACAGTCACCACAGAGCAGCGCGATGGCATCAAGAAGCAGCAGCTCGAGGCGGACTGCAGCTTCCAGCGGCCGCCTCCAGAAGGACGGCGTGCAAGACGAGCTCGACGCGGTCAGGCGTCCCAGCCTGCTCATGGCCGCTAGCTCCGGCGACTGGGAGCAGCTGCTGGAGGAGGTTCTGGGAAAGGAGGAAGGCGCGGCGGTGGCATCGCTGCTGGCCCGTGACATCGACATCGACATCGCCGGCGGCGGCGAGCAGGGCAACATCGACGGCTCGCAGGTCCTGACGGAGCGGGCGGGCTCTGCGCTCCACGTGGTGGCGGCCGCCGGGGACAGCGAGGGCTACCTACAGAGCGCGCGGGTGATCTACCGCAGGGCCCGGCACCTGCTGGCGGCGCCCGACGGCGACGGCGACACGCCGCTGCACTGCGCCACCCGGGCCGGGTACAAGGGGATGGTCGCCCGCCTCATCGAGCTCGCCGCCGAGGGCGACGAGGAGCACGGCGGCGGCGGCCGAGAAGGTGAGGGATTTGCTGAGGATGCAGAACGCGCGCGGGGAGACGGCCTTGCACGAGGCCGTCCGCTTCGGCGACAGGGACATGGTCCAGCTGCTGGTGAGCAAGGACAAGGAGCTCGCCCGTGTGGTCGCCAAAGATGGCACCTCGCCGCTGTACCTCGCCTGCTCGCTCAGCCACCACAGGATTGCTACAAAGCTGCACGATGCCGACGACGAGCTGTCCTACTCCGGCCCGAAGGAAAAAAATGCCTTGCATGCTGCTGCTCTCCAAGATAAAGGTGAATGAAGGACTCTTCTGTCATACTGTATTTATTAATTAAACTAGCATATGATCTGCGTTAAATGTTGGCCCAAACGCTGGATCAAACATGCACAATATGGTGGCTAAAGCCTAGAACACGATAAACTCCTGCGAAGAGTGGAACACACGGTAGTTTTTGGCGTAGCCCTGGCCGGGTTACATTTTCCCTGATATATTGATCTCTATTTAAAGATTACAATCCATTTTCTAGGAAAGAAAACATTTCTAAATTTACGTGTCAACCAGGCCGTGCACCAAACGGGCCACAACGGTTAGATGCGACAGTAAATAGCATGGCTAGAATTGTTAGATGCGACAGTAAATAGCATGGCTAGAATTGTTAGTATCTTTTTTCATAATAATCTGTCAGGGCACCTCAGTTTTAGTAGCACCTTGCCTAAGGAAGAGGGCCATGACCACCTTATAAGGGAGAGTATCCCTCACCCATCAGTCCGGGCTTTTGGGAGGAAGTGGGCTCTTGCCTTATAAGTGGGCCGTGAGCGCATGAACGTCCGAATCTATAGTGGAGTGTTAGGCTAGATTGAGAGAGGGATACTCTCCCTTATAAAGTGGTCATGGCCCCCTTCCCTAGGCAAGGTGGTACTAAATCTGAGGTGCCCGACATCCCACCCCCATAAGGTGGCGCCCTTGATATTCCACCCCCATAAAGGCGGAACCGGGCGGTGGTACTAAACCTGAGGTGCCCTGACATCCCACCCCCCATAAGGTGGCGCCCTTGATATTCCACCCCCATAAGGCGGAACGGTAGCATATGATCTGTGCAAAATGTTGGCCCAAACGCTGGATCAAACACGCACAATATGGTGGCTAAAGCCTAGAATACGACGAACTCACTAGTGCAGGATGGACATTTATTCCCAGCTCCAAGCCCCATCTACTCCCGGTTATGCAATCGGGAGTACGAGTTGAGGAATAAAGGGTTTGGAGCCGGGAATAGAAGTGAAGGAGTAAAGGTCCTTCCAGGCACGTGGCGGCCGGGGACCTTTACTCCCGGTTGGTCTTTCTAACCCGGGAGTAAAGGGTTTTTTTTTTATATTTTTTGATTTCATTTCATTTCAATTCCTGATTTGTTTTTGTTTTCAATTTAGGTAATTAATTCATGATTTCTTTTTTTTTTTTTTGATTTCATTTTAATTAATAATTTTTTGTTTTAAATTACATATATAAGTAATGTACATATTTAATTAACTAATAATTAATTAATGAACATATATATTACACATACATAATTAACGTACACATATATTACACATATATAATTAATGTACACATATATGTACACAATCTTTATATAGGTTATTTTTTTCTTTTGAGAAAGTGTTAGTAAACACTAGTCACAAAATCATGGATATCACATAGAGTTTATGAAACTACGGGGAGACACGTGTCAATTTAGAGCTATAATTTCCTAACACTTTCTCAAATGCAAAAATGACCTAAATAAAGTTTGTAGATCTTGATGAGTTATGAATTTTTGGGTATTCATGACTTTTCAATTTGAGACCGTCTAGCGCTTCGAAAACTGGTTCGAGCTGTAAAAATTTGAAAATACAAAATTCGAGACATCCAAACTTTGTCGGACAAAAAGTTGACCAAAATACCAAATGTAGATCTTGAAGAGTTTAACAAACTTGGTATTCATGACTTTTCGATTTGAAACCATGTAGAGTTTCAAATACTAGTGCGAAGGTGTCATTTTTTAAAAATTCAAAATTTGACTTGGTCAAACCTCATCAAATGGAACACTAAATGACCTCGGATGAAAAACTTTTTGAATACAAAGGTGTTAAAACTCATCAAGATCTACAATCTTTATATAGGTCATTTTTCCTTTTGAGAAAGTATTAGTGAACACTAGTCAAATCTTTAATTAAGTGAAAACGTATTTTTAAATCTTATAAACCACTCAAATACGATTTCAGAGCTGAAAACCTAATCACCGATTACGCTAAGGATGGAGTGGAAACACTAAAAAGCCTCGAGGTCCTCTCTGCAAAAAGGGTGGCGAAGGGTGTAAAAAGAAAATGTTAAAAAATCTAATCCCTATGTGAAAATCCAACAGGGAGTAACAATTTAACTTTACTCCCGGCCCGGTTGGGATCTCTACCCGGGAGTAAAGATCATGCTTTACTCCCGGTTAGAGTCTCCAACCGGGAGTAAAAGTCCCGGCGTGGGTGGGAGATGATGGGCGGGCAGCGGCGGGGGGCTTTACTCCCGGCTGGAGGCTCAGCTGGGAATAGAGCTCCCTTTACTCCCGGCACGAAAAGTCTTTGGGAGTAACAATTAAAAACGGCCTCGAGTAGAAGTCCATTCTCTACTAGTGACTCATGCGAAGGGAACACACGGTAGTTTTTGGCGTAGCCCTGACCAGGAGGTTTTTTTTTCTCTCTCTCTCTCTCTCTCTCTCTATATATATATATATATATATATATATATATTAATAATTTCCATATATATATATATATATATTATTTTTCTACTCCTAGGGAGTAGCTACTCCCCATGTGTATATCTCTTGATTTAAGGTGTATATGATCGAACGAAGTGTATGTGGATGAAGTATATAATCATACTAGACCATCTAGGCTGGTATGTATGTTAAGTATGCATGCATACGTAGAGTATATGGATATACTTATTTTATATACAACAGTAGTAGTATTTTAGTAATATATTAAAAAAATATGGGTTCCTTTGAAATTTTTTTCGCGTACTAAGATCTAGATTATGTTAATATGAGTATCTTAAGATACTCAAACTGGTAAACAAGTATGAACACGTACACAACATGGTTTATTGAGGATGGGAGTAACTACTTCGGGAGTATAAAAAGTGCACCCTATATATATATATATTGATCTCTATTTAAATATTACAATTGCTTATATAAGGAATCATGCTATCCCATGATCCCATTTTCTAGGAATAACGTGGTTTATTGAGGATGGGAATAACTACTCTCGGGAGTAGAAAAAGTGCACCATATATATATATTGATCTCTATTTAAATATTACAATCGCTTATATAAGGAATCATGCTATCCCATGATCCCATTTTCTAGGGAAGAAAACATTTCTAAATTTACGCACGCACACACCCGGACGACGCGCTCCTCTGCAGCTCCGCGTCGACGTGTCAACCAGGCCGTGCACCAAACGGGCCACAACGGTTAGATGCAACAGTAAATAGCATGGCTAGAATTGTTAGTATCTTTTTTTTCATAATCCCTTTCATCTTAGGTTCATTTACATACCTCATTTGATCATATAGGTACCAGCTAACACAATTTCTTGCAACCGCAGATATGACAAGGTTGCTGCTGCAGTGGAACAGGGCGCTTCTCAAGCAACAAGACATCGAAGGGAGCACACCAATGCACTGCGCCGCATCGGCGCTGGACCCTTCCCTGGCGTTCACATTCTTCGTCTTCACCGCGCGCCAGTTCGAGGGCTTCTCCTTGGGCTCCGTCTTGCTACGACTGCCCTTCCGGTGGCTGACCGCATACTACAGCAGCCTGGACCTTCCCTCGCCCAGCTGCTCAGGGCCGACCCGGCCTCGGCGTTCCAGCCGGACGCCGCCGGCGGGTTCCCAGTGCACGTCGCCGCGTCGGCGGGCAGCATGGCGTCCATCATTGTTGTGCTCACCAGGTACCCCGGCTGCGCCGGGCTGCGCGACGCCGGCGGCCGGACCTTCCTCCACGTCGCCGTGGAGAGGAAGAGGCACGACGTCGTGGTGTTCGTGTCCAGGTACGGGGCGTCCTGGAGGTCGGCGGTGCTGAACGCGCAGGACAAGGACGGCAACACCGCCCTGCACCTGGCTGTCATGGCTGGGGAGCTGAAAATATTCAGATGGCTCATCAGGAACCCCGAGGCTCACATAAACTTGCAGAACAAGGACGGCAAGACTCCCCTGGATCTTGCCCAGGGCAAAGTTCAAGCTGGATTTTACTTTGGACTGGTCTCTCTCAGTCTCCGTATATATAACTCCACAATTTCAAAATTTCTGAAAACTTTATCACCTATGTATTTCGTATAGTTAGAATCATACGTGCAGAATTCAAAATCAGAATATGATATGGTTTGTGTTATTTGTGGGTTCTTGCAGACTGCACCTCGTAGGATCCTCGGCATGCTAACCTCCGCAAGTGCTCTGACCGCCGACCGCCGCCGCGATCGGATCAGCGAGCACGATCAGCGTCTCACCGAGGAACAGGAGAAGGAAGAGTCGAAGAAGATAACGGAGTTCGCGCAGATCGTGGGCATCGGCTCCGTGCTCGTGGCGACAGTGACATTCGCGGGCGGTCTTCACCATGCCCGGAGGCTTCACGACCCTCGAGGACGCGGGCACGAAAGGCGCCGCCCGCCGCCACTGCCGGCCGGGACGCCCGGTGCTCGCCGGGTCCTACGCCCGACGGGTTCGTCATCTCCAACACGCTGGCGTTCATCTGCTCCACGCTCGCCACCTTCACCCTCGTCTACTGCGGGTCGCCGCCGTCGACATACAGCGGCGGATCACGCTGGTGTCCCTGGCCCTGGTGCTGCTGCTCAGCGCCGCCCGGAGCTTCTGCCTGGCCTTCGCCTTCTCTCTGTACCTGCTGCTCGTCGAGGGGTGGAGCGCGGCACCACCATCGCGTCCGTCGCCATGGCGCCGCTTCGTGATGCTCGGCGGCTTCTGGTTCCTGGTGGCGAGCTACCGCGACACCGAGGCCATCCTCAGAAGACGAAGAGTTAGACTGCAGGCGGCGAGATTAGTGTTGGGTTTCCTCGCCAACGTCGGCTATCTCTGCGTGCCCTACCTCGTCATCTTTGGGTATTTGACGCTTGATGAGATGGTAATCTCACCACGTGTATAAGGTACGAAATATAGGCATTAGGATCTACTTTGAAGATAAATGATCATCCATACGCTATTATATGGGATTGAATGTTTGTAAAACGTACTATTGATATTTCTCTTTACGTGTGTGTATATATATATATAGGGTGCACTTTCTATACTCCCGGGAGTAGTTACTCCCATATTCAAAAAACCATATTAGGTATGTGTTCATACTTGCTTATCGGTTTAAGTATGTTTAGATACTCATATTAAGATAGTCCAGATGTTACTACGCGAAAAAATTTCGAAGGAACCCATACTTTTTAATATATTACGTAAAATGCCACTACTGCTGTATATAAAAAAAGTATATCCATATACTCTACGTATACATGAATACTTAACATACATACCACCGTAGATGGTCTAGTATGATTATATACTTCATCCACATGCATTTCGTTCGGTCATATATATACCATAAATCTTGAGATATACACATGGGAGTAACTATTCCTAGGGAGTAAAAAAATATTTTCTCTCTCTATATATATAGAACTATTACCTTATAGCTGGCTACAAAATATAAAATTCTGTAGCCGGACCAAAATTGCCGTGCCCGGCCCGGTCACGTACCTGCCTTTGGCTTCGTTGCTGCAAAAATAGGAAACGGCTTGGACTCCCGTGGTCCCCAACGAACTAATGCATGCATGCATTGATTCATTTCTTTAATCCCCTAGATTTTTGCATTCCTTCCACCGGCCCACGAGAAACAGCCCCGTAGCTGCGGTGCGACCTCTCTCGCTCTCATTTTCCCATTTTTTTTTCTCCCTCCTCACATGCAGCGTGGAGTCCTCCCACCTCCCGGCGGCGGAGTTCCTCGAAGGCGTCACGGCTGGCACGGCGCGGGTCACGAACTGGTGATGGCGGCCCCCGCCCTCAAGCGCACAGCGAGCTGCGCTACATCCAGACGCGGCGGGGTGCCTGCATATCTCGGCGGCAGCGCCTCCACTAATCTCGTCGGTGACGGTAGGACACCTTCGTCTGGCCGCGCTCTTATCAATCCATCCTACTCCACGCATTTAGCTTCGAGCTTGGGCAGGTTATCGTCATATGGCGACTCGTTTCCACCCACGAGCTGTCCGGGGGCGACGTCGATGGCAGCGAGTTCACGGCGGTGGTGATAGCGTGCCTCAAGAGCTCCATCGCCGCCACACTGGCGCGGCGGCACGGCACGGCACGGCACGGCCATCCGGCGGGCACGGCGGCCCCTGGAGGCCTGGACGCGCGCGGCTTCCCATCTCCAACCAGTGGCGGATGTGGTGCTTCCGGCTGCAGCGTGGTCTGCTCGATCGGCACCCCGGCCACACCTTCCATGGGAGCTCCGTCCCGGGTGACGCGCGTCCCTTGTCCTTCCCAGCAGTGGCGACGGCGTCCACTCCTTCCCAGCAGGCAGGTACTACTGATTTGAACTTCCGTGGCGTTTTTTAGGTTTTCCGTGGCGGGCATTGAAATTGCCACGCAGCTAGGTCACGGTTAATCGAGCGATTAACCGTGGCGGTTTCTGCCCGCCACGGTTAATCTATTAACCGTGGTGGTTATTTAACAAAAACCGCCACGGTTAATAGATTAACCGTGGCGGTTGTCTTTATGTGCCCGCCATGGTTAACGGTTTTGTAATTTAACCGCCACGGTTAATTAATTTAGGATTAATAAAAAAATAAATCAAAAATATTATAAAATTATAAATTATGATGTACACCACATATTAAATAATAAAATTAGAGAATATTTACACAAATCTTGAACACGCATCACATTTTGACATTAATTAAGTCACATGTTTTCGACATTCAAACACTTAGAGACCGGTGACCATCAGAATTACAAACTTCGATCGAACGATCGATTAAGTTTAGGTTACAAATTACAGTCGACATCTAATCAAAGAAAAGGGCCACCCACATATAGTCGCTCATGTCTAACTTATTCCTCCAGTCCGTAGTTCCCATAACCCTTAAATGCGTAGCAAAGCTGGCTCTCGGGGTCGAAGAAGTGGCGGTAGGAAGCACAACGTCGTCGGTGACGGCCCCTACAGATCTGGCCAACCAATTTCTGAGCGTAAGGTCCTTGTCGGCGTCTTGCAACCACCAATTTTGTGTGGTTCTCTTCTTCAGCTCACACTAGGTACTACGGTACACGTCACTGCGCCTCATGACCTGACAGGCATAGAAACCACACAGGGATGTGCCTGCAGGCTGCTTAGGGCACTGCATGCACGATATATGTACCAGAAAATGGTTAGAATATTATGAGAGCATTCAATATGAACGAGCAAACAAGAGTAATGCTACATACCGGGTAATCTCGCCTGATCTTCATTTTGTCCTTATGCATCCTTTTGCGTATGTTGGTCCTCTGATCGATTGAATCGGGGTCGGGCAAGTAATCCTTGTAAGCCCTGTATGAAATCCAAGAGTGTCAACAACTATGTATGTCAAACTTAATATGTATGTTGTGTGTGGTATGAAATAATATAGAAGTGTCGTGACTTACAGTTGCAGGGCCTCTTCAAAATGCTTATAGAGGCCTTTTGGCACATCTTCCAAGGAGTCCATCCTAAGGGCACATCCATCCTGAGGGAAGATTACCCAAGTAATCCAGTGGCCGATGACCGCTGTTGTAAATATACCGGCCAGGCTACACCATTATATTTGATTAGATATAGATTTCAAGTGTTCAAAAAATAAAAGTATTGAATAATTAACCTAGTATCCTTTTGACTTACTTGATATGTTGGGCCGCAATGAGAGTCCCCTCCTTTTTGACCAGCTTCATGCACTTATAGATGTAGTCTGCCATCTCTCTAACTTTTTGATCGATCTGTTGTTTCATGTGTTCATATTGTGCTTGCTTGCCCAACTTCTTGAGCTCTTGGTTCCTCTCGCTCTCTAGCCAGTATCCAGAAATTTCCGCCACGTCTATATACGCTGGACATAGATACACAATTGGCTCATTCATCTCTCGGGCTATCCATGCTTGCATCCTGCAAGCACATATGTCGTCATGTCATTATAGGAGGAGTGCTAGAATTAGTGGTGTACGAGCGGGTAATGCATAAACAAACTCACGCAGCAAAGAGTGTGACAACGGATTGGTCGAGGTCCTTGCGCCGTAGCAAACGCCACATTTCGTTGAAGCCTAATGGCAGTGAAATTTCGAAGTCCAAGTGAAAGAGCTCTTTGGGAACCCTGTAATGAAACTCCGACACCCCTCGCTTTTAGTTGCATGCTCATATAATATGTGGAACCTCCGAGTGTCCCACTCCTCGTCCTCGAGTAGCTGGCCCTTGGGCACCATGAACTTG
Organism: Hyparrhenia diplandra; assembly: GCA_015847255.1. Lineage (NCBI taxonomy): Eukaryota > Viridiplantae > Streptophyta > Magnoliopsida > Poales > Poaceae > Hyparrhenia > Hyparrhenia diplandra. The sequence goes on from JADLZK010012536.1 coordinate 26,903, forward strand.
CCAAGCTCAAAGACGCTTGGGCATTCCGGGCTGAACCATTGTCCCCGCTTAGGGGATGCATATCTCTAATCTTTGCCGGTCTTCACGGCCCCGGGTTCTTCTTAGCCAATCGGAGGTTCTTTTCTTTCTCCGCTAGCTCCGCCATGTCCGCATCATCTAAGAATTTGCTGGTCATAGCAAGAACTTCCTCATCTTCTTTTGATAGCTTCTTCGGCGCTGGGGTGGACATACGACATCATCATCCTTCTGACTGCTATGAGCCGGTGTTGACAATCCTATGCATGTGAATTGAACTTAATTAGCCACCAATTAATGCATAGTACAAGTTAGCCATGTATTTTTTTGCTATACCTGTCACATTTTCTGAAACCTCCTCGACCATTGGGCGCTTGAACGGCGTGGGAGGATGGCGAGCCCCCTTGTCACCATGAGGAGAAGGTGTTCTCTCTCCTGAGCCGTAACAGGGTGTCTGGCCGCCGTCTTCTCCTTCTGGTTGTTCCGGAGGTGGGTTCGGACGAGGACTTCCGGCACCTCGGCCACCATCGTCGTTGTTATCATCATCGTCATCGTCGCCACCACCGGGGAGACGGAGGGGGACTGCGGTTATTTGCCGTCACGAGGTGTCGGCAGCTTGATCAGACGATGTCATCCTTGCTCCATAGGTAGTGTGTATAGGGCTGAAGGTGCTTGATCAATGTTTCTCCGTGTTCACCTGGAATATCGATCTCCTCGTCACCACAATTTGGGTCAGTGGAAGACACCTCCACCACGACATAGTCGGGTGGGACCGGCTCGTTGTTGTACATGACTCCTCCCATGCCCTTGCCTGGATACACCATGCCATCGGCCACGTCCTTCTTCTTTCCCTTCCTGCCAACGGGTATCTGGAGAGGGCACCTTGCGGGTTCTTCGAGATCGTCGATTGGGTTCTTGCTGGCTCCAGCACTCGTAGTCACACCATGATTGCGAAGCATAGTGGCCCGCAGATCTTGAAGCTTGGGGTTGTTGCTCGTGAATACCTCTTCTATTTTCTTCTCGACTATGTCCTTTATGGCTTCCTCATAGCCTTGCATCTTTAGGTCTTCCTTGTACCTGCGCCTCGTGTGGTAGCTGGCGCATCGGATGCCCAGGAATCCACGGTCTTCCAGCTATGCCTTGAGCCCTTGCCCCGAACTCGGCCATGGTGCTCGGGTCTTTCGATTGCCTCGGTCAGCTCGTCGTGCTCCCTCCTAGGTTTGAACTCCCCGCTCTCCTTGGCCTCTTCGACAAGCATCACCTTCTTCTCCACCTCGTCGACCTTTGGGTCATTGTACTTGGACGTGTTGCCCGCCTTTGTTTTTTTGGGCTGACGGGCATAGAAGAAGTCACGTGCCCTCTCGGGGAAGGGCTTTCAACAGATTCTCTATCCCTTTCTCAGCTTCCTCCCTTTCTTTTGCCGCCAATCATCCCTATGACCGGCATATCCTAACATGCCGAGGTTGTGCCTGAGTTCGTTCTTCTTTGTGAGTTCTTTACCCATTTTAGACTTGGCTTCATACTCTTTGCTAGTCGTAATCTTGACGAGCTCATCCCGGACTTCACACTTGATGAAGTTGTAGACTTGAAAGAGTGACTGGCCCGTCTCGCACATAGTTTTGAAAGAGATTGTTTACGTAGGGTGCGAAGCGCTTTACTGCAATGGCCCACACATGCTTCCTGCATTTTATTTTATCATATCCTTCCTCTTTCCCTGGATAACGGAACGGGACCTTCACGCCTTTCCACACCTTCTTCTTGAGATCCCGGGACTTTCCTCCGGTCTAGGTAAGTGATGGGCACGGTGTCCTTGGCTACAATGGAGACTTTGGTTGCTAAAGGTGGCCATGGCGGTTTTGGCTCCAAGGGCTCTCCATGCGGCCCTATCCTCAATATATGGCGCACCACGTCGGCTTTCTGTGCCTCCGGCTGGCCTCTTTTCAAGCCGGACTTCTTGTTCTTATTTGAAGTGCTAGGGGTGGGACAGATTCTGCGCCTCGACCGAGCTCCCTCTTCACGAAACTCTAGGCCTTGAGAGGCACCATTGGTAACTTGTCATGACAACAAGAACTAGAATTAGTCGTGTACTTACATGAGGCACACGGCGTTGTGTTAGTCGTATACTTACGTTGGGCATTTGAGTTTGGTCGTACCTTTGCGAGAACCACGTGTGTTGGGCTCCTCACGGTTCCCGGTTGGGATCAAGTTCCTCCTCCCTAGGGCGTTTCTTACGTGGCCTCGGTGGTGTTACCTCTTCGCTCTCATATCCTTTGTCGGATTCAGAATCGGGCGTGGAGGCAACACTGTCCTCATGTTCGCTCACGGCCACCCATTGCATGATCTTTTATCGGTTGGTTCGGATGCCATTGGATTCTACGGGAACCTGAGCATTTTATTATAGTGAAGAGTAAAGTACAAGGTAGTAGTATGTAGTAGAGCCATCACGAGTCATCTCGAGAACATATATTTATTGTATTCCTCTCATGATTACATAGTTTTCCATTTTACATAGAGTAGTTACAAAAAAAAAAAAAACTAACTAAAAATACAAAAAATGTGTAAAAATACAAAAAAATATGTAAAAATACAAAAAAATTAACAAAAATGTGTAAAAATACAAAAACGTGTAAAAATACAAATTTGGCTCAGAAGTACCCAACTATCCTTATCACATCGCGTCTAAACTGGTTCCTTGTATATGATATACAAGCCGTCCTCGTTTAGCCGCTCACAAATATGGGGACATTTCATCATCGCCCATTTGCCTCGGCATAAAAATATTCACATCATCGCATATGCCTTGCCTCGGCACTAAGTATACAAATAGTTCATCATACGTCATTGCAAATGCCTCAAGTAGATAGTAAGGTAGTAGTAAATGCCATGGAAAACCCAAAAAAACCACCACGGATCGAAGTTCAACTAAGTAGTAGGCTAAGACCATGTAACATTGAGCATATATTAGGCATGGACAAAATTCATTTCAATTTGGACAAAATTCATCTCAATTTGAACAAAATTCATGGACAATATAAGCTGCCTCGGCTAAGTCCTCCGCCCGTTCCACGATCACCCGAAATGTCACCACAAATCAAAAATTTAGCTAAGTATGGCAGTGGCATTCGTGGCAGTGGCATAATATAGTGCTCAGCATATGCTCAGTAAATAAATTCATCTCAAAATTCATCTCAAAATGTGAAGTTGCATCATGGCCAGTGGCATTCGGCATATGCTCGGTAACCCGGCATCACATAGCATCACGCGAGGCGCCAAAAAATGGCATCACGAGGCATGAAAAAATCTCATCACCGGGCGTTCGGCATATGGTCGGCATCACGGGCATCACGGGGAGGTAAAAAAATGGATTCATAGGCAGCAAAAAAGATGGGGACCCGAGGGAGCACGGGGAGGAGCACGGCACGGACGGCGGGAAGGAGCAACACCGGGGGGCGGCGCACGGCACGGCGGGGATGGGGAGGAGCTCGGCGCGGACGACGGGGAGGGGAGCACCACGGGGAGGAGGAGTAAAGACAGCAGCACCGGCGCGGATGACGGGCCGGGCGGTGGATCTCGTCGGAGAGGAGCACGGGAGGAGCAGCACGGGGGGGAGGAGCACGGCACAAGAAGACCGGGAGTGCGGACGACGGGCGGCGGATCTCGTCGGAGACCCCCCGGCGGATCTCGAGCGCCCGGCAAAGCGGCTCTCACGGACGGGGAGGCGAGCTAGGGTTCCCTTGTCCCCAAGAGATGGTGGAGAGGGAGTGAGGGCTGCGGAGAGGGCGAGGCGCTCGGCGGTGGCATACGGAGGAGCGGCGGCGGCGGCGGCGTTCAAAATTTTTTGGCAGCCCTTCGGGGTGGCGTGAGCGGGGCGGAGGACTTAGCCGATTCAGGCCGGCGGCCACCTATATATACGCCTCTATTTTTTCGTGGCGGTTATTTTACAATACGCCACGGGGAACCGTGGCGCGGCATTGTAAAATAACCGCCACGGAAAATATATTCAAAAGTTAAATTTGAAAAATTCATAAAAATTCAAATGTTGATTAAAAAATTCTGAATTTTTTTGTGTGGCCTTCCTATGAGTATGTGTACCCATGAAAAATGTGAAACTTGAATTTTGAATAGTTCTTGCATGATTTAAAAATACAATCTTTAATTGGCAAGTTTGGAGCCATTTTGAGATGTACTAGATCGAGTCGGGGTGTCGGTTTCAAGCAAGTGCGGCGATCCATTACATATTTGGTTCTATTACATAAATGTCGTGACATACATATTTGGTTCTATTACAAAGGATCGACTTATTTTTTGCGGGGCTGCCACTTTGTCTTCTTCGACCGTCCCGGTGCGGCACGGGGCTTTGTCTTAGTCGATGACATTCCCCCACACGCGGGTCTCGACTTCCTTGATGTTGTTTGGATGATCGGTAAAGCGTAAACTTCTGCGTTGTTGTTGTACTCTTCGGGACTCTCGCACTCCATCGGCTCCCACGATCCTTTGCTTCCTCCCACGACCACATGTAGATGCTTTTTGCCATGCGGTTTGGGCATCGGGTAGTAGGCTACGGGCCACAGCGACTGCAGTACCCACTCATCATCGAAGTACTTTCAAGCTGAGCGGTGGTTAACCCAAAGTCATCCGTCAACCGTCGTTGACTTGACCCACCGGCACGGAAAAGGGGTATGCGTAGCTCTTTGCCATAATCAAGTTCCCAAATCTCTTGGATACGCCCATAGTGCGTCTTGAGCTTCCGGTGGATATTTCCATGCCCTCATACGAGCGCCGCTGTTACGTGACGCGCTCTTGTTGTCCTTTTCTTTTTCGTGTGGAGCGTGTATCCATTGATGTCATAACCTTGCCATCGATGATTTGGCTAGATGGGCGTATGCAAGCATCGATTCTTCGGTATCAGCGTTTAGGGGTATCCCACGTTCTCGGATCACGTTGTGAAATTCATGCGGTGTTGTCTCGGTACCCACCCCCCTCCGTGCGCCCCGGACAGCCTTCTTTGCGGATCTGGGCGGATGCTTCTCAACCCACGTTTCCATTGAGACTAAGCGGTTCGAGAGCGCTGTCATGGGCTTCTTCAATTGTTTCTTGGTCTATATCGGTTCGTACTTTCCTCCCCGTGCAGCCCATGCCCGCGGTTACGCCTTCGATGCGGGTGGTCGGGTAGGCCGATTGCATTCCATCCGGATGTATCTAGTGAAGCGGTTAACGACCTCTGTGTTGTGTATGCCTTGATCATAGAGCCCTACGGATATGCACGGTTAAGGACGGATCTGTTAAGAAGGACATGAACCGCTCGTTCGTCCACATCTCTTGCGGGTAGAGAGGCCCTAGTTCTTGTATCGATCGACCATGTGTATCATGAGGTGTGGCATAATATCGAAGAAAGGCGATTGGTAAGCACATCTCGGCGGCACATAGTCTCCGCGATGAACTCTTTCGGTGCGGGGAGGTCCTTTTCAGCCGATGACCTTCTATGTGATGCGATTAAAAAAGTAGCACGGGCGTATAACGGCTATCTTCACGAACTGCGGGTCGATGCACCTAATCACAATTGGAAGGAACACCGTCGGCATGACATGGCGGTCATGGGCCTTGAAGTTTGGCGGTGTGAGGTCTTTCATCGATACAATGCTCTTGATGTTGGAGCAGAAACTAGTCGGCACTTTGACATCCACGAGCCATTTGCAAAAATCCCTCTTTTCATCCCGTGTCGGGGTTGTAGCCCGCGGCTAGAAGGTCGACTTTTCGCTATTCCCGAGGGTGTCGAAGTGAAGTTCGGTCACGATGCCCATGTCGGCAAGATCGGCGTGACTTGACACCGTCCTTTGTCTTAGACTTGATGTCTAGCAAAATCCCGACCAAGCTATCGAAGACATTCTTACGTAGATGCATGTTATCGATGGCATGGGGTGTATAGAGCATCTTCGGTATGGTAGGTACTTGAAGAAAATCGGCGCTTCTTGAATGGGACTTTGGGCGGTGTCAGATTGGGTTCTGCTTCTCCTTCTTCTTCTTCCACTGTCGTGTAGTTCCGCTTCCGCTTCTTCTTTGGCTTTGGCACACTGGCTTTCTTTTTCTTTCGAACTTCGTTGTTTATGTTCTTCACCATTTCAAACACCTTTGGCCCGTACTTTACCCTTTCCGGCTCCTCCGTTTGACCTACGGCTCGTAGTCAAAGAACTCATCCATCGAAGTTTCACGGTACTGTGTTCTTTGCAGAGGAATCGATGATGCTTCATATACACCGTCTTTTGGGATCCACTAAGGTAAATGGAGGAGGTATTCTCAATGCAAACTGTGCAAAATTTGTCTTCCCTTTAATGCGCCCGACAATGAGAAGAGAGCGGGGTAATCAGCGATGGTGGCCATTATGATAGCCTTTAGAGTGAACTTCTTCTTCTCGGACGCATCCATAATGTTGACCCCTTTCCATAGTTCCGCCATTTCCTCCATTGCGGCTTAATGAGCATATCTATATCATTACTGGCTGCCGGTCCGGAAATTAGCATGGCCGATAGAAGATATTTGCGCCGGACACTTTCGTAGGGAGGCGGGTTGTATATGGTGAGGGTGACCCGGCCAGGTCTTTGTGCGTCGTCTTCCGAGGTCTCGAGCGCAGTTCATCCCGTCGGTACTCAACGCGAACCTTACGTTCACGGGCTCGTCCCTAAACTCCGGGAACATGTCATTGATGCATTTCCACGTTTTGGCATCCGAGGGGTGTCGCGGCTTGCCATCGCCCTCGTGCGTTCCGTTGATGCATGCGGGACATCGGCTTGGCATCCTCACGGGTTCCCAAAAATTGCACTTGAGCGATCGAGCACGGGTAGGTACCACACCCGATAGGGCAGGGATCTTCCTACGTGTGTAACCCTCTTCTTCCTCATCCTCGGGAGGTGGCATCCGCTTCTTCTTGCCCGTCTTACGCTTCTTGGGCCCTCTCGGCGGTCCCTCCTCATCGGCGACACGACAACCCGGCATTCCTCTTGTAGCGACTCACGCCCACGGTGCGGGACGGTTACGCAAGTCCTTATCTTGATCACCTCGGTATAGAATACAATGGTTAGGGCATGAATGAAACTTGCTAAGCTTCATCGCCACGGGGGCCGAATCAGCTTCTTCGCCCGATAGGTATTGGCGGGCACCTTATTCCCCTCTAGTAAAAAGCGGTATCACCGAGGACCCGTAACGAGGTCATTGAAGCCGGTGTCCGACCACCCGTGGCGAGCCTTCGGCATCAACATCGTTAGGTTAAAAGCGTAGCACCGTGCAATGCTTCGGACATTTGCCGTCATCTTTGTAGAGGGGTCAATTGCGCTGCTTCATCCGTCTAAAATTCTCGAGCCATCTTGGATTGCCAAACAACACGTCATCTTCATCTTTGAGGTTAGCAATATCCTCAAAAAGCTCGGCATCCTCGGGCGACATGTCATAAACTCTTGATCGCTCACCATCATCTCCACTGCATTGTCTTCCGGCAAGTCTTCAAGCGGTTCATTTATGGTGATGTAATCATGATTATCAACTGCTTCTCCATCGATGGTGGGGTGTTGACGGTAGTTATTGACCACTTTTATATGCATGGAAAGCTATCAAACATGGGATGAATGCTATTAAAAATATTATTATTACTAATAATTTCCACGAGTTTTTTTGGTACATACTTAGTTTTGCGGGGAGAACTCCGGAAAACAACGAGAGCCAAAAGAGTGAAAATAGAGAAACGGAAGAAAATGACCAAATCAAGGCGATTGGAGTAAATTCAGGGGTATAATTGAGAAGAGAAGACAACTTGCAAAGGCCGGGGCCCACCCGTCACCAGTGGGGCCGGGCGGTGGGGCCGGGCGGCACTGGTTTGTGGGCCACGAGCCCGGCACGGAAGCTTCCCACCACCGACCTTGAGATCCAATCTAGTCCGTCCAATCAAGTCGGTTTGATCCGAGGGGTGAGATTCATCCTATGGGGCTATAAAAGAAGGGGCGGGGCTACCCCACGAAACCCTAAGTCATTATCCTTATGTCGAGCCACGAGCAATTCCAATTAGCTACCAAGGATATGATTAGCAATGAAGATTAGACTAATTCTTAGAATTAGTCTATGATTAGAAATAGATTAGATCTAGTAATGAGTAGATTAGAGGAGCTCCGGCACTGTCGTATCTTCTACGGTGTATTCTACGGGATCAAGTTCTTCGCGAGAGGAACTTGCTCCCGAGATTCTTTGGTGAGTCAACTTCTTATTAAAGTAAGCTTTGGTTTATATTGTTCTCCTTGTTTGCAACTCTCTTTTGAGTACTTTAGTCTTGGTCATTACTTGATTAAGGGAGTAATTTCTAGTGTGAGCATGGTGCTTAGACTAGGGTTATTTGTAAATGACACTTGCTTGGTAGGGAATCAGTGGTAGTATCATAAAGGTGACTTTATAGCTTTATTGAATCCTCGTAGCCCACTTCCCTCAAGAAGAAATGTTAGACTTTGTGCGTTCTTAGTAGAGTAATTTTGCCTTACCCTATTAAGAATTAGCGTCCTAGATAGAACAATATGAAACAACACTTATGAGTGTTTAGATTAGATCCACTTGAGGAATCTCCTTTATACGCTAGTTTCTTAAGTACCTTGATTGTGAAGTTTGGGTTAAGTTAGATCTTAGTTATTTTCACCCTTTTGTTCCTTTGGGTTCGATATTAAAACCAGGAGTTTATCTTTGGTGAAGTGCTACAACGTATTTCTATCTCAGGCGCTTACGGATATCTTTATCTTTTTATTGTGTGCATATAATAAATACCAACAAGCATTTCTGGCGCCGTTTCTTTAGAACAGTAGTTTTTCTTTGGATAGTAATGAAAGAGTCTAACTTAGTCTTGTATTATACTTTTACCTTTTACCTTTTATTTATCTTTTAGTTTTTAGTTTCTATTATATTTACTTTGTATTTGCTATAAACTTGATTGTTATTTTATGTGCTACACCCTTAAGCATTAGCTTTGGCCCATTAGAATCTTTAAAAGCCCATCTTAGCATTAGGCCATGAGCTATGCCTACGGTTGATTATCTTTATTAATCAACACTTCTAGGAAAGCTGTAGTTAACCTCGATAACGGATCATATCCTTTGCAAGAGGGTAATGAATCTTTGGATCATATCCTTTGCAAGAGGGTAGTGAATCTTTTCCTAGGAAGGTTGTACATTTTATGCAGCTTATGGAGAAACTTTTCTCTCCTTTTCTCTTAGTAAAGCAAGGTTTATCCTTAACTTTATTAATGGGTGAAGACCTCACATTAGCATTCTTTATGACCACCCACAGGAAGGAATCATTCTCCGAGATTTAAAAAAAGAAAGTTTTTGATAGCCAATTAGAATCATTCCAATCCCAAGACTGGCTATCAATCCCAAAAGCATCATCTACACTTAAGTTCCTGCTTTTATAGCTTTTGGAAAATTAGAACTTCCAGCTTCATAAGAGAACCTACGAGCATCTACAATCTAAATTTTCTTAAGGAAGAGTCTCTTAGAAAGTATCCTTATATAGGACTTTTGGGAAGCTCAAGCATGACATGTCTAATGCTATAGAAGGAGAACAAAGCTTAGAAGTCATTCCTGTCTTCTTTCCTTCCATGTTCAAATTAGATAACCTATCCTTAATCCCATCCTTGACCCCCAAATGAATCCTCTTATGACCTCTTTCGTGAGTCCTCTAATGATCCTAGAACTCCCAATCATAGAAACCATAAAGGATCTAGGAAAGACCAAGAAGAACAATGTCAATGGATGAGAACCTCGATGAGTAGGGAAGCTACTTCATGAACACTTCTTCAATCCCGTGCTCACTTGAGCAAACTCCTACATCTTTTTCTCTCTCTAATCTTGCCATTTATGACATCTCCAACCCCCTCATGCTAGCTGTTTCCAAAATTTTGGAAGGGATGGTTGTAGATACATGTGTTTATCATTGCTTATCTAGTTGGTTGAAATTAGAGATTGCTTGATGATTTGAATTTGTATCTTTTGCTAGTCATAGATACACTTGTAAAGATATTTCTTCGGGTATTTTTGTCACTAACCATTTCAGGTTTGGAGCAAAAAGGCTGAGGATGACAATACAAGGTATGTCTAAACCAATTATTAAGCAACATTGAACTACATGCTTAGAAATATCTCTTGCCATGTTGCTACATTAACTTGGTTGTTCTTACCTTTATGATATGCTTATGTTGCTAAACATTAATTATGCTTTCACATCTCTATTTGAGTAAATCTCTTTTATGCCTTCATGCTACCTTTTGTCGCTTTTAGTATGCTATGGTTTGGAATATCTTCATACATTTCTTAAATGAAGCATGGTGCCTAGTTTAGGAATGTTGAGTTTATTTTCATAGGCCTTTTTAAACTAAGTGTAGTGCTTATGTTCAAATGCCCTCTTAACTCAAATTAGGCGTGGTGTCTAGGTTGATTTTTTGAGCTGATAGTATGCTATAGTGGATGTTGGTATATTTTGTTAGACTAATCCCTGAGCAAAAAACTCTCAAATCCAATTCGGAAAGTCAAGAGATGAATTCAAATAAGTGATGAAGCATGACATATGATGAGCTTCAGTGACTTTATGCAAAAAAGAGGACCCAGCTCATTCCTCATGGAAGAACTGAAGGAAGCTATGTTGCAACCGTTCATGGTTTCGGTATGAACCTACCAAGACATCACTTCATAAGAAGAGTGCCACCACAGAAAGGATCTACAATAAAGGCACTCACTCATAGAAGTGGATGGACGAAGCAACAAGCTACAAGAATTGTCAAAGACAGGTAAGTCAGTATTTATCTTATATTTATTTCTATACTAATTTTTCATCTAAAGTTATAAAAAATATATATATATGGACACATGAAGGTCCAGCTATATAATAGGGGAAAATAATAATTAAAAAAAGTGAGCACATGAAGGCTCATAAATATTTTTAATATATAACATGTTTCTAGGACTAGTTCCCTTCGGGTATTCTTGGCCACTAATCACTGCAGGATAAGAGAAAGAATGAAGGATGGACAATGTGCGAGGGCATAGGCGTTACAATATTACGAGGGGACGCTTCAACATTCACACTTGACTTTAAGTGTCGAGTGACGTAAAGGCTTAAGCTTGGGGAGGAAGACCAACTCCAATGAGATGATCTTGATGTGCTCCGCCTCCCATGTTTCCGTCACTTGATATATTGGTTTGCAATCCCTCTACTCACTACTACTCTATCTCTACAAGTTTAAATGCTTTTCGCAAATGCTATAACAAAGGTTAAACTTGAGATACAAGATAAAATCATTCCTTTAAGAAAAGTATTGGTAGTCTATGCTCATTAATAAACAAAACTTTTTTACATAGCATAGAAGTCAACCTCTAGATTAATGAATACATTACTCTTGCTATTACTTGTATATTCCTCGGGTATGTGTTGTTTACTAACGTTGCAGGGAATAAATGAGAAAAGCAAGAAACTCCAAGTAAAAAAAAAGAAACACGACTTGACAAAAGACAAAGAAGAAGAGGAACAAATGAGACAAGCTATTCATGTACAAGGAGCTGATCGAGAGAGAAGGATCCATTTACCACAAGGTGCTATAGTACCATCATGCTCCAATAATAAAGGTAACATCTCAAGGTGAATTATCCATAAAATCTCTCTTTGATTATGCTATGCATAGAGTTAAGCGTGTTTGAGTTACAGCTTTAATTATTTCAATCTGATCATTTCAGCATGCTAGCTCTTTAATTGTTCCTTTCACTACTCCTTTTGACCTCATAGTCATAAACAACCCTTCCATGAGTCAAACCATTTGATCGTTCCCATTAAAATATTTTAGATGTAACATTCTATATTTATCTTTTAGTCCTATCACCCATGTCATGATTAAGCAGATTGTATATAACATGAATCTTATCTTGCTTTGTGTGCAAAGGTTAGAAAAGGAAGAAATAAGTTTTGGTTACTGTTGGTGTTTTTCCACCAACAGAGCCCATGCACTGATCTCTATTTTATCTTTGTGAACAGGACATACTTCAAGCAAAGCTTGGGGAAACCATCTCTTAAACTCTACAAGTAAAGTGTCCTGGATCTATAGACATGAGCACTAAGCAAGATGCTACCAGACTTCCATTATTAAGGCTTCACTTTAAGATGTTGGATAAGTAATGAACATGGATGGTATCCCTAAAGGAGTAAATAAGAAGAAAATGCAGCTCTCACCACAAAGGGTACACCCCGATGTCATAAGAAGACTGGGAAGCCTACGTAGTAGAGGCATATAGGAATGAAGTTGGACAAGAAGAGACCGTAATAATGAAGAGGTCCATGATGAAGGAGAAGTTAAGGGGGAGACAGCTGAACCCACACCTAAGTCAACTAAGAAGGTATGGAGAAGAAAAGAGAGCCCGCCTCTAGAACTAGAGACATCCTCTCCTTCAACATCCAAGGTAATACCCTCAGAGACCTCGGTACAATCATTGAAGGAATGAACTCCTACGTACCCGAGGTAAGTACCGATATCTTCTACTTAAGTCTTGCAAATTTACTCTCCTACATGAGTAATTTTTCTCCTTTTAGCATGTTTGCCTTATTGCATATGTGCGTTTCGTGCATGTCTTCTTAAAAGCCCCATGTGAATACTTCTATGGCATAAACACCCATAGGAATATTTACCGTGGAGGCATAAAAATTAAGTTTGCATTCATTCTTATTTTCCTGCATACATGCTAGATGTGGAAATACAAAAATATTATCTTTTGCTTAATCCTTGTTAAAGCTTAATCTTTAATTCTTAGTAAGAAACTCTAGATAATTAAAACTTACATATCCAATTGATTAAAGCATATCATTACTTAGACAACAAAGCTTGTGGAACGGATATGTGTGTTTTCTTTTTGTTGTCTATTTGAGTTTCACGAGATTTTAAGCATCAATGAGCCACGGCGAGAAGGAGATGTTCGACCACTTGTGAGCATTAACTCAACAGTCATCATCATCAAAGCTCCATCAAGGAAGGGCGACATCATCTCCATTCATCTACCTCACCTCAGCACCTACACAAAAAATCTAGCTTGGGGAGAGCACCCCGGTTATCGAGATAAGTACCCCTTTACTTACTATCTTTTGTTTTATTTTTTTAAAAAAAAAAATCATAAAAAAGATGCATAAAGTTTTAAATCAAATAAAAGAGTCCTATATATATACATATATATATATATAAGTTTGCTTGTTTTTTAAGGTGTGGTTAATAAGTGTTTGTTAGAATAAATAAAGTTAGTCTTGGAAATGATGAATAGTTGCTCTACTCTAATTCTTTTTAGTACCTTGCTTTTTACTAGAAACTCCTCCGATGTTTTGGATATATCTGTCTGCTTTCAAATTTGATCTATACCTGACTTATGGGTAGCATACACTTGATCTAAGTCTAGGTAATTGGGGGATATGATATGAGAGAGTCTGAGCATGCTATTTATCTTGTCCATTGTGAAACTATATCGGAGATTTGTTTTCAAAAATTTAAAATCTTTCATGATGAGCTCTTGATTGGCAGAGTGTTAAATTCCTACCAAAGCCATATTTAAGATCATTAGATTAGGAAAACATTTCAGTTACATATGCTATTTGCTTTGGGTTGAGTAGTTCAAGCTTTGTTGTTACCTGTGAGGAGTTCAGTCATGAAAAGACAAGTTTCCATCCACACCACCTTCCACATATATATGCATTATTCCTACACTAGGAGTGATTGCAATACCATGCTTTTTTTCACATATACATCCATTTATTTGTTTCATTCCTACACTGGGGATAAACACTCCATCAAACCATAGGAAGCCCATGTTTATTTACTCCAAAGTATCTTTGTTGATATCTCTCAAAAAGTCTATCAATGGAAAGAGAGTGGGTTGCTGCTAAAAAAAGAGTAAAAAGGGGAGATGAAAAATGGACAAGTGTCCTACAGGCGAGTAGAGCCTATCTCCCTAAAAAAGTGAAAAAAAAGAGAAAGAGAGTAAAAAAGGACAAGTGTCCAAATGAAAATAATGGGTACTTAGATGCCCGCCTCTCTGAAAGAAAAAGAAAGAAAAGTATGCAGCCCAAAGTTCTCTCAAAAGTTTTCAAGTTCTAAAAGAGAGATTTGTTCTATCATCAAAGGAGTAAACGTAGAATTTGTTTTAGCCACCAAATATAAGCCTATCCACCATATTCCATACACATGCTATACTTGTTTTGACAGGATGAACTCTCTATGGATCCATTGTTTGAACTATAGATATATCCTTTGCAGATATGCAATATTTTAAGAGTGTCACTCCTATGAACCCCACATAAGCCATATTTAGAGAGAGAGTGAGTCGAGAGAAGGCGTAATACTTAGCCTTGTGCCACAAATACCACATATTTAAGAGAGAAGGCAACTATTATGCCTAGTGAGGATCCATAAATACTACATCTTGAGAGATTGAGAGTGCCATTCATTCAGAGCTCGAGTTTTATTTACAAAATTTATTAAAAACTCTGGAATATTAGTGATCGAAGACTTGAGACATAGTGCTTGACTTGATTGTTCTATCTTTCAATTGCTCAAGTACCTAAGTGAGAGTAAAAGCACCATAGTTGGTAAAAGAAAGATTTTGAAGTCAGAATTAGTCTATCTAGTCCGGAGTTGAGTCTCTTTTCGAAAGCATGTGTACTCTATAAGAATGAAAATATCGTAGCAACTCGATCCAAGTTTGTTTTATAGTTTATATGTTTTGCTAAGGGACAAGCAAATGGTAAGCTTGGGGAGCTTGTTGACGGTAGTTATTGACCACTTTTATATGTATGGAAAGCTATCAAACATGGGATGAATGCTATTAAAATATTATTATTACTAATGATTTCCATGAGTTTTGGTGCATACTCGTTTTTGCGGAGAGACTCAGGAAAACAAAGCGAAACAGAGCCAGCCAAAAAGAGTGAAAATAGAGAAACGGAAGAAAAGGACCAAATCAAGGCGATTGGAGTAAATTCGGGGGTGCAATTGAGAAGAGAAGACAACTTGCACAGGCTGAGGCCCACTTGTCACCAGGTGGGGCCGGGGCACCACCCTGGGCCGGCGGCTTTTGGTCGGTGGGCCACGAGCCCCAGCTTCCGGAAGCTTCCCACCATCGACCTTGAGATCCAATCTAGTCCGTCCAATCAAGTCGGTTTGATCCGAGGGCCGAGATTCATTCTATGGGGCTATAAAGCGAGGCGGGGCTACCCCCGAAACTCTAAGTCATTATCCTTATGTCGAGCCACGAGCAATTCCAATTAGCTACCAAGGATATGATTAGCAATCAAGATTAGACTAATTCTTAGAATTAGTCTATGATTAGAAATAGATTAGATCTAGTAATGAGTAGATTAGAGGAGCTCCCTGGCCGGATCGGATCTTCTCGGTGTATTCTGCGAGATCAAGTTCTTCGCGAGAGGAACTTGCTCCTGAGATTCTTTGGTGAGTCAACTTCATATTAAAGTAAGCTTTGGTTTATATTGTTCTCCTTGTTTGCAACTCTCTTTTGAGTACTTTAATCTTGGTCATTATTTGATTAAGGGAGTAATTTCTAGTGTGAGCATGGTGCTTAGACTAGGGTTATTTGTAAATGACACTTGCTTGGTAGGGAATCAGTGGTAGTATCATAAAGGTGACTTTATAGCTTTATTGAATCCTCTGTAGCCCACTTCCCATCAAGAAGAAACGTTAGACTTTGTCTGTTCTTAGTAGAGTAATTTTGCCTTACCCTATTAAGAATTAGCGTCCTAGATAGAACAATATGAAACAACGCTTATGAGTGTTTGGATTAGATCCACTTGAGGAATCTCCTTTATCTGCTAGTTTCTTTAGTACCTTGATTGTGAAGTTTGGGTTAAGTTAGATCTTAGTATTTTTCACCTACTGTTCCTTTGGGTTCGATATTAAAACCGGGAGTTTATCTTTGGTGAAGTGCTACAACGTATTTCTATCTGTGCGCTTGCGGATATCTTTATCTTTATTGTGTGCATATAGTAAATACCAACATGGGGGTTGTTCTCGCCCTTCGTCCACCACCGTTGTTTCCGTCGTTTGTCGCCGAGGGTCCTCCGGATGAACCGCCGCGACACTCGGTTCTTTTTCGCCATGATACTTCCACATGGTGTACCTCGGCTCCCTGATGAAACCAAACCGTACCAAGTGCTCCATCACGACATCATCCTTGTGTAAGAACATATGCTTGCAGCGATAGCACGGGCACACCATTTCTTCCGAACCCTGACTGATTCGATGCTTCTGCGCGACGGGCATAAACTTCTTTCGCACATCATCAACGAAATCCACACTTATCCTCGGCCTGTACATCCAATCCCTGTTAGGGGCGCCATGACGCACGGCCTGCTCAAATTAATTAAACCAGAGCAAAGAGAGCGTCGATGATTAGAGATCGAGGATCGAATTGAGGGATATATATAGACAGAGAGTTAATTAAGTGCAAAAGAGCGGAATTGGAGAGAGAGAGGAGGGGGGAGAGAGAGAGAGAGGGAGAGAGAGAGAGGGAAAGAGAGCACTCAAATGAGAGGGAGAGAGAGGGAGAGAGGGGGGGAGAGAGAGGGAGGAGAGAGGGAGGAGAGAGGGAGAGAGAGGGAGAGAGAGAGGACCAACTAGATCTCAAAGAGAGGGAGAGAGAGGGGAGAGAGAGAGAGGGAGAGAGATAGGGGGAGAGAGAGGGAGAGAGAGCGGGAGAGAGAGAGAGAGAGGGAGAGAGGGGGGGAGAGAGAGAGCACACCATTCAATTAGATCTCAAAGAGAGGGACCATGCATGCAAAGAGAGGGAGAGAGGAGAGAGAGAGAGAGAGGAGAAATACCCCTTGCGGTGTCAAACTTCAACAAATCCAAGGGCAAAACCTTCCCCCACAAATGATGATTTTAGGGTTTTGAAGCTCAAAACCTAAAAAATGGAGAAATCCAGCGGGGGAAGAAGAAGGGTGGGGCTGTTTTTATAGCCCGGACTTTTTCGTGGTGGTTTTTAACAATGACCGCCACGGTTAATAGGACCGCCACGGTTAATCGATTAACCGTGGCGTTTTTTTCCTGGCCGGGGGTGCCAGGCCACCTATTTCGTGGCGGTTTCTCAAAAACCGCCATTTAAAAATAAAATTCAACACCACGCAAAATCAATCCTGTAGGAGGTCGTTGCTGTGCGGGGGCCATGGCGATCGTGCGTGCCGAACTCGCCTCCTGTGTGGTCGGATGCCGCACCTCCCCGTTGCACGTCGTTAGAGAACACGAGTCCGTCCACCACAATGGGGCTCCGGCCAGGCGCATGTGAGTTCCGAAGGCATGGCGCATGTGAGTTCCGAAGGCATGCATGCATATCTTTTCAGTTGTGAAGTCGATCTTGCATTCTTGCTGGTAGATGCATGCTCGAGTGATATATTTCATTATTTTAGAATCCGTACATTTGCAGGCGTAGGTTTTCTTCTACTTATTTTATTTCTTGCATCCCATAGTAGAAAATTCATATCCAATTTTTGTTTTCTGTGTGCACAGTTACCATTTGTCTAAGTACTTACCTTCTCAGCTTGATTTTTTCTACTGCTTACCCTTCACGACACTGTCATTCTTTTGGAGGATGGAGCTATGGCGAGGGAGGCACTAAAGGTGTTGATTTTTCTTTTCTTCTGCGGCGTGCACCCAAAAAGACATTGGTTGTATTGTATTCCTCCCATATTATTGTAATTGAGCCAATTTGGCAAAGTGAAATCGTCTCAATTGTGATATCTTCTATCATTTTGAACCAATCTAAATATATATTGTAAGTAACTTACGATAATTCCACCTTGAGTTGTAGTAATTGTTGTCAAATTACGATAACTCCTTATTAAATTATGGTAACTACTTGATGTCAAATTACGATAATACCTTATATTCTAATTATGGTAACTACTGATCTCATACCAAATTATATAGTAACTACTACTATAAAACAACGTGCCCAACTATGATTAGCGTACATGATCTCAAAAATCAAAATAGTATTAAAAAATGTAGTAAATAGAATATCATAACTACTAAGTGGCAAAAGGCATGTATTCTACTAAAAAAATGCAAGTCTAGTAAACAAATTATCGTAACTAATCAAAGGAGGCATCCGATATTCTGGTAAATCATGCAAATAATTACGGTAATAACTTTCCAGGAATTACCGTAGCTCCTGGTCTCACCTGATCCGGTCACGTGCTGGTCAACTGATTTGCCAAAATCAACGTCAGCCACATGCAGTAAATACGGTTGTCAACTCGGCTTAATTACCTGGTCCCCTCAACTGCATGCAACCAACGCTACCTAGGGCATGTTTAGAGCAACTCCAACAGTACCCTAAACTAACACTACTGGAATCCTCTTGTTTCCCTAGGGCCAAATACCTAGGGAAAAGCATGAATACCCTTTCCCTAGGATAACACCAACCCTAGGGATATATGCTGATACGCCATGGTCCACGTGTAAGTTTTTTTTCCCCTAGGGGCTGTGTTTCCTAGGGAATGTGGGTCTGGTCTTTGAATTCAAATTTTCCCTAGGGTGATTTCACCCCTAGGGATATATGCTCATGATATGTATTGATCAACAATATATATATTTGAATTCAAATTTTTAATTAAATACAAATTTAGTATATCACAGATTCACAGTAGAATTCATGGTCTCCATTGTTTCCATCGATATTAATATTCATTAATCCATAAAGTCTTAAGTTACAATATCTCATTACATACTAATATAAATACCACTTTGTGGCATCAAAATAACCAAACACTACTACACACCGGTGCATATTGCAACCTGGTAGATAATAACTAGCAGCAGCTCCTACAGGCAATGAGTAGCTACTATGACCAAAATAGCCAAATAATCAAAAGTGAGCACACCAATGTCATGTGATCCTTACAATCCATGTCAAAAGCATTGGAAATTCATCGCGATCTTCATTAGAGTATGTACCCTCACCACTTGTAGCATTCACATGACAATGATAACCTCCATAAGCGATCCTACTCAATGTTTCCTCCGGAGTTTCCATTCCAACACATGATCAAAATGTACCAACCTGCCATGCAATTGTACAAATAAAAAAAGCACTAGATTAGCATAACGGTTATAATTCCAATCACTAGTAATCTCTGTCTCATTACTGTAGAGATTAATTACTCTACAGCTATGTAGTTCCCCTCGCATGCAAAGCCAAAGCTGAACCCCTTCATGTCCAAAGCCAAAGCTGAACCCCTTCATGTCCACTCATCCACTCATTTTGGTCAAAGAAGCATGCAAGCCGCAGCAATATCGCCTGCACTTGCATCAGTGTGCCAGCAGCAACATGCAAACACATTTCCCTTCACCAATCAATGAGTGTCCTTTATATTTGGACGCTCCCATCAAATATTTTAGTTTTTCAAGCATATTTAATAACCTAACTCGAGAAGACGCAGTCTAAACACATTTCAAATAGTGAGGCTGATGCTTCACTTATAAGTAGTGGACAGCCCCAAAGGACAGGTTTTGGAATTATGGATGATGATTGGATTTCAAACACTATTGCAAAAGCTGCTGCTGCTGCTGCTGCAGACTCTAGAGACCATTTGAACATGAGGGGCCAAACTTGACAAAGCATGATAAGCTGACAAATATCTGTCAAAACTACTGCACCATCGCACTATCCTAAACACCATTCAGCTTGTTGCTTTCTAGACAGTAAGATAAAAGTAGGATGTGTCCAGCAAACACTTATTGCTTTATAGACCATTCAGCTTGTTGCAAAAGTACTGCACCATTGCTTTCTAGACCATTCAGCTTGTTGCAAACACTTGTTGCTTTACTGTAAGACAAAGCATAATACTAGCAGGTCCCAGAATAACATAAGCAACTTACAGAGTCTAATATAGACATGAGACATTATTACTAGTTACTATAAGCAAAAAGCCAAGTTTTCACAAATTGAATAGAATTCAGAACAGAGAAGATCACAAAGTTGAAGTAAAAAATGTCTCCAGCGAACTGTAACAAACTGGTGATGCATCATTTAAGGTCCAAAAAAGGCATAATGGTCTTCAGACTTACATTGACAAGAGGGGGATTTGGACATGATGGAACCACATATGTTGGAGGTAGTGGAGGAGGAGCTGGGGAGAAGGAACGGCAGTGGCAGGCATTCCGTTGTGGGAAGCAACTTGCTGCAGTTCAGTTTTTACATGATTCAACAAATTAGAATGGTCAATTGGCACTAAGATAGATACTAAAGGATGTATGCTACTGCTCACCTCCATAAATTTCTGCATGTTTTCGCAGTAAGCATGTACCGTGTCACCCCAATGAAACATACTTTGGGCATATTCCTTTGCCACACGACCATCATGAGCTTCCTTCCTTAAGCGTTCCTCTTCCTCTTGACGTTGACGCCTAGCTGCTGCTGCATTAGCATGGCTGTTCCTCAACTCAGATAGGGCTTCATTGTCATCAATGACCCCATTGAACATAGCCCATTTACCATGTGGACGACCACAAAAGCATTGGTAAAGAGCTCTAGTATCCACTGGAGCATGCAACCAATCAAAATCAGGTCCATTCAACTCAACAGCCTTAAGTTTGTATTTCTCCTGACAATTAAATAAATTGATTAGTCAATATTTGCAAAATAAGTGGCAGCAAAGAACAATTGGATGCAATAACTAGCAATTACCAAGCATGAAGAGGCTTCTTCAGTGTTCAATGAACTAATATCTTCAGGATTGGAACCCCTATGGGAATGGACCCATGCCTCAATATCAGACACTTCTCTTCCTAATTTCTTAGACTACAATGAAGAAAAATCTCAAATTATTTGTGCAGCCACAAAACTAAATCTAACATAGCTTCAGTAAGAGGACACTAACCAACTTTTGACGTATTATTGCAATAGAGTTTGATCCTCCTTTGTGAGGTTTAAATTTCTGGCTATAGCAATTTCCACGATTTGTTTCAGATCTTTGCTTGAATTTAGTGCTACTCCATTCTGTGGCTAAAACCTCCCAGCAATTTTCCAACCAGTCAGGGCGTTGGGCAATGTACTCCTCCCGTGTCAAATAGAACTTTCCAGCAATCTTGTCACAGATTTTTTTTTTTTTCTACTTTCCGAAAATGATCCATTATAGCAGTAATTCTTGCATAATACATGATACTATATAGGAGTTGTGAGCAGGAAGAACCAACATGTTTTCTGGACTCATTTTCTTTAGCTGGATCGAATCTAAATCTTATAAGTATACGGAACTACTAAACTGAGCTGTATGGACAGATTCAGTAGAGCTCATTAATTATTGTAATGAATCTGTACTGAAATCTATATGAAAAATGATCTATATGGAAATCTGTTGTTCAGTTGAGCTATATACGGAAAACAAATGATGGACCATTTAGTAGCTATATAGGGAAATCTATACTGAACTACTTAAGTTTTCCAAAAATGATCTCTGTGGAAATAGAGAATTACCCAAAAAACTTTCAGATACCACATCAGCTGCAGAATCCAGGTGGAAAGATTTTCTCCAATTTGCAAAGTAAAATAGGTATGTTTTCTTCTAGCTGGAGAATCTGTGCACGATCAACCTCTTTTGCACAAAGCACTCTAAAAAAGTAGCTAACCTCAGCTAACGCCTCCCATATCTCATTTTTGACAAAGCCTCGCATCATCACAGGTAGCAAACGCTCAATGAATATATGGAAGTCATGACTCTTAAGTCCATTTATCCTTAGTGTATCCATGTTGACCCCTCGTCTTAGGTTTGCTACATAGCCATCGGGGAATTTAATGTCCATAAACCACTGCATAACAACCTTTTTTTGTTCTCTTGTTAGGGAAAAAGGCGCTCTAGGTCTATCCCACCTATCATTTGGCTTCTCGACAAGGTTGAGATGTCTTCTATTGCACAGCAAAGCTTGGTCAAGGCGAGCCTTAGGATTATCCTTACTCTTCTCAGCAATGTCAAGGCAAATATAAAAAAAGGCTTCAGCTACATTCTTCTCAGTATGCATGACATCAATATGATGTGGGCGCAAAAGTTGAGGGAAGTATGGCAACTCCCACAAAAATGGAATGTGAGTCCAGTTGTGGGTCTTACCATAGCCTTCAAAAGATTTATCTTTGACTTCATTCATGTAGTCTAGCACCTCTTGCCCTGTTAATCGACGTGGAGGAATGTCATGGACCTGTACCCCCTTTCTAAATGTAGTCTTTTGGTCCCTAAAAATATGGTTTGGCGGTAGAAATCTTCTATGGCAATCAAACCAACTAAACTTTCGCCCATTTGGCAGCCAAGTGCTATCCACATCTGCCATACAATCAAAACAGGCCAAGCCACCATGTGTAGACCATCCAGAGAACATACCAAGTCCGGGATAGTCATGAATGGAAGTATGATATGAAACCCTCATATTAAAATTTTTCTTTGAGAAACTATCATAGGTTAGTACTCCTGACCAAGCTGACTTGATCTCATCAACAAGTGGACGCATGAAGACATTCATATTCTTACCAGGATGCTTTCGGGGCCAGGAATAACCGGACTAAGAAATATATTTTCTTCCTTCATACATAGAGCAGGAGGCAAGTTCAAAGGAATCACAAAAACTGGCCAGCAAGAATATTGTGCTTTCCCATACCCAAAAGGGTTGAAGCCATCTGTTGCCATAGCAATCCGAACATTCCTTGGATCCAAATCAAAATCTGGGTTCAGCCTATTGAAATCCATCCATGCTTCAGCATCAGATGGGTGCACCATGACATTTGGGTTAGCACGTCTACCCTCTTTGTGCCACCGCATGTGTTGTGCAGTTTTTGGCTCCATGTACATCCGCTGCAACCTTGGTATGATTGGGAGATAACGCAGAACCTTACGTGCTATTGGCTTCCGTTTACGCCCTTGATTGGTTGCTTCAACAACTACATATCTGCTTTCCTCACAAAAATCACATTTTTCCTTATCTCGCATCATCTTTGTAGTATATCATACAATTGTTTACACAAGCATCAATCTTGACATACGGCATTTTTAGACCGCGGAGAAGATATTGACACTCATACAATGTTTTTGGCTTTCTATGGTTCTCAGGAAGTACATCATCAAATAAATTTAGTATTTTGTTAATGCATTCCATGGAGAGGCCGTGTTGTGACTTAATTGCCATCAAGCGTGCCACTGCAGTCAACTGTGCAACACTAGTGAGGTTGTGGAGCGGCTCTTTTGAAGCCGACAACATATCATAAAATGCCTTAGCATCTGCTGTTGGTTCATCTTCTAGATTCTCAATATGCATTGCGTCACCATAATCAGCTAACATCTCATCTAAACCATCAATGGTACTATTTGCATGCTGCAATGTAGGCTCACTAACAGGGTGCTCACCATGTTCAGTCCATAGAGTATACCTAGGCATAAATCCTCTTTTACACAAATGCACACCCATGACAGCTTTCCTCCGTCTAACTCTATGGCCACAATCTAAACAAGGACATACTACTACAAAATTTTCAGAATTAGGAACATTGCTGAAAGCACGGTCTAGAAAAGCATTAGTATTTCGCACCCATTCCTGGGAATGACAACCATTGTCCTTCCAACCTTGGTACATCCAACTACGATCTTCTACTGACATGGTTTATGTTGCGACAATAAACTGAAAATTAGACAATACCATGTCATAGTTCATATATGAGAGCATATGTGTTTCAAGAGTGAGCTCAGCAAACATTTTGAAACTGTTTATTATGAAGAGCGCAAACATAGTTCATATTATGAGAGCATAATATTGATATATTGCACATTCAAACCAGAAGCATATTACACTCACAGACTCATGCATAGTGCATATAATAATTAAACTGATATATATAGCAGTGGGGTGAAACTAAGAAAAGGAAAAACTTAATTCTAACCTGTAATTCTTTACTCAGAAGCACCACAAAGATTGTCAAAACCTTCCTTTTGCAGAGATCTGGGAACAGCCATCCAACCTTC
The DNA here is from genome assembly GCA_015847255.1 of Hyparrhenia diplandra. Classification (NCBI taxonomy): domain Eukaryota; kingdom Viridiplantae; phylum Streptophyta; class Magnoliopsida; order Poales; family Poaceae; genus Hyparrhenia; species Hyparrhenia diplandra. The sequence continues at coordinate 50,975 of JADLZK010012536.1, forward strand.
CTTGCACAACACTAGAGATCTCCCTTGCCCTATTCACCTGGTGGCAAATCACAACTGAAATTTTAGCTGAGGCAAAATTTCATTCAGCTTTATATGGTACCAATTGCCAAAATTCACATTAAATCGTGCTTGCTCAGATATGAAAACCATAATCTAACTAAAACTATACAGCTAGCTGTGCATAGGTGTGCCACAACAAATTGGTATTGAAAGAAACTACGAACTAACCACTTCAAATCTGTTTAGGGGTTGGGATTTGACCTTCCTTCGTGGTGGATTTAGTGTAGCAGGACTGCAATTTGGCTTCTAGGAGCAGGAAGGCAACCGGCTGGAGGAGGCCGGTTGGGCGCGTCGGCGGTGGCGGAATTGGGGGCGGCCGCTGTCGAGCAACAGGGACCCGCGTTGGGCAGGCGAGGGGCGGTTGGCTGCCAGCCCCCGCGGCGAAGCGGTCGGTGTCGCGAGGCTTGACGGGCGGGCGTCGTCCGGTGTCGCGCAGAGTCTCGCGTCGAAGGGGAGGGCGGTGGAGGAGGGCTTCACGGCAGGAGCACTTCAGCGCCCGGCGGTGGGGGCCCTCATGGCTGCGCGTCGAGCAGCAGGTGGGTGGAGGAGGGCTTCACGGCGGGGAGCACTTCAGCGCCCGGCGGTGGAGGAGGCCCTCATGGCGCAGGAGGCCGAGCAAAGGAGGAGGAGGACGGCGGGCGCCAGAGAGCAGGGAGAGGGGGGGAGGCGTCGGGCGGGCCACCGGCAGAAGTAGAGCGCAGGCCTGTGGAGCTTTTTAGAGCAGGAGGACGGCGACGGGCGGCGGCGGGCGGCGAAGAAGCGTTTCATGAGCGGGCAGAGAGGATGCGGTGGGGATTTTTGTCTTCCTTTTATTTTTTTTCTTTTTTTTTTTTTTTTAACAATAATGGGGAGGGCGGGCGGCAGCAGTAGGGTGGTGGTGGGGGAAAAGGATGAGTTTAGCGCGCCAAAGGTGGTCTGATGGCGGGAGCAAGCGGGCGGGAGCAGAAAATATTGGGTTCCCTAGGGGGAAAGATTACAAAGTGCCAATAGCTATCCGAGGAAAATTGGGAACCCTAGGGAAACCATTATTTTCCCTAGGGTCCAAAACAAAACCCCCAGTGGGAAACAATTCTTTCCCTAGAGGAGTTATTTAACCCTAGGGAAATAAAAAACCATAGGGAAACAGGTAGATTCCAGTAATGTAACTCCCAATCTCGTATTTTAAGGAAAAATTAGAAAAACTCTCCTCCAACAAGTATCCAATACCAAGTCCCAATCTTTGGGCAACTCCAAAACACCGGCAAAAAACGCGTATATCTCCTTTTCGACACGGCGCTCCTATCCCTCCCCAAGAAGGTTTCGCGCGGGAGGAGAAATTTCACGCAGTCCGCTGGGGCGTCTTCTTCAGAGCGCCGCATCGCCACGCCGAGGCTGGACGGCGCCCGCGATGGGTCGCGCCGCTCCGAGACGGACCGCGATGTGTCCACCGGCTCGGGCGCACGCGGGCGCCCTTTGGCTTTGCCGGCGGGGAGATCACCGGCCGCGGGTCCGAAATCGCGATCCCTAGCGCGACCCACGGCAGGTGCTCTGCGTGCGTGCCGCTCGACGACTCCACCGACCTGCCGCCGGGTGCCTGTTCGGGCCGTAGGGCAGCCATGAGGGCGCAGCCGCAGAGGACAAGGCCGTCTGCCGCTTCGCGTGGCGGGCTCCAGCGTAAGTTTCCTATTCACGATCCCTGCCGTAGTTACATTTTCTCGATGAACTGTCTGACGAAATCTCCAGAATATCTCGTCCTACTGCCGCGGCGCTATCCTACGGCGAGGTCGTGCACAGGGCGATGGGCGGCCGGGCGAGCGTCGTAGAGCAGATGTGCGTCATCATCAACAACGCAGGAGTCCTGGTGGTGTATCTGATTATCATCGGGGACGTGATGTCAGGGTCACTGAAGCACATCAAGTTAAAAAAAAAAGGGTCACTGAAGCACATCGGCGTCATGGATCAACTGATTGGCCATGGCGAGTAGGATAACCACCAGAAGCTGCCCATCTTGGTGGTTCTTGTCATCTTCCTTGCGCCATTGAGCCTGTCATCTGCAGCATCAGTTGCCCTTGCTGTTGTGTTTGTGGTTGTGTCCTGCATCATTGCTTTGATCAAGATCGCCGAGGGCAAGATCAGTACAAGGTTGGGAGGATCAGCACTTGGATGACGTAGAAGATCGCCGAGTCTTGCCAGGAAGAACCGCGGCGGCCGTGCCCTCGCTGTGATGTGCCGCGAGAGAAGAAAGGACCACGCGAGTACAGGTGGAGCATGACTACGCCAACGACAGGTCAACTAATTGTTTCAGGTGGGCCCAAATTTAGTTATTGGGAGATAATTATAGGGTACTGTTGGAGATTGGTAATTTTTTCCTATCCAATTTTTTTAGGAGATCCTAAACTTATGGATATTGGGAGAAAATTATAGGGTACTGCTGGAGTTGCTACAAAGATTACTCGTCACCTCGAATCTTTTTTTGCATGTATGGAGCATTAGATATAGGTAAACAAAAAAACAAATTACATAGTTTAGCTGAAAAGTACGAGGCGATCTTTTGAGCCTAGTTAGTCCATGATAGGACAATAATTATCAAATACAAACGAAAAGTGCTACAGTAGACCAACCCAAAATATTTCACCAATTAAACACAACCCTAGTCCACCCGTCGCACCTGGTTCATCGGACCGACCTGGCTACAGAATATTAAGTTTTGTAGCTAGCTACAGATTATACTCTCTCTCTATATATATATATAGGGTGAGGTTTTTATACCCCGGGAGTAGTTACTTCCACCCACAATAAAGTACGTGTTCATACTTGTTTATCAGTTTGAGTATGTTTAGATACCCATATTAAGATACTATAGATCTTACTATGTGAAAATTTTTTGAAGAAACCCATATTTTTAATATATTACTAATATGCCACTACTGTTGTAAATAAAATAAGTATATCCATATACTCTATGTATGCATGCATACTTAACATACATACCACCCTAAATGGTCTATAATAATCATATACTTCGCTATATACACTTCGTTAGGTCATATATACCCTAAATCTAGAGATATACATATGGGAGTAACTACTCTCTAGGAGTAGAAAATATTTTTCCTATATATATTTACTATATATATATATATACACACACTATATATATATAGTATTACTATATATTATCCTGGGTAGTGATTATTATTCACTACGAGCCCAAACTCGGACCCGAGCGGACCCGCTGGCGCGTTCCCCGCACCGGTTCCCCTTCCTTTCCCGCCCGACGCTCCCGGGTTGGTTCCCTCGCCTGCCTTCTCTTTTATCGTATTATTTTTTTTTCGTTCTATAATTTTCAGATCGTGGGAGGTCTCGCCGGTTTCGCCCAGCTCGCCGCCCCCTCCGCCGGTTTCACCCAGCTCGCCCTTCTAATCCGCCGCATCCGTCGCCTCCGCACCGGCGAAGCTCGCGAACCTGGGGCGGCCGCCCTACCCCTGCCTCCCTCACCCCATCAAGTCGCCGCCACCTGGATGAGTTCCGTCATTTAGCAACCTCCCATCCGCCGGGCAAGCTCGACGCGGCGCGCCGCCGCCCACCCGACGACGGCCGACCCGACCCGGCTGCGCTGGACGGTGGCAGGGGCAGGGGGCGGTGCTCCACTCCCTAGCGAGCAGCGGCGGGGGACGGGCCGGGCGGCCACACGGGCGGTCGGGGCCTGCTGCTGGCCTGGGTCTTCTTGCGTCTGCGGGATCTACAGGGCGTCGGCAGCCGGTGGCTGCTGCATCCAACTGTTAGGGACAGCCCTAGAGCGCGACAGGGACCAGCGCTGACGCAGCAGCACCGCACAGCGCCCAAGCACTAGTGTGCACACCAGTTTGGGATGACGGAATCAAAGCTGCTGGCCGTGGTCAGGCACCTCCTCACAGGTATCATATCCTCATGATTTGTTTTTATTTTTTTCTTAAATCTTTGCTAGATCTATGGAAGGGAGAGTTGTGGTTTTCTCACATATTATAACCTGCCATGAAAATTGCATGGGTCTGCAGGATCGATGGTGGGAGGCAATAGACATGCGATTCATTGTAATGACGTATGATGATGTCCATGCTGCTGGACAGGTCTGCCCCCTCAGCTGGAGTGCAAGAGGCGAGCAGCTTAGAGGTTTGCTCCTGGATTCTTTCTTTGTTATAATGCTCCAGCACGTGTTATTTTATTTGGTTTGACATATATTTCGCAACAATATGGCTGAATTTCGTATAGGCCATATTGAAAAATAGGACTGTATGTTGGCAAAAATTTGCTTATGAGATCAGCAATGATGATCATATTTCAGGTTGTCCCTGGATCGTAGCATTTAGGTTCTGTTATTTGTATTTGGTCAGGATATGTACGAGTTGGCATGGTCCCATCTTGGCTACGAAAGTCATAATGGCTGCACATATCCCGCGAATGACTAATTCTCACTACAGCTCCAGGAATAGAATGGCTGCTATTAACAATTCAACTAAGCATAATCACAGACGCAATGAAAAATGGTGGCTGTAAATACTCACATTGTTGTTTAAGCATGAGGGGACTATAGGACTGGTTACTGGTAGTGTTTCTGCCCTTTCCTGGTTATTCTGGATCTGAATTTCAGGCACCTGATGGGATAAAAACCAACATGTCAGGTTCTTAATACTTAATATGTAGGTGGAAACAGAAGCCTTGTTTTCCAGTAGTGGCCATTTTTCATTTAATTCAGAGGCATTTGACTAATCTTCGGAACAGGAAAGCAGTGCAGCAACCATACAGATTATTTGTGCCAAATTTCATCCTCAATTGTTAAGCTAATTCAATCACAACTCTAAAGAATGTTGTGTGTCCACAAGGTTTTGATAGTTTGAAGCCCTTTGATGAAAATCTGCAAATGTCCTATATTTGATAGGCTGATAATTCCAGCTCTGGTTTCCAACATGCAACTCAGGTACACCCTTGTTCTATATTTTCATAAAACAATTTAGATTTGTATTCAGAGTACATAACTTAACTCTTAACTTGTTAGGTCCTGCATTACACACGAGGCATTCTGAGGCTAGCCATATCGGAGAGAAGAAGTACTTCAATAGATATCTTACAGTGACATCTTTTATACTTGCATGTTGGAAACCATCCAGAAATAGATATTGTGCAATTACAATTAATGAGTTTTTATGCGTGAAATCAGACATCATTATTTCAATTTTTTGCAAACAATGGCTGCACGGTAAGAAGTTGGAACTGATAGTAATACTAGGAATAGTATTACTTTGTTTTGTCCTCGCTGCATTAGTCTTCAAATTGTAGAAGCTGTAATCCAGAAGAGACACAAGCTTCGTAGAAGGCCATTTTTATCAGCACCTTTATATAGACAAGTCACAAGTGCATGTTGTAGCTTCCAAATCATTCACACTGGTATATTAGAATGGATCTCGCATACACACAAGTATTCAGATTAATGGTGATTTCATTCAGTGAAACAATTTGCCACCTGGTGTAATGCACTTCTGTGTTTCTGTAGCTTATTTTTTGGTTTGTTAGTTTCTCTAATTTTGAATTTAAAGCGCTCTCCAGAAATGCTTTATGCAATCTCACGCATGCTTGCTACTTATAAGGCCTTATTAATAGTAGCACAGTAGAATGCTACAAAAAGCCTTGCACATATATAAATTGCAAATATCAAATAATGTTTCTTTTGTTTTTTAGACCCTAGGAACCAAGTTAGTTAGCTTAAATCTTTGACTTTGGCATCATGTATGTGTGTATAGTTAAACTCATGATTTCTAGATAGTTTAATTGCCGGAGAAACACAAAAATTTATCTCCTATACACCCACCCCATTAGAATGTTCATTGCAGGCATGGTGCTTCCAAGACCATGATCTGAAGCTGTCCTGCCAGCAATGCTAAAATTGTGTATGCCCCATTTGATTATTCTTATCGGCCAATGAATCAATAGTGAATATTGTTTTGCTCTTGTAGGTTTTATAAATGATAGCCATATTGATGCTGCTGAGGCAACTACTGTTCGGCATCGCATGCCTGGAGTGGTGGTGTGGTAATGTAGTGGACGAGTTTGTGCTCGTTTGCTTAAGTTTTAATGTGTTCAATATCAAGCTACTAACACTATTAGTAGTAACATGATAGTTGGTTTTGAAATTATAGCCATACTGATGCTCACCGTTTCCATGTGGAAACATTTATATTGCAGTCAATTATGAAGATTATTGGGGATTGGGAAATAGCATGATAGTAGGTTTCTCTGATTTGTTCAAAGTAAATGCTTCCTTGAGTTCCTTCCAGAAAATAGTTGAATAATTAAATTGATCTGGTACTACAATTGCAAGACAACACTTAGCCCTTTTAGAAATATAGAAATAGAATAAAGTATTCTATAATATGCGTCAGTTTTCTTGTGATTGCAATGGAACATCTGAATCCTACTTTTCATCCCTGACATGCATTACAAACTATGAGTTTGAGTTAGTAGATAATCAAATTTGTATGGGAAGTAGCTCGTTTATTGGAGTAGTCATAGAATTGCTTGTTTAGATTAGTCTGCCATTAGTTCTTGTTGTGTTATCTGGTATAAAAAAGCTCATCTAAGTAGTAGTTAGTCGTCAGTTCCAATGACTGCTAGCATTACTCGCTTTTGCTGTGGTAATTCTGATAAAAAAGACCTTCATAGCTTTTTGTCCTTTCGGTTCACTAGCATAATTGGTTAGTTTCCTTTTTTTTCCTGCATTACAGCCACTAATTCATGTTAACTAGTTTTTTTTTTTTTTTCTAAATCACTGGTGAAGCAGTCTGAAGACTAGCAATGTTTAGAAAACTCACTGGATAAAGCAGATCCCACCACTGATTATTCTAGAAGATGAAAAAAGTTCCTATTTATTTTAAAAGTTGTTGCATAATGCACACGTCTCACATGGACAAGACATAATATTGGACAAAGTACTTGTTAGTTCCTAAATTCCGATGTTTACTCTTAAATGACATTATTTATGATCAGACTACTATGCCTTTTGTGCTCCCACATTGGATTTTTGAGGTCACACTTATGATCAGATAGTCTAGGTGCAGTTTTCTGTGTAAAATGTGCTCTTTGCATCTCACTTGTCGAAAATGAGTCTTGGGGTATCTAAGATGGCACAATAATGCATAGCAGATTATGCGGCTCTGTCTATCACTGGTACCTAGGTCAATGTGATTATTAGAAAGCATTTGTATAGTGAAATTTTCATTCTGATTTTACTTAATTGGCTCACGGTGTCCATCTAGAGTTTATTAACTGACAATGTACATTATCAGTTTTTATTTAACCTTGCCTACTGATCTGAGCTCTCACCAGTTATATGTTTTTTTCTAATTTTATTAGTTACCCTTCTTCCACCGGTAGGTGATGTTCGCCTCATCGGCACTCGATCAGCCACACTAGTGTGCTGCTTGCATGAACAAGGTATGCTGGAGTGCTCTGCACTTGTTTGGACTGATCGTGTTCTGCTAGAGCTACAACCAACCAGGGGCAAATGCACCATTTGGAGTCGGCACCATTCCAAAGTCGTTGGTACTAATCACATCGACAAGTTCTACAAGTACTAATTAGAAATGTAACAGCGGCCACTGTGCAATAGAGCCTGCTTGGAGTAATGCTTGTTATATGAACTATCATGATAATATCAGTTCATGTATTTTTTCCCCATTTAACGCTATCTACTTTTTTATCACAAATATCACTAGTTCATATTCATTGTTTGTAATATGTCACGTCGTCTATACAAAAACAACAAGGAATAAGAGAAAAATAATCTTGATCGCAAAACAAGACTTTAGATCTCGTTGAGTTGAGCAACTTTTGTTCTTGAAGTTTTTCAAGTTGTTAAATGAATTTGAGAGAAATTGGAAAAAAGAGAAGAGGGGCCACTGCAATAGTGTCGCCGCCGCAGCTGCGTGCTTTGCCGCGTCACCAGCGTGAGCCGTTTGGCCACCTCCATGGCGCTTCTAGCACCATGACGCGCGCCGTCTGCGTGGCCGAGCTCGAGAAGCCACTCCCGAAGACGCGGCGTCGTCCCTGTCCTTCAAAATGCGAAGCCACCGGCGCTCCTCTTTTTCCTCTATCTGCTCGCTATCGGTGAACTCGACATGCCGGCAAAATTCATCGCGGCCGCCCATCTCCGCCCAATTGCTCGCGCCCAAAGCTTCACTTGCTCCTCACGCTCCTTGACCCGCTCACGCTGCCTTTCTCAATCGAAATCGGCCACGCGCGCCATTTCCATTGTGGCGACCTGCCATGACCATCGAGGCTACCTTTGCCTTGCCCAGGGTCTCTGGTGAATCCCCCCAATCTCTCTTCTCTTCTAGCTGCCTCTTGCTTGTGTGAAGCTCATAGGACTTTTGATTTTGTTCTTTATGCCATGGACGTGCGAAACATCATCCTCGTTGCTGGTTTCGCCGCCGTGCTCACCATCGACGCCGGCAGCATCCTCTGCGCTGCCCTCGCCTCAATCTAGTAGCGCATCGACGTCGTGGTGAGCCCCTGGTGGTACCCCTAACTCTAGCCGAACCTCTACCAGTCTCTAATGGCCAGCTTACCGTGCATTGTGCCACCATGGCTGGCGTCGAGCTCGCTGTGATGCCCTAGACGCCCATTTAACCCCTAGAAGTGTGTGCAGGCACCTACAGGAACGCCGCCGGCGAGAGTTCTTTCCAACTGGTTTTGAATTTTAGAAAATGTTAAAATGTGTAGTTTCTTGCAAAATTCATAACTAATTATAGAAGTGTGGTACAAATATGAAACTAGTTTTCTTAGCTTTGTTATGATGTGCTCTACAAAAACAAATATGAGTTGACCATGTTCTGTAATTTTGGTATGCTTAAAAATTACCTCTTTTAATTAATAAATAGACCTTGCATGATTTTTATAGGCGAAAATAATATTCTTTAATCATGAAATTTTTTGTGCAAGTGTTATGTGCAATAATCTACCTCCACAAAAAATTTGGTCTTGTTTTGATAATTTTTTAATTATTCATTTAGTTACATGCTTTATTTATTAATTAATAAATGCCAAATCATTAGGGATAATCAACAAATGAATTAAGTGTGATTTCGGATTGATTGTAGACCTCGGATCATAAAACCCTATTGATCCTTGGCAACTCAAGTGTTTGCTTGTAATGACCATGATGCGCCTGTTATTAATAATAACTAAAATTGCTTTATGAGAAATTAACTTAATTAAACCATGAAGGAAAGTTGTACTCATGTTTCTTAACATCATTTGAGTTCTTTTATGCACTTGTATGTCTCTCATCATGCATCATGTCCTGCATTCCGTCATGTTAAGCATGCATCATCTTGTTACGTGTAGTGCACCAGAGTGGGAAAGATTATCGCTGAGCAAGCTTCGGAGAAGATTCATTGGCTGGTTGGAGGTAATTCGACTTTGGTGATCCTTCTACAGAATTGGACATTCCCTACAACACAGGCAAGCCCCGGAGCATACAACTCATCCTTGTTATTTATAAATGCTATTATAATTTGAGTCCTATGATATGTGCATTAAGTTATAGGGATTGATTTGAAACCCGTTGTGGCCTGATTGCCTTGATATTCCAAAACATTTCCTTGTTACCCTCATGTAGTTGTAGGCTAGTTGATGCTTAGCCCTGCTTAGCTATTATGTGTCATGTGATGAGTTCATCATTCGCAATGGTCTTTACTCAGGAGATGTCCTGATGGATAACGGCTTCATCATTTGAGTTGGTACCTTAATCAGGTACAAGTAATTAAAAATGGATATGGATAATATGAGACCGGGTGGGAGGCTTGCATCAGAAAAGGAGTCTTGATGTAGTGCTCCACCTGGTTCGACTAAGGACTGTTCGTTGTAGGCTTGTATGTGGTTGAGACTTTGCAGTACCACCACACACTCCGGTAAGCCTGATAGCTCGGCTATTCCTTTATGCGAACGGTACAGCATGCACTGGGAGTGGAGAGATAGCGAGAGTAGTGTATACTCATCCTACGAGGTAACGGGAAGGTCGTCCTAGGGAGGTGGAGTACTGTGCTCTCGGGTGGCGTGACCCCATTCATGTTTTGGACGATCTATGTGAAGGTTGATATATGTAGGTCCGGGACCTGCATAAGTCATGTGCTTGGGAATCCCCAGCTGGACTTTAATCGGTTTGAATTGTTGTTGCTCCTTGGTTATGGAGACTCAACCCTCTACCCTGCATCGTAGTTAATCAATAAAACATGGTGACTTATGGATATGAGATGAAATGAGATGAGATGACTAAAGAAGTGATTGATTTAGATTAGTTGCAAACTGGCTACTTCTAATGACTTAATACACAGCTAAAACATTGAAAGTAAGGATCCATTCGTAGTAAGCTTTTCTGCAAAAGTTATTCTTGCTTCAGACTTTCCCTTAAGCCAGAATATTCTTGGAGTCTTTTCTTTTTGTTGGGTAAGTCTTGCAGTCGACAATTGAGTACTTAGGGTTTGTTGACCCCTGTTGCAGGTTTTAACTTGTGCTGCTAATCAAAGCCATGTTAGTGGGCTCAAGATGATCTCGATTGTCTCTTCTACCTTAGGTGCTTCATCTAAATTGCTTCCACCGATCTATTCACCTTTTGGAACATAAGTTAAATTTTACTCAAACATGTTTTGTAAACTAATGTCTTCCGTACTCCGATGTATCTTATTTTTGTATCAAATGTTATAATGTCGTGTTAACTCCATTGTAGATCCTGAATGACCTGTAAAATGTGGATGATTCGGGGTTCTCCGAGGACACTTGATGGTTCGCAAGCTAATTGGTGTTATGAAGCCAAACCCACTTGATGGTTCGGGGTTCTCCGAGGACACGCGATACACCCACCTCATGGTTCGCAAGCTAAATGGTGTTATGAAGCCAAACCCTCGGTAGGGTGCCACACACCCACACAAGATGGGGATCCAAAGCTACGAGCAATCCACTAAAGATGCCTTTCACGAATCTCCCGTGGGGAAGGCTCAAGAACCCCTCATAAGTCACCGGTATGGCCTCGAACAACCTCCAAGTCGAGCTCAACACCTCCCCGCTGCTCCAAGCCATCTAGGAGTCGGCAAACCCAAGAGTAACAAGTGAAATCCGCAGCGAGAACTCAATCACCAAGTGCCTCTAGATGAAAACACTCAAGCAATGCACTTGGATCACTCCAATCTCACCAAATGATGCAATCAATCAAAGGAGATGAGTGAGAATGAGTTGGCTCAGCTCATAAGGTTTCTATTGCAATGAAAATGGCCAAGAGAGTGAGCATAAGCCGACCAACATGCTTATATTGGGGAGGCCACACTCAAAGAGCTGTTGCCCCCTTCTCTCATTTCCTACATGCGCATCGGACGCTACGCCAGCGTCCGATGCTCCGATAGCAGCCACGTGTCAGCTGCGTTCGAATACAGCCGCTAGATCCCAACAACTAACTTGACGCATGCTTTTGGTTAATGTGGCATCGGACGCACCGACGCCTTAGCTTTGGACGCGCCGATGCCCTGTCAAAAAAAATGCGCACTCGGTTCATCACATCGGACAGACCAGTTGCCACGCATCGGACGTGTCCGATGCGCGCAATGTGCTCCGCTAACGCTCAGGTTAGCCTCGCATCGGACGTGCTGGTCCGCAGCCGGTCCAGCGCCTGATTTGAGTCCAATAAGGTTCCAGAGAGCCTTTTTCTCCATAAGACGCGATGAGGGTCCATCGGACGTTCCGATGCGTCTCTGTTGGTATTTATTAGCGAAAGCAGAGAAGTCCGTAAGCGCACGGAATTACCGTTGTAGCCTTCACCCAGAAGTATTCAGGGTATCATATCTCCACAAGGAATGGAGGTATTCTCTTCTAGCTAATTCGTCCAAGGACAACACAAGGGTAGAGATGGAAAGGTAGAGATGGATTCCTGTAGCTCTTATGTCTTAAGGATAGCGATACTCTACTTCTACTTGCTTGCCGAGGCCGGATGGCACACGGTCCGCCGGTGATGCCGGCCTCCAGCTCTACTCTATAGCCAGACCTGGAGGAGTACGAGGGACGAACAAGGCTGTCACCATTTGCCGCCTACCTCACTACCGTAGGCTACACAGCAAACGAAGGTAGCCTATAGCCTAGACACCACGTCTACGCTATCGACTACTATAGCGTCATACAAACATCCGTCTTTATCAGAGTCCTCTACTAGAGCATCCGTCACGGGACCGGACAACGAACCCGTAAATAAGTAAAGGTAAAGCTCAACTAAACAATGTAAAGCCTAATGAACAATAGACATAAAAGACTATATGAACCATGAACACTTAGTTAGCCAAGATCCCGCTAAGGAGCCAAGTACATGCCCGTAGAAGTACAAGCTCGGGGAGACACCGATAAGTCCGGCACTTCCCCGCTCTCTCCCTCACATCTCTTCGCTACTCAACTCTATAGCTAGCTAGGGCCTGAGCCCATTGGAATGTGCACAAGTGTATATTGTGGTAGCTCTTGATCCTTTGTGTGTTGTTGTCAATGAGGGGGGAGAGCACCTCCTTTTATAGGTAGAGGGGAGGGGGCTCTTTGGAAGATGTCCCTCCCTACATGGAAAGTGCAAACCGACCTCAAATCGATGTCAAGATACATTGAACCTGGTGAAGCACCCCCGAAACTGCCATTGCAATGTCGGTGGGAGGCTGCCTACCAAAATTGGGCACGAACGGAGACGGTTGGGGTCCAACCGGACCCATGGTCCGCCCGGACCCCCACTGGGCCCAATCAAGCCCATTTTTGGTGAGCGTGCTCTGTTGGGCTTCCTGACTTGGGCCATGGTGGTGCTTTGGTCAGTTGAGTAGTTTGGATGGGCCTTGTGTATGTTTTGCTTCAAAGCGCCTTCTAGAAAGCGCCTTTTTGTGTATATTTGGGTTTTCTCCTGCAAAACATATATTCTACCAAAACTCATGGAACTGATTAGTTGTAACCCCTATTCTAGAGTTTGGTAATCATTTTTTATCTTATTTCATAAAGATATTAGCGGTATAAATGTGCGTTAAGGACCACCAACAACTCCCCCACACTTAGTCCTTTGCTCGTCCTTGAGTAAAGTTCAAGACTAAGATGGGTCATCTCCTTGATATATAACCTGCATACAAGTTATTCCAAGCTTCACCTGCACTTGTGAACTTTCAAGTGTCTACCATATTATCTTGGGTAATTGAATAATGGAACAGTATGGATTCAAATTCCCTTGCAGCAATCAGCTCAGAAACTTGGGTTTTTCATTTGATTTTGAAAAATGTAAACATAGCTTAGCTCCTTAAATGATTCTCTCAAATCACTCAATTTGTGGTTGGTTCCTCACCAAGGCATATCAAAGTGTTGCCTTCTTTTCTTTCCTACTTCTAAAAAGCTTATATGGATCTTTGGGTAGGGAAAGATATGAAGGCATACTTATTTTGCATATTTTGTTAGGTCAAAGCTCGGATCCAAGGAGAAAGATGTCATACCCATAGATTAAGAAGTGCATATGTGTGGATAGAACAATGTGTTTAAACCTATACTATACTCCTTGATTTGAGTAATCTCTCATGAAAACTTTATTCTTGAGAACATGGCTATCATCATTATTTTTTTTTGCATGAGCCTTCATGTGCTCATCATCATTTTTTTTTATACTTAGACCTTCATGTGTCCATATAATTTTTTCTTGTCCATTTTTTTTCAGAGCACATGTCTCTTAAACCATATATTGAGAGAGATCTTTATCTTGTAGAACATGGAGTACTTATTTCTAACACATATCTTTTTGTCTACTCCCGGTGTAGGAGCAGAATTTTTTTTTTTTTGGTGGACGAAAGCATGTTTAGCGTATTCCTAATGTAGGAATAGCTTACATATGTGGCATGTATGTGATCTTGATCTTGGGGAATGATAACTTTCTCAATAAGGGTCAACAAGATTTGACAAAAACTCAATGCAGAAATAAGTAGCATATATATGGGGGTTTTAAACTTCATGCACTAGATACTGACTCTGGTAAGAATTTTCATATCATTAAGGAGCATACTATTTGATTTTTGATTTTTGAAAACAAATCCCAAGTTCTTCATATAAAAGAGCAAGGTTCAAATTATCCCGTTATATCACATATTCCAATTACTTAGATAGCATGGGGTCCCTATGATAAATTGTTCACAAGTTTTAGGAATATTGGCGAGGAATAAAGAGTATGCAAATTTTATAAAAGGATAGCATGGAGATGTGTGTCAAGAGTTTTGTTTTTTTAATTTGTTCAATTCAAATCCTTAGGGATGTGAGGGTATAGTTGCACAAACCTCCGTTGAAGATGAAGGAGTCTTGTTAATTCTAAATTGGATTCACCAAACCCGGAGGTTCGGCCAGTCAATTTGAAACCTTTGCCTTGTCCTTCTTGCATCATGGATCACTTTCGATGTTGTGTAACGTGTTGGGGAGATCGTGAGTGTTTGTTCATTGTGCTTCAGAGATTTCCCCACACTTGTTCTTGTACCTAATTTATTTAAACAAAGAAAAAAAAGAGAAAAGAAACACAAGGCTCTACCGGCTTGAATACCATGGAGCATTTATTATGATTATTTTATTTATTTATTTATTTATTATTTTATTTTATCACTATTGAAAACTTGTTCATCCAACTTCTTATTTGTACTCAAGCAAGGCTAAGGTAAAATTTGTAATGTAAACATAACCTTGATGTATCTCCATCTTTAATTACTTCTCATTGTTTATGAAAATAAATACTCTAAGTTTATTAACCAAGATTTAACAATATGTCAAATTTTGATTAAAGAGGGTTGTTTTAACCTAAGCACCATGCTTAATTAAAAAAGGCCCGTGGATGTACCAAAATCAAATACACCCAAACTAGAGCATATGACATAAACATGGGAAGTATGAAATTGCTTGTTCAAACTATGGGGACAAATATGAGTAAGAGAGTTGGTGAACTTTTATTTCCTTTGCATACACGGATATACTTACCGCGGCATTTATGGATGAAATGTCGAAGTTTTGTCGCTGCGGTTTTTGTATGATGGCTCTGCCCAGGTGCATCTCAAGACCAAGCCACACACACAACTTAGTGTGTATGCGGGCTATGGGTCTTGATGGTAGTAACAAAGGATGAGGCGGAAGCCCTTCTTGCTTGTGGAAGCAATGATGGGTGGAGCAGCAAACACATTGGTATTTATCTTTTAGATATGTGGGGCCAGCCTAGCTGTTCTCTCTCCTCCATTTTTGCACTCCTTTTTTTTTTTTTCTTCTTTTTTTTTTTCTAATATATCATTTTTTTCATTTTTCATGTATAATTTTTTTTTTTTTTTATATTCTCCCTTTTTTTTTTAATTTTTTTCACTCTGCTTTTCTCTCTTTGTTTTTAACAAGGCAAAGCTAACATCATCTCTTTTTTTCAACCATGATTGCTCTTGGTGTGTATGAAACTTCTCGGTGAGGCGCTTACCATCTTCCCCTACACTTGGACTTTTGTGTAAAAGTCCAATGTAGAGTCGAGTTCTCCATTTGAGTATGTTTTATCACCCAAGAATGTCCAAAGCTTGTAGTTGATGCAGCTCCCATGTTCTCGAGCATCATATACCCCTTTGTTCTTGTTTTTGACCTGAAATGGTTAGCGACAAGAATACCCGAAGGTGCATACTAACTTGACAACATGCCCTTGCTTTTATTTCAAAAGGATTTTTTTTTATTTTGATAATCCCGGTACCTCCCCGCAGTGCTTAAGTTATGGTCTTAAGCTTGACCGCGGGATAACATCTTGCAGCTATTGGTGGTGAAATTCCCGTTTCACCACTAAGAAGTTAGCATTACGCTCAAGGCACGCAAGGTTAGCACCATCGTGCAACTACAGGATTTGCAATGTTTGTGATAAACATAAGCATCCACAACCATCCTCTTAAAAAGTTTGACAATGAGAATCAAGGGATGGTTGTGATCCTCATAGAAACAAGTGATTAGAAGCAAAACAAACCCTACAGATCCCAAAAGCAAGCATGAAACATGAGAAGTCTCAAATGGAAACTTGACATGCTCATTAGCGATTCCCGCTTGGTCTCAAGAGTTGTTGCTTCGTGCATGTCCATGGCATCGAGTTTTCATGAAGGATCAATGTTGATTCTCAGCCATTATCGAGAACAACATTTTGATGGCCGAGGGACTTGGCTTTTGTTTGAGTGAGGGAAAAGGTGCACGTTCGTTTCACAAAGATGTGAAATGAGCGAGGGGATATGAATTTCTCCTCATCAAACGGGTCATTGTTGGGATGTTGCTTTGCCACTAGACTTTTGGGGCATGGGATAGGAGTGGAAGAAGCAACTTCTCCCAACTTTTTATCAAGGCTCCCATGGGAAGGTTTTTCTTGAAAAAGATTTTTGAGAGGGTAGCCTATTAGAAGTTTGAAATCGAGGATGAGAAAGATATGGAAGTCCAAGAGAACCTCGGTTTTGTCAAATTCCAATGGCACGGCCCTTGTGATCCCACAACACCCTAATGGACTTTTGAAGAGTTTATCAGTCAAGACTAGTGGTATGTTTCCCAAAAGGGTCTCCGCTAAGAATTGTGACATGATATTAGTCCTGACTGTGAGGTTGTGTAGGGCCTCAACGGAAGTCCCTTTAACAAACAAGGAATGGTCTTGGAAGGTGAAAGAATCTGAATTGCTTCGGAAGAATGTTTCACTTCCATTAACCATTTTATTGATGTTTTAGCTCTAGGGAAGACTTCATTCGTTGTGTGGTTTTTGTGTCGTGAGAGGTTTAAGGTATTGCCATAATCCTTGAATTCAATAGGGAACTCGAAGGATGAATTATTCTTTCTTTTGGTGTTCGTGATTCGGGCGAGGTCTCAATAGTCAATCCTAAGTATGGTAAAGGTACGGATTTGGCTGATGAGGGCTTCTCAAAGGTTGACATGCCCTTGTTTTGGAGGGGTTTGGGTTTTACGACGGGAGAAGCATGCTTCTCTAGCATGTCATAGTTTTATGTGTAAACGACCCTCCGACGGTCATGTCAAGGCATAGGGCAGCATCAATGTCAAGACCCGAACAAAAGAGATGCAAAAGCACACTATCGGGTAATGACAAGTCTTGGCCGACATGTATTAACTTTGAAAACCTAGCCTAGGTTGCACCTATGGATTCCTTCTTATTCTCGCTCGAAATCGAGGATTGTCCTTGGTAGGGAGTTGATACAGGACATGGGGAAGAATGCAAGATAAAAATTGTCTTTAAGTTCTTCCCAATCCCTATTCACACTTCCTACGGCATTAGTGAACCATTGTTCTGCCTCCCCTATAAGGGAGAATGGAAACAACTTCCACTTCAGAATTTCTTGTGTCATGCCAGGGACCCACAGGCATGAACATATCTCCTCGAAAACTTGCAGGTGGCTCAAAGGATCTTCGTTAACAAACCCTGAGAAGGGTTGTACCCAAACAAAGGCTTTTAAACCTAGGTCGAGTTCATAGCCGGATGAAAATTTTAATTTTGAAAAAGATGGTGGCTCTGTGAACTCCCCCTTTGAAGCAAAAGGGTTTTGAATTTGAGTTGCCTTCATGATGTAAAAGAAAGTTTTTTATAAAAAGATATGAGGACGAACTAGGATCAAAGAAGATAGCAACCGTTCCCCGACAACAGCGCCAGAAAGCTTGTTGGTACTTCTTAGCGAAAGCAAAGAAGTCCGCAAGCGCACAGAATTACTGTTTTAGCCTTCACCCGGAAGTATTCAGGGTATCGTGTCTCCACAGGGAACGGAGGTATTCTCTTCTAGCTAATTCGTCCAAGGACAACACAAGGGTAGAGATGGAAAGGTAGAGATGGATTCCTATAGCTCTTATGTCTTAAGGATAGCGATACTCTACTTCTACTTGCTCACTTCGGGCATCGCATCGCACCTAGTCCGCCAGGTGATGCTGGCCTCCAGCTCTACTTTGTAGCCGGATGTGGAGGAGAGCACGAGGGACCGAGTGGTCACCACCACCGCCTACCTCACTACCATAGGCCGCAGCACAAGCAAACAAAAAGGTAGACTATATCCTAGACACCACGTCTATGCTATTGACTACTAGTCTAGTGTCGTACAGGAACATCCGTCTTTATCAGGAGTCCTCTACTAGAGCATCCGTCTTTATTAGGAGTCCTCTACTAGTGCTGGCAAGTAAAGGTAAAGCTCAGCTAAACAATGTAAAGCTTAATGAACAATAGACATAAAAGACTATATGAACCACGAACACTTACTTAGCCAAGATCCCGCTAAGGAGCCAAGTACATGCCCGTAGAGGTACAAGCTCGGGGAGACAACGAGAAGTCTGACACTTCCCCGCTCTTTCCCTCACATCTCTTCGCTACTCAACTCTATAGCTAGCTAGGGCCTAAGCCCATTGGAATGTGCACAAGTGTATATTGTGGTAGCTCTTGATCCTTTGTGTGTTGTTGTCAATGAGGGGCGAGAGCACCTCCTTTTATAGGTAGAGGAGAAGGGGCTCTTTGGAAGATGTCCCTCCCCACATGGAAAGAGCAAACCGACCTCGAACCAACGTCAAGATACATTAAAACTGGTGAAGCACCCCCGAAACCGCCATTGCAACATCGTGGCTACATCGTCATCCGAGGCCTCCCGGGATGGGCGCGTGAGATGACATTGCTGCAGGGGTGGTTGTCACGAGACACGGTGAGGTGCAACAGCGCCTCGATGCGTTTAGGATGGCTGACGGTTATCCAGAAGGATTTGACCACCGCGGGGCCCCCCTGGTGAGGAATCCGGGGTGTCGGGCGCCCGGCATTGCGAGACGCGGTCAGCCCGCTTTGTCCTTGTTGTCGCGCCCGTTGCCGACGACGGACCCCAAGGGACGTTCCTGGCGGAGGAGGTCTCGGGCGAGTCGCCCCGATCCGCCCCTCCGGAGAGGGGGGTCGGGCGAGTCGCTGATTCCCGCCCCGTCCGGACCCTCGGCTGGAGGTTCCCTCGGGCCGTCTGGCCGGGCGAGGGTGGTGTTGAGGCGGGCTGCTCCTTTGGTTGATTGCGCCGAGGGTACCCCTCATTTTGGTACCCGACAGTAGCCCCTGAGCCTCTGAAGAGGTGGGGCCACCTCTTCGGAGGTTTAGAGGATGTTGTCATAGGGTCTTGGTGGCTGCTGAGATTTTTCCGAGGGGTGCGCGGCGGCTTTCCGTCGGGTGTAAGCCCCGAGGGGCAGAAATGTCCGTCAGGGGTTTATGCGCGATGCAAAGTCTTCTTTTTGTTTACTCACTGCGGCGTCCGTTCGCACGTGAAGAGTGGGATACACGCGTCACCTTCGGCGGCGGCGCGAGCCGAGGAGCAGCGGCCGCGGCGCTTTGAAGTGACGGGATGTCTCGGTTTCCCACTGGAATTCGAGGCGGTAGCGTCCTTCCTTAAATTGCCTCGTCCTGCTCAGGCCCTCGGCTCACCACTCGTCACTTGCCGTTGACCCATTCTTCTCTGTTACTCTTGAGTGCTCGCCGCGATCCGATGGAGGGAGTTGGTTCTGGGGCGTTCCGCGGTGGCGGCCGCCCGTTCCTGCTCCTCCGTCGCCCGAGGGACCGTCGAGTGCGCCGTCGGGCTGGTTCTCCCACCGACAGGGCGGGGTTCCTGCGGGAGCGCTGCGCCGGCGCCCCCGCGGCTCCCCCCGGCTCTTTCAGCCGACAACATCCGCAGCCGCCGGGGGCGCGGTGGTGAGAGGCGGCCGGAGAGAGTCGGCCGGCGGCCGTGGGGTGCTGGAGGCAAACACGTGGGTTCGGCGGATCCGGCGTCGTAATCTTGACGAGTTCTCTGCCGGTGAGTGCTTCTTTTCTTTGCCTTTCTCGAGCTTCTCCTTTCCCGCGACTGCTAACTCTTGTGCTTCTTTGCTTTGTTGCAGGCCTCATCGCGGAGAACGACCTCTTGAGGTCCCACGCCGGCGATCGTGGGGGCCCGCCTCCTCCGGCAAGGAGCGGTGGCGGGGATCGCAATGTCGTCGTCTTTCACAGGCACCGACCTCATGGAAATCCAGGGGCTTTGAGGGCGACGAGACCCCTGGAGAGACGTCTGAGGGACGACTTCCCGACCCGCCACGGGGGCGATGCCGATGTCGCCTCGTCGGCGTGGCGGCGGTTATTGCGGGAGGAGAGGCTCGGGCCAAAGGCGGTCGGGCGGGCGGTGCTCCCCGAAGTGGGCATCCTTCGGGCGGTGGGGCGCGGCGGCTGCGTCCGTTTCCATCCCGAGGGGCTAGCGGCCCATCCTTTTGTATGAAAACCTGCTTCAAAATGAATAAGCACCTTTTGTTTAATCGATTTCGCTTTCTTGTGTCAAAAATCAATCTCGTAGTCTAAGATCGTATGAGTAGTTTTGACACGTCGAGAGTCTACGAAAGTGTATTGCCGGCCGCAGGGCTCGGGAGAGAGTCCCTTCCTTCTTTTACGGGGGTCGTCGCGCCGTCCGCGGGGTTGCTTACCTCGGCGTCTGAACTTTTCATGGTAGGTGTCTCGGTCGACGCGATGACAGCCCCCGGGCCCTCGTTCGTAGACGGGATCCGACTAGGGGTGCCCGCAATCTCCCATTGACCCTTAGGCCGCTAATCTGCAAGGGAGAGGTGTTGGCCGAGGCTCCCTCATCCTCGATGGACGAGGGCGCCCCGGGCCGGTGAGCTGTTAACGGGTGGTCCAAGTGGAGGCTCATGCCCCATTCGATAGGGGTAGACTGCGTGGCCTTACGGCACGCTCCAACTAAGTGCCCCTTAGGTATGTCAAGGGAGTCTCGGACCCGTTCGATGGGATCCGAGGGCTTGTTGCCTCCCTCGTTGGGATCTCTTACTTGACTGCCCAGCGGCCTTGGACGCTTCACCGGATGTGCATCCGGCGAAGCCCCTGACTCTGGTGCCCTGAGGCGGCTGTCGAAAACCCACGCGGGCCCAGCCTTCGAACCTCTAGACCATAGCGACCCTAAGGTCGGTGCTCTAGGCGAAGGGAAGGGGGCTTGTGGTCTCGGGTCTCCTCCAAGGGTTCCTTCGTCTTCTTGTTCTTCCCTTATCCTTCGTCAGAGCACGGTCTGTGTGAGAGCACCGCGGACCCCTCGCTCGTGCCAGGGGAATGATTGTCGGTGCCTACGTCTTTTGTAATCAACCCTCGGACTGTCTCTCCACGAGAAGGAGGGGGTGGTCAAAGCATCCTACCCTCGATGGGCCGAGGATGCTTTGAGCCGGTGAGCTGTTAACGGATAGTCCAAGTGGAGGCTCATGCCCCATTCAATAGGGGTTGACTGCGTGGCCTCGTGGCGCGCTCCATCTAGATGCCGCTTAGGTATGTCAAGGGAGTCTCGGAACCCCTTCGATAGGGACCGAGGGCCTGCTGCCTCCCTCCAGTGGGATCTCTTACTTGACTTTTGCCCGACGCCTTGATGCTTCGTGGGGGTGTCCCAAGCTCGTGGGCACCGAGGCGGGGAGGCCATGTAACGGACACACCCCTCGATGCTCCCGACTCACAGTGCCCTGGGTCGGCCGTCGAAACCCATGCGGGCCCAGCCTTCGAACCCCTAGACCGTAAAGGCCGGAAGCCTTGAGTTTTGCCGAGGGTTGGACCCTCGGCGTTTCGCCTCGTCTGTCCCCGTTTGGGGGTATTTGTGTGACCACCCCTCATCCACTTTGCTCCACGCAGTCGGTGAGGGGGTAAGTGTCTCACACCTCCCGAGGAGACGAGTGTGTGTGTTCCTGTGTATTGACGAGGCAGGAATAAAAATTTGCGAGGGACTTACATCGCGATCGGTGTTCTCGTCGTGTCCTTTCCCTCCCTCATGGCTTTCATTGCGGGATTCCCGTTGAGTTCCTACGGAGGATACCTGGAGAATAATGGGCACAACCCCGCCAATCTTTTCATTCATATGCATGTGAGATCCGTCCTCGGGTGGAGCTCATGGATAGAAGCGGCGTAGGCTGTTCGATGTTCCAAGCGTTGTCGTAGACCTCGCCCTTGCCGTTGGCGAGCTTGTATGTCCCGGGCCTCGGCACTTTGGCGATGACGAAGGGTCCTTCCCAAGGTGGGAGAGCTTGTGGCGGTCTTTCTTTGTCTTGCCTTTGCTTCAATACCTTGTCTCCTACCCGAATTCTCGGGGACGGACTCTCTGCCGTGGTAGCGTTGGAGGTCGGCCGGTATTTGTCGGAGTGCGGGATGGCGGTGTCGCGGGGGGAGGGCCCCTTCGCTGACCTGCATTGCTTCGCCCTCGGGATCAGCCTTTGGTAAGTCCTCATACCCGACGGTTGGGCGTGGAGGTCCCGAGCGAAAACGTTGGGAGGGACAAAGTGGTTCGTCCCGACGCGATTTTGGCGAAGCTCATCCGCGGCCTCGTTGTACCTCCAGCGCCACGTGCTTAAGCTCGAGCCCGTGGAACTTGTCCTCAAGTCGGCACACCTCTCGGCGGTATGCCTCCATTTTGGGGTCGTGGCGGCTTGAAGACTTCATGACTTCGGTCGACGACGAGCTCGGAGTCCCCTCGGATATCGAGGCGTTAGATTCTGAGTTCGAGGGCGTCGCGGAACCGTTGACGAGCCTCATATTACGCCACATTATTAGAAGCCGAGGAAATGGAGGCGGATAATGTACCTCATGTGGATGCCGAGGGGCGAGATGAAAAGTAGGCCCGCGCCCGCTCTGTCTTCATCAGCGACCCGTCGAAGAACATGGTCCAGCACTCTGTTTGGATGCGTGGGGACGGCAGCTGTGTGTCGGTCGATTCGGCGATGAAGTCAGCGAGGACTTGTGATTTGATAGCTTTGCGAGGCGCGAAGGATATGATTTCCCCCATGAGCTCCACAGACCACTTGGCGACTCTCCCGAGGCCTGCGGGTTACGTAGGATCTCTCCGAGGGGGAAAGACGATACGATTGTGACTAGGTGGCCATCGAAGTAGTGTCGCAGCTTTCGTCGGGCCGGGGCGACGGCGTAGATTAGCTTACGGATACGTGGGTGCGGGACTTTGTCTCGGAAAGTACCTCACTGATGAAGTAGACCGGCCTCTGGATAGGCAAGGCGTGCCCCTCCTCCTTCCTTTCCACGACCGCCGCGGCACTGACAACCTGGGTGGTGGCCGCCACGTAGATTAACAGGGCCTCCTTCTCCGTTGGTGGGACGCAGGACCGGGGCGGTAAATAGGGCTTTGAGGCCATTGAGGGCAGCGTCGGCCTCGGCCGTCGGGTGAAGTGCTCTGTTTTCTTGAGGAACGGTAGAGTGGGAGCCCCTTCGCCGAGGCGGGAGACAAAGCGGCTCGGGCCGCGAGGCACCCCATGACTTTTTGGACCCCCTTGACGTCGGATGTCGCTCATCTTTGGTGACGGCAGAGATCTTCTCAGATTTGGCTCAATGCCACGCTTCGCGACGATGAAACCCAACAACATCCCCCGTCGGACCCGAACACACATTTTTCGGGGTTGAGCTTCACCCCTTGGCCGGAGGCAGTCAAAGGCGACGGTTAAGTCGCTAACGAGGTCACTTGTCCGCCGTTTTTACGACGATATCGTCGATGCAAGCTTCCACGGTTTCGCCAATGTACTCCACGAACACGTCTGCTGCATGCATTGTTGGTATGTAGCGCGCTGCGTTTCGGAGGCGAATGGCATGGTGGTGTAGCAATACATGCGAAAGGGGTGATGAAGGACGTCGCCGGTGGTCGGACTCCTTCATCCGGATCCGGTGATACCACGAATACGCATCGAGGAAAGATAGGGTCTCGCACCCCGCGGTGGAGTCCACAATCTGGTCGATCCGAGGCAAAGGGTACGGAACCTTGGGACATGCTTTATTTAAACCGGTGTAATCCACACACATTCTCCACTTTCCACTCTTTTTCTTAACTAGAACAGGGTTGGCTAGCCACTCGGGGTGGAAGACCTCCTTAATAAACCCGGCCCTCAGAAGCTTGCGTACCTCCTCCCCGATGATCTTGCGCTTTTCCTCGTCGAACCGGCAGAGCCACTGATTCACCGGCCTCGATCCCGGCTTGATGTCAAGGGAGTGCTTGGCGACATCCCTCGGTATGCCTAGCATGTCCGAGGGACTCCATGGGAACATGTTCGCGTTCGCACGGAGAAAGTCGACGAGCACCACTTCCTATTCGGATTGAGCTCGGCGCCGATGGTCGGCGTCTTGCTTGTCCGAGGCGTTGGGGTCGAGTGGGATCTCGCTTGGTTTCCGCGGATGGCTCAAAGCTCCCCGGCGTGGCGCTTGGGGTCGGGACCTCCTCTAGGGACGTTCGAGGTCGACTGCCAAGGCCTCGGACTTGGCGAGGGCCTCGGCGTACTCGATGGCCTCGGCGTCGCAGCGTAGGCGTAGCCGGTGCGAGGGGTAGCAGTGATGATTCCCTTTGGCCCCGGCATCTTGAGCTTGAGGTATGTGTAAGTGGGGATGGCCATGAACTTGGCGTAGGGCCGGTCTCCCGAGGACGGCGTGGTACGTCCCCCAAAGTCCACCACCTCGAACGTGAGGGTCTCCTTCCTAAAATTCGTGGGAGTGCCGAGAAACAAACAGGGGGAGGTCGATGCGCGCCCGATGGGCCTCACTCGCTTGCACGGTGCGATGCCATGGAAGGACGGCGTGGAGGGTCGGAGGTGTGACTTCTTGATCCCCGGGAGCGGGAGGGTGTCGGCGTAAAGGATGTTGAGGCCGCTTCCCCGTCCATGAGTACCTTCGAGCCGGGTGTTGCCGATGATCGGGTCGACGACGAGGGGGTACTGCCCCGGAACGGGACATGGTGGGGTGATCGCTTCGGTTGAAGGTGATGGGCTTCTCGGACGGCCGAGGTAGGCGGCTACCACGTGTCGATGGCGAACACCTCATTTCGCTCGCGCCTCCTCGGAAGGTCGTGAAATTGGTGCGAGGGGCCGCCGTAGATCATGTAGCAGTCCACTACCCTCGGGAAGCCATCGTCGCGCCTCCCGTCCTGACCTCCCTCGTTGGGTGCTTTCTTCTTGTCATCGTCATCGGTGGAGAGCGGGAGACCAGAGTAGTACTTCTTGAGGATGTCGCACTCACCGAGGGTGTGCTTGACGGGCCCTCGGTGGAAGATGCAGGGCTTGGCGAGCATCTCGTCGAAGACCCCCGGTCCGCCTCGCGTCCGCTTGTTCTCGACGGCGGTGACAAGGTTGGCGATATTAGCCTTGCGCTTGCCCAGGCCAGCCTTGGGCTTGCCCCTCTTCTTAGGGTCGTGGGGGCTGCTCCACCGGAGGCCTCGGCTCTCTCCTTGCCTCTGTTGTTGCGGAAGATGGCATCCGCGGCTTCTTCTCCTGAGGCAAACTTGGTGGCGATCTCCATTAGCTCATTTACCGTGGTGGGGGTCTTGCGACCTATCTTCTTGACGAGTTCCCGTAGGTCGTCCGGAAATGAAGGCGTTGATGACGGCCACGTCGGAGACGTCGGGGAGCTTGGTGCGGTGCTTGAGAAGCATCGGATGAATTTGCGCAGGGTCTCGGTATCGGGGGTCTGCTTGCAGCTCCACAGGTCCCAGGAGTTGCCTGAGCGGATGTAGGTGCCCTGAAAGTTGCCGGTAAAGATTCGTGTCGTGCCCGCCCGGCTCTTGATCCGTTAGAGGAAGCCGCTCGAGCCAGGCTCGGGTGGAGTCCGGCGTGAACAAGGGCAGATTTCGGATGATCACGGCCTCGCCCAACGCGCGCCGACCGCGGGCGAAGCCGTGTAGTCGGAGAGCCAGGTCTCCGCTTGGTCTCCCGGTGTACTTGACGATGTTGGCGGTATTTGCCGGAATCCGCGGCGGGAACGGTGCCTTACGGATGGCTCGGCTAAAGACGACGGACCCGTGGCTCGGGGGACCTTTCTCCGTGGCACGGGATGGGCTACGATCCTCCTCGCTGTTGTAGCGTTCGCCCCGACGTGGGTGGTAGCCGCTGGCTTCCCCGCCGCGCCGTTTTCGATGGTGCTCTCGCGTCGGGGGATCGCCCCTCCTGGACGCCTCGCCGGGCGCCCGCTTCGCTTCTTCTTCGGAGTAGGGTTGACGGAGGCCTCGCGGTCGTGGTGGGAGGACGGCTTGCGGATGTCCGGCGAGGAGGTCGCGGCGGCCGGGAGGCGGCTACCGCTAGAAGGCGAGCCTCGACGGGCGCCGTGCGCCGTCGCGAGCTCTCTTCCCCTCGGGGTAGAGGGCTCGGGCATTTGTCATAGTATTATGGCGGCGGCGGGCGGTGTTACCGCTTGCCCTTTTAAAGGGGTAGCTCCTTGTCGTCGGCGTCATTGACGATCGGCCCAGTGGACTGCCTCGCGTGAGCTCGTGCCTTCCCTCCAGGGCCGGGCGGGTGCGACGACCTCGCCTCCTCGTCGTGCGGCCTTCGCCCCGGAGATTCGCGCGAGCTGTGCCGCGTGATTCGGCGGTGGCGCCGAGGCCTCGTTCTCTTTGGCCGCGGCAAAGGGTCGGACCCTCGTGGCAGACCTCCGCGTCTTCAGCATCGCTCTCCTCGCCGGTGCTAGAGGTGGAAGCATTCGTGATGAAAGCGCCGCTGTCGGCGATCATCGTTATGTCGTGGTCGTCATCCAGTCGGTGCCGGGGGACGCCGAGGTAATAGTCCCACGAGACAAAGAATCGCCGCGATGGCCTCGGGTCCCGGAGGCCGCCGGGCGTAAATCGCCGCCCCGTGAAGTAGCGGGCGCAGACGGAGGAGAGCGCGTCGAGGTCGTCGGAGGGACGTCGCTCATGGTGGTCTCTGGGAGACCCTTGGCTTTGCGCCAGCGTGTTGACGAATACATCGGCGGTAGTCTTGAGACCAAACGGGAGTGCCGCGGACTTGGCGTTTGGTTGCGTCGTGGCGAGCTCCCGGATCACGCCAGAGCGGGTTGTGGCGTGGCGGAAACGCCGCGTCGCGTCCTCGCCCGACCTTCGCCGAGGGACATCGCCGCGATGCCCCCGAGCAAGGATCCCCGGGTCGGCGCTACCACCCGACTCGACATTGTGGCGGCTGTCGCCTTGCACGGCGAGCTTGTGCTTTGCATGCTGCCGCTTAGCTCGGCTCGGCCGATGATAGCGCGCTTTGGGGCTCGCCTTCTGGCCGAGGTGGCCGGACCCTTGCCCTAGTCAGCGAGGTAGCCTAGAAGGAGCACCGTGTCATGTTCGTCGCCGGTTGATCGAACTCCGTGCCGCCAAAGTGAATCGCCGCACCCGGGGGCAAGGGCGAGACGGTACGATCGCTATCAGCCATCCGGAACCGAGTGGGAGAAGTGCTTGACGCGCAGCCCCCTACCTGGCACGCCAACTGTCGGTGTTTTGAACCGGGGGTACGGCTACCGACTAGTAAATTGTGCTGCGCTGGGCCCCAAGAACCGGATGGTTGGTGCGAGATGATACAAGGTTTATACTTGGTTCAGGCCAACGCTGGCCCTATGTCCAGCTTGAATGAGCAGTTGTGTATCTCGCACCGAGGTGCTCGTAGTAGGGGAATACAAGGCGGGGAGAGAGAGAGGCCTGAACCTCGTGTCTCCGCGGCGTGGTGATTGAGCTAGGTTGCCAATGGTGTGAAGTCAAGGCGTGGGTGCTTCGACTTGCCCTATCCTATGCCCGTGCACCCCCTTTTATAGTCTTAAGGAGGGCCGGCGAGTACATGGTCTCCAAGTGTAGGAAATTGCTTGGCCGGTGCCTTGTACCCATGCTGCAGAGAGAGAGAGGGTGTCCTTGGTCGCCGTCGTGGAAAGGAAGATGTCCTCCCCCCAGGTCCTCCCGTGTACTCCGGGTTATGTGGATCTGTAATGATTCATGCCGAGGGGGCATTGACTTCGGGACCCCTCGCTTTCCGGGGGAAGATGCTCCGAGGGGGTGGCGGCGCGTTGCCGAGGGGTACGCCGATGGTGACGGGAATCGTTGTTGTACCCGGCCCGAGAGGTCAGCGTCGTGGCTCTGGCGTTATCCGAGGCCTCCCGGGATGGGCGCGTGAGATGACATTGCTGCAGGGGTGGTTGTCACAAATTACATGGTGAGGTGCGAACAGCGCCTCAAAGGCGTTTCAGACGAGCCGACAAAGTGTCCGCGAAGGATTTGACCACCGCGGGGCCCCGGGAGGGAATCGGGGGTGTCGTGGCGCCCGGCTTTGCCGACGCGGCGGACCGCTGTCCTTGTTGTCGCGCCCATTGTCGATTAATAGACCCCGAGGGATGTTCTGGCGCGGAGAGGTCTCGGGCGAGTCGCGCCCCGATCCGCCCCTCAGGAGAGGGGGTCGGGCGAAGTCGCCGATTCCCGCCCCGCCAGGACCCTCGGCCGGAGGTTCCCTCGGGCCGTTTGGCCGGGCGAGGGTGGTGTCGAGGCGGGGCTGCTCCTTTGGTTGATTGCGCCGAGGGTACCCCTTATTTTGGTACCCGACAGCGAGAGTTGCGCACAACATGCACCCTTTTCATCCACTAAATACTTACTCCATGCAACTATCATGACACATCTCCCTGCCTAAAGTTTCATATGCGGGGAAGAAAGATATGGGCTATGCTAAAAAATAGACATGTGTCCAAATAGAAACAACGGGAGCAATACTACCCGTTTAAAAAGAAATGAAAATAAAGAAAGAGGAAAGAGATAGCCCATACTTTCCAAGAGGCAATTATTCAAAGAGATACTGATGATACAAGGGGTACACAAAAAAAAATACTTAGCACATTTCCACACACTTGCATATCTCAATCAAAGTGTATGCCCCTGCATCTCCATGTGGTTCGGGTTTTGATCCAACAACATATGCAAAGTAAGAGTGTCTTATTGATGATCATTCCTTTCCAAAACTCTAGATAAAGCCTTTAGTAGTAGGATGATCAAATAAAGGCATAATGCAAAGCCTTGGAGAGGAACCACATATAAATATTTGAGCGATTTGAGAGTAGCATTCAAGGAACATATGCTATCTTTTATTTACAAATTCTCTAAAAACCCAAGTATCTACATATTGAGTATGGTGAGAAGATTTGAATCCAAACTATTCCATTTTTCAATTACTCAATGATATTCTGGTAGACACTTGGAAGTTCACAAGTACAGGTGAAGTTGGAATAACCTGTATGCAGATTTTAGTATCATTGGAGATGAACCCGCTTAGTCTTGCACTTTACTCGAGGACGAGCAAAGGACCAAGTGTGGGGGAGTTGTTGGCAGTCCTTAACATGTACTCATACCACTAATATTTCAACAAAATATAACAAATATGACTACCAAACTTAGGAATAGTGTTTGTAACTAATCGGTTCCACAAGTTTTGGTAGTTTATCCTTTTCAGGTGAGCATTCATGAAAAGCATGGAAATATGACAATAATATACAATGACAAAGTGTATTTCCATACACAAGGGCCTAAAGGAGTGAGGCCCATCATCAAGCCAATCGGAGCCCAAGAAGAAAAAGGCACAAATCGAAGTTCGGGTCGGTTTGGACTGCGAGGAGCGATCTGAGTATTTTGGGCATAACTTTCACATCCCGAGTCCGTTTCCGTCCCCCTATGACTTTTTCGAGAAAGTTAACTATGAGGCCTACAAGCTCACAAAATTTGAGGCCCAAACTTCTATGGCGGTTCATCCGGGAGTGTAGCGGCGGTGGCATGCGTGGTAACCTAATTTTGGCACTTAAACCCGACCTTTACCTCGTATAAATTGAGGGGGAGAGCTCCTCTTTACAACACATTCACACTACACAATAATACACAAGAGAGAAGAGAGGAGCAAGCCACATTCTCATTAGCTTCTAGCTAAATTAGTTAGGGAGTGAGTGGGGAAGAGTTGGAAGTAATACCATAGAGTCGGCTTCCTCTACTTCTTGTACTAGGCGAGCCTTGTACATCGGGTGGATGGAGTGCCAGGCTTGTCGGCTCCCTCTACACTTGTACCTCTATGATCGTTCTACTACTTGGAGTAAGAACTATCGTTGTTTATCTTTCGGTATTAAATTTCTTGAGTAAGTTATCTTTGTTCATTATATACTTGTGGGATCGTTGTTTGTCCATGTGACGAGTGCTCTAGTAGAAGGACCCCGGGAACGGGTAAGCCTTGTCGACACGCTAGAGTAGTAGAAGATGGCATAGGCGTGGTTTCTAGGCTATAATCTACCTTCGTTTGCCCCATACACGGATGGATTGAGGTGGTAGGCGGCAGGTGGTGACAGCCCTGTCCACCCCTCGTAATCCCCCACGTCTCGTATGGAGTAGGGTTTTATGCCGGTATCGCTTGGTACACCAGGGGCGCTCCGGTGCCTGAAGTAAGTCTATAGTGACAAGGTTATCTTTACTTAGAATCTCTGCCGTTAGAAAACCTCACTACCCAGGCTACTCTTCGTCTCATCTTTTGGGGAGAACTAGTTCAGAGACTTCTTACACCCGTTCCCTGAGGAAAATACGATACCCTGAATACTTCCAGGTGAAGTGCTACAACGATACTTTCCATGTGCTTATGGACATTTCTACTAACGCTAAGAAATACCAACAAGCATTTCTGGTGCCGTTGCCGGGGAACGGTTGTTGTAATTATCTCCGAACCTAGTTCGCCCGTGTATCCATTCTTTTTCTTTTATTTTGTTTTATAAAAAATCCCTTTTCAATGGAGCAAAAATCTATCCAACATCTTGCCGCTCCAAAGGGCGAGTTCTTAGAGCCACCACAATCATCGAAGCCAATCACGACTTCTAGCTATGAACTCCACCGGCTTTATAGCCATGGTTGGGAACAAACCTTCGGGGTTTGATGATGAGAACCCATATCAGCACTACGAGTTTGAGCTACTACGTGCATGCGACAATTGCGGGCATGTCACATGAAACACTATGGTGGAAGTTGTTTCCCTTTTCACTTGATGAGAGGGCGAAAACAATGGTACGCCCATAACGCAGGAAGGTTGAAGGAGATTAGGAAGAATTGAGGAACAAATTTTGTCTCGCATTCTTCCCTATATCTCAATTGCTTCCCTTACGTAATGAGATCCTCAACTTTTGTCAAAAAGAGAAGGAAACAATAGGTGCAGCCTGGGACAGATTTTTAATCCTGTTACGTTCTGGCCCAGACTTGTCTATACCAAAACATATGCTGTTACAACATTTTCGGTTAGATCTTCGCAAGGAATCTGCCCTACAGCTTGATATGGCCGCCAGAGGTTCACTTAACCATAAAACCATAGCAAAGGGAGAAGCTCTTTTAGATCGTTTTCTAGAGAACACTCCTCCACTAGAACCGCTCCATGTAGAGCCTGAGCTAATCCATGAGGAAGTCTCTTCGGCCAAGGCCGAACCAAAACCGCCCATCAAGAGACCCTCACCCAAACCGGAGATTGGGAGGAAGGTTTCAACCTTTGGAATTTCAATACTTCAAGGACTTATTTCATGAAAATTTTGGGAACACCTCGAAGTAATCACGCCAAAAGAAGCCACCAGTTCCGGTCACTCCTATGGACCCTTTAGATAAAGAATCCTTTAGAGAAACAAATTGAAGGAGTTGGATCGCAATAATAGTGGTGAATGGGTTGAAGAAGCGGAGTTTTCCTCTCGAAGAAATTCAAATCCTCACCCCTTCTTCAACCTTTCAATGCAAACTTGGAAGATTTTGGGAGAAAGTGCTTTACAATCCCACCGTTGGGGCCAACCTCATGTCCACATCTTATGCGCTTGCCTGTTTAGGCAATAAACCTTTAGCCCCCACAAACAAAACCTTAAGGGATGGCCCAAGACCTAGTTTGGAAAGTGCAGGGGTCCTTCATGGTATAAATCTACACCATGACAATGGCATTTTGGCCCTTGACTTCCATGTTTTCGACATTACGAGTTTGATATTTCGATTGGGCACCCCATGGAAACATTCCTCGTTGACCCACCAAAAATAGGTGATTTGAATGTAAAGCTAGGGAGGGAATCTTTTCCATCAAAGTCACTCGAGCCAAAAAACTTCGATTTGAGAACCTCTCCCTTACCATAACCTACCCTCGGAAGTCATGTCAATCTTAACTTTTGACTCACCTAAGTCGCCCTTAGATAGAGATGGCAATTTCTTCATAGAAGAAAAGGATGATTTAGGGCGAGACCTTTGACCTTCCCAAGGAGGAAATACTGACATGACCTTCAGTTGAGCTTAAACCCTTACCTGCTGGCTTACGCAATGCATTATTGAATGGCGACACACAAGCTCCTGTAATCATTAGTGATAAGCTTTCTGATGAGGAGACGACCAAACTTATTGCCATCCTAGAAAAGCATAGGAAAATTTTTGGGAATTCCCTACACGATCTCAAGGGGATAAGCCCAACACTCTGCACCCATCACATTCCTATTGATCCTTCGAGTACTCCAACTCAGGAACCCCAACGAAAGCTAAACAATGCGATGCTTGCAAATCGTGAAGAAGGAAGTCCTCAAACTTCTTCACGCTGGGATTATCTATCCCGTTCCACATAGTGATTGGGTTAGTCCCGTCCATGTGGTACCCAAGAAAGGAGGAATGGCGGTCATTGAGAATAGTAAGAATGAGTTAATCCCACAATGAACCATCATGGGGTGGACAATGCGGCAACAAAGAAAGACCACTTTCCGCTCCCTTCTTTGATGAATTGTTAGAGCGGTTAGCAAAACACTCTTTTCTTTTGTTTCCTCGATAGGTATTAGGGATATCATCAAATTCCCATTCACCCCGATGATCAAAGCAAGACAACTTTCATTTGCCCATATGGAGCGTATGCATATCAACGAATGTCGTTCGGGTTGTGCAATGCACCCACTTCGTTCCAACGGTGCATGATGTCTATTTTCTCAGACATGATTGAAGAAATCATGGAAGTTTTCATGGACGACTTCTCAGTCTATGGAAAAACTTTCGATCATTGTCT
This sequence comes from Hyparrhenia diplandra, assembly GCA_015847255.1. Classification (NCBI taxonomy): domain Eukaryota; kingdom Viridiplantae; phylum Streptophyta; class Magnoliopsida; order Poales; family Poaceae; genus Hyparrhenia; species Hyparrhenia diplandra. The sequence goes on from JADLZK010012536.1 coordinate 83,873, forward strand.
TGAGAATTTAGACAATGTCTTGCAACGATGCCAAAAAAAAAGACCGATACTTAATTGGGAAAAGTGCCATTTCATGGTCCGTGAGGACATCATCCTCGGGCACCTTTGTGTGCGAAAGGGGGATAAAGTTCGACAATGCCAAGATTGAAGTTATTGAGCAACTACCACCCCCTGTGAATGTGAAAGGAATCATAGCTTCCTAGGTCATGCAGGGTTCTACAGACGATTTGTCAAAGATTTTTCACAAATCTCTAGACCCCTCATGAACCTGTTAGCTAAGGATGCACCTTTCAAGTTCATAGATGAGTGCTTAAATGCTTTCCACACCCTTAAGAAGGCACTCATCTCAGCACCAATCATCCAACCTCCGGATTGGTCGCTACTTTTTGAGATCATATGTGATGCTTGTGACTATGCTGTTGGGGTGGTCCTTGGCCAAACCAAAGATAAGAAGCATCACGTGATCGCCATGCTAGCAAAACACTAAGCGGAGCTCAGCTTAACTTTGCTTCTATAGAAAAAGAGTTCTTGGTCGTTTTTGCTATTGAGAAGTTTAGATCTTACTTAGTGGGAGCAAAAGTATTTGTTTACACTAATCATGATGCACTTAAAATCTTGCTCAAGTAAGAAAGATGCTAAACCTAGATTAATAAGATGGATTCTTCTACTCCAAGAACTTGACCTTAAAATAAAAAGATAGAAAAGGAGTAGAAAACATTGCAAATCATTTGTCACATATGCAAGTCGCTAACCTCTGAGGGGAGTTACCAAGAAACGACTTTGCTACTGTGACGACATCTTTCTTTGAAGGTGACAGATTCCAACCCATGGTACTTTGAACATCGCGGAATTTCATGGTCACTGAGGGTATGTACCATCGGGAGAGAACAAGAAGAAGCAAGGCGAGAGTAGATGTCACTTGTGGGATGACCCATATCCGCATTGCAGTATGCCTCGGATGGCCTGTTGAGGAGATGTGTAGCAACGGTAGAAGGGAAGCAAATCATTGAAAAATGCCATGCAGACCGTATGGAGGCCACTATGGAGCATTCCACACACAAGCCAAAATTTGGCGGTGTGGGTTCTTCGGCCAACTATGTATGAAGACACCAAGGAGTTCATAAAAGGTGTCGAGATGCCGGATGCAAGGCAACATCATTGTTCGCAATGCAATGCCCCCTACACTACAACCTTCAAATCGAGGTATTTGATGTGCGGGGCATCGACTTCATGGGACCATTCCCAAAGTCACATGACAACGAGTACATCCTAGTCGCCGCCGACTATGTATCCAAATGGGTGGAAGCTTTACCATGCAAAGTTTGCCAATGCCAAGCATGCCCGAAGGATGTTCCATGAAGTGATCTTTCCTCATTTTGGAACACCAAAAAGAAGGTCATAAGTGATGGAGGGTCTCACTTCAGCGACAAGACCTTCGAAAAAATTTTTGAGGGAGCTTGGAGCAAGGCACAACATAGCTACACCCTTCCATCCTCAAACAAGTGGTCGACAGAGACCTCAAACAAACAAATCAAAAATATCCTACTGAGAAGGCAGTCAATGAGATGGGAAAAGGTTGGAAAGACAAGCTACGATGCTTTGTGGGCATATAGGACAGCTTACAAAACTCCCATCGGCATGTCACCATACAAGCTCGTGTATGGGAAAAGTTGCCATTTACCGGTTGAGTTAGAGCATAGAGCTCGAGTGGGCAATAAAGAGCTGGAACAATGGATGAAATACTAGCTGGCGTAAAACGAGGAAAAAAGCAAATTTTTGAGCTAGAAGAAGAAAGAGAGAAGGCGTACCATAGTGCCAAACTTTATAAAAGAACCAAAAAGATGGCACGATCACGAATCAAGCTAAAAGAGTTCAAGCAAGGAGACAAAGTTCTTCTATTCAACTCCAAAGTAAAACACATCATCACATGGCGCGATCACAATTCAAGATGACGAAGGTAAGACATTCAAGGTAAACGGTCAATGATTAAAAGTTTGCCTAGAGCCTTCATATAATTCGAAAAGAAAATTTAGATGTAATAAAATTAATTGCCTTTAATAAATTTGCTAAACAAAAGTAATTACATATTTAATAAATAAAAATATTAACCATATTATTAGAATTATTTGTCTACACTTGTTTTTGTATTCTTTCTTTTTGTGCAAAATAAAAGGACAGGTACAATAACAAGTGTGGGGAGGCGCCACACTCACCTCTAGAAAAAAAGATGCACAAGTGTTGAAAATCGATCAAATTTGGTTTGTGCACTTTTCTCACTCCCTATCTAACTAGTCAAATCTGAATCCAAACTAAATTGTGGCACTCCATTTCCATGTCTTCCTATGATTATAAGTTTGCATACTTTTTATTCCTCACCAATATTCTGCAAACTTGTGAACACTATGAATTAGGGAACCTAGATTATCAAAGTAATTGACAAATGAGATATAGTAGGATGATTTGATTCTTGCTTACTCTTACAAAGTGCTTGGGATATTTTGTCACAAAAATATAAAACTCAAATAGCATGTTCCTTGAATCGCTTTGAAATACCTACCAAGGCCACAACAAATATATATGAACCATCCACATATGCCTCTTATTTTGTGTTGCATTCTATCAAAACTCGTGGCCTATTGTTGAGATCCTTGTTATACACCCATGATCGAGATACACGTACACCTACAAATAAAATGCCAACTCTTACGAGAGTTGCGCACAACATGCACCCTTTTCATCCACTAAATACTTACTCCATGCAACTATCATGACACATCTCCTGTCTAAAGTTTCATATGCTAGGAAGAAAGATATGGGCTATGCTAAAAAATAGACATGTGTCCAAATAGAAACAACGGGAGCAATACTACCCGTTAAAAAAGAAATGAAAATAAAGAAAAGAGGAAAGAGATAGCCCATACTTTCCAAGAGGCAATTATTCAAAGAGATACTGATGATACAAGGAGTACACACAAAAAAAATACTTAGCACATTTCCACACACTTGCATATCTCAATCAAAGTGTATGCCCCATCTCCATGTGGTTGGGGTTTTGATCCAACAACATATGCAAAGTAAGAGTGTCTTATTGATGATCATTCCTTTCCAAAACTCTAGATAAAGCCTTTAGTAGTAGGATGATCAAATAAAGGCATAATGCAAAGCCTTGGAGAGGAACCACATATAAATATTTGAGCGATTTGAGAGTAGCATTCAAGGAACATATGCTATCTTTTATTTACAAATTCTCTAAAAACCCAAGTATCTACATATTGAGTATGGTGAGAAGATTTGAATCCAAACTATTCCATTTTCAATTACTCAATGATATTACGGTAGACACTTGGAAGTTCACAAGTACAGTGTGAAGTTGGAATAACCTTCGTATGCGGATCTTAATATCATTGGAGATGAACCCGCTTAGTCTTGCACTTTACTCGAGGGACGAGCAAAGGACCAAGTGTGGGGAGTTGTTGGCAGTCCTTAACACGTACTCATACCACTAATATTTCAATAAAATATAACAAATATGACTACCAAACTTAGGAATAGTGTTTGTAACTAATCGGTTCCACAAGTTTTGGTAGTTTATCCTTTTCGTGTGAGCATTCTTGAAAAGCATGGAAATATGTCAATAATATACAATGACAAAGTGTATTTCCATCATACACAAAGGCCTAAAGGAGTGAGGCCCATCATCAAGCCAATCGGAGCCCAAGAAGAAAAGGCACAAATCGAGTTCGGGTCGGTTTGGACTGCGAAGCAGCGACTGGAGTATTTTGGGCATAACTTTCACATCCGAGTCCGTTTCATGTCCCCCGGGACTTTTCAGAAAGCTAATGATGAGGCCTACGAGCCCACAAAATTTAAGGCCCAAAGGAGGCAGCTGGGCTCCGGCCGGACCCTGGGTTCGGCCGGACCCGGTAAGGCGGTTCGGGCCCAAACTTCTATGGCGGTTCGTCCCGGGAGTGTAGCGGCGGTGGCATGCGGGGGAACCTAATTTGGCACACGAAACTGACCTCTAACTCATATAAATTGAGGGGGAGAGCTCCTCTTTACAACACATTCACACTACACAATAATACACAAGAGAGAAGATAGGAGCAAGCCACATTCTCATTAGCTTCTAGCTAAATTAGTTAGGGAGTGAGTGAGGAAGAGTTGGAAGGAATACCAGAATGTCGGTTTCCTCTACTTCTTGTACTAGGCGAGCCTCGTACATTGGGTGGATGGAGTGCCGGGCTTGTCGGCTCCTTCTACACTTGTACCTCTACGATCGTTCTACTACTTGGAGTAAGAACTATCGTTGTTTATCTTTCGGTATTAAATTCTTGAGTAAGTTATCTTTATTCATTATATACTTGCAGGATCATCATTCGTCTTGTGATGAGTGCTCTAGTAGAAGGACCCGGGAACGGGTAAGCCTTGTTGATGCGCTAGAGTAGTAGAAGATAGCATAGGCGTGGTGTCTAGGCTATAATCTACCTTCATTTGCCCCATATACGAACAGATTGAGGTGGTAGGAGGTAGGTGGTGACAGCCCTATCTGCCCCTCGTAATCCCTCACGTCTCGTATAGAGTAGGGTTTTATGCCAATATCGCTTGGCAGACCAGGTGTGCTCCGGTGCCCGAAGTAAGTCTATAGTGACAAGGTTATCTTTACCTAGAATCTCTGCCGTTAGAAAACCTCACTACCCAAGCTACTCTTCGTCTCATCTTTCGGAGAGAACTAGTTCAGAGACTTCTTACACCCGTTCCCTGAGGAAAATATGATACCCTGAATACTTCCGGGTGAAGTGCTACAATGGTACTTTCCGTGCGCTTGCGGACTTTTCTGCTAACGCTAAGAAATACCAACAGCGCCTTTCTGTGTATTTTTAGGTTTTCTCCTGCAAAACATATATTCTACCAAAACTCGTGGAACTGATTAGTTGTAACCCCTATTCTAGAGTTTGGTAATCATTTTTATCTAATTTCATAAAGATATTGGCGGTATAAATGTGCGTTAAGGACCGCAACAGTCTCCACGATTTCGGCGAAACGCCAAGTCACATGAATTTTGGCATGCCAATGGATGCCTTTGGACCGGTTGTACGATGCAGCGTCGATGCAGCAAACAACGCCAAAACTCAACACCCTTGCTTACGTCTCGCTCCACACAGTGTCTCTCCATAGTGCATGTGTGTGAGCATTTTTCAAAGCATTTATCAAGGATGTTAGTCGCTTCACTAGAATCTAAATGCATATGAATGAGTTAGATCATCTAGTGGCACTTTGATAACCGAATTCCACTATGAATTTTGCCCCTCTTCATAGTACAACTATCAATCCTAAATGTGATCACACTCTCTAAGTGTCTTGATCACTAAACCAAAGAACCTTATCAAGTTATACCTTTCCCTTGATCTCCTCGGGTCTTTGTTTTTCGCTTTCTTCTTTTCCAATTGAGCGTGATCACCATTCATGTCCACCATGTCCATGATCTTGTGATCTTGTGGCCTTCATCTCCTAGCCACCTAGCTCCACATCATCTTGAGTTGCTAATTCATTAAATACACACTTAGACAAAACCATTAGCAACTAGGTGTCATCAATTATCCAAAGCCCCAAAAGAGCTTTCAATCTCCCCTTTTTTGGTAATTGATGACAACCATCGAAAAGATATGTAATAAATTCAATTGTGAACTTGAATTGCTTGTTGAAAGCATTTTATCATGAATAAGGTTGGACAAACACTTCAAATTCGGTTTTGGTAGTATAGGTCCCCCCTACATATGTGCTTCATGAGTTTGGTTCAATTTGTTCACATATGCATAGATAGAATTTGTGGGAGAGATACTACTACAAAAATGATGCTAAGGTATATAGAATGGACCTTTGAAGTGTGATACCAATCGGAGTGCCAACATATATACCATCCTTAGCACCAATGTAACTAGACATCCATCAAAAACTCAAGATACCATGTGAGATCAACATAAAAGCATAATGGCTCTTGATTCACTTGAAACACATACCACTTAAAATGGAATCTAATGTCTAGCTACCCTATGCATGCTAGTACTTCATTTCACCATTTGAGTTCTATATCTAGCATACATCATTCAAGCATGAATATTGCATTTAAATCTTGCAATGCAACATTTCATCATGTTAATGCATATACAAATGCAACAAATAGATTATGACCTTGCGCCCCCTCTTTGTGTGCTCAAATTTTAATTGATCCCATTCCTTTTTCATTTCTCCCCTTTGTGACTTCTCCCCACTATCTTTTTGACTACTTTCTCCCCTTTGTCAACAATCACCAAAAATGTGTCAATTTTAGTGAGAATTAAGTCAATCAATGTAGGGTGAATAATGAGTTCATATTATGGTTCAATCTAGATCACTTGCCTAAATATGTAATTCGGTTTGAACCAAGCATAAGCTTCTTCACACCTCATGAAGTATAAGGGTTATCTTGACCATGTTGAATTACACATCATGAGCTCATTTTCTAGATTCAACACTAGGTTTACAAGCCCACAACCATGTCATATGCTACCACTAGATCGTACGAGCATAGATAGCAATAGCGGTACCATACAAACATCAAATACCTTTGATTTTCATGAATGAGCCTATAAGATGCATGATGGCTAGATGCTCTAATCATGTCCTTAGCATAGTATGAATGACATGTCAATCAACTTTACCTTGCTTTAGTCGAAGGAGAGGCATGTCATACATATGGGGGTGCATCAACTCATGTTGGAGAAGTCAAGTATGTTTAACTCATTTCTCAACTTGCAAAACCTCTTCTCATCAAGTGGCATAGTGAATATATCGGCTTGTTGATCTTTGGTGCCCACACTCTTAGTGCAAATGTCACCCTTTTGTTGATGATCTCTTATGAAGTGATGCCTTATGTCGATATGCTTGGTTCTTGATTGTTGAACCAGATTTTTGGTCATTTTGATTGCACTTTCATTGTCACATAGCAATGGCACTTGCTTGAATTTGATTCCAAAGTCATTCAAAGTACGTAGCTTTCATCCAAAGCAATTGTGCACAACAACTGGCGGCACTAATGTATTCAGCCTCGGTGGTAGATAATGCAACACTATTTTGTTTCTTTGATGACCATGAAACCAGTGATCTTCCAAGAAGTTGACAAGTACCACTAGTGCTCTTTCTTTCCACTTTGCAACCGGCATAGTCGAGTCGAATATCCAATAAGCTCAAAACTAGACCCCTTAGGATACCACAATCCTACATTTGGTGTGTTTTTCAAGTACCTCAATATTCTCTTTGTAGCCTTCAAGTGACTTTCTCTAGGTGAGGCTTGGAATCTTGCACACATACATGCACTAAACATGGCATCGGCCTTAAAGCCGTGATATAGAGTAGACTACCAATCATTGATCTATATAGCTTTTGATCTACCATATTGCCACTTGCATCACTATCCAAATGAGCATTAATTCCCATTGGTGTGCTCATTGGTTTTGCATCTTCTAAGTTGAACTTCTGGATCATGTCCTTGATGTACTTGCCTTGACTTACAAATGTGCCATTCTTCATTTGCTTGATTTAAAGTCTAAGGAAGTAACTCAATTCTCCAATCATTGACATTTCAAACTCATTAGCCATCATCTTGTCAAACTTTTCACAAAATTCTTGATTGGTTGAACCAAATATGATATCATCCATATTGATTTGCAACACAAACAAGTGTTTCCCTATCTTCTTGGTGAAGAGAGTTGTGTCAACCTTGCCCATCTTGAACCCTTTAGAGAGGAGAAAATCTCTCAATCTCTCATACCATGCTCTAGGTGCTTGCTTCAAGCCATACAATGCCTTCTTGAGCTTGTAAACATGGTTGGGCTTCTTGTCATCTTCAAAACCAAGAGGTTATTCCATAAATACTAACTCATTGATGTAACCATTTAGAAATGCACTCTTCACAACCATTTGATATAACTTGATATCATGAGCACAAGCATAGGCTAGCAAGATCCTAATTGCTTCTAATATAGCAATCGGAGCATATGTGATGAGGACATGCTAGCTCGTTATGTTCGATCACATGACAATCATTCACCGTCTACCACAAATGATTGTAACTATGGGCCTCTTGCACAAACACATGCCAAGAAGATACGTGAGAAGGTGAATTTGCTCCTTGCTAAACTTAAAATTAAAATATTTGAGAATGTTATACTACCTAAAATGCTCTACATATGTATTGATAAGGTTTACACAAGAAGGAGCTACTGCTAGACCCAGGGAGAGGAGATGGTTTACACACAAATTGAACCAACAAACCATTTAGCTGACAGCATGAAACATCAAAAAGAAATAGTCACAACTCTTTATTCTATGAAGCATTGGAGGTCCATGAGGACTTGTTGGAAAGCTTATCCAGTTAGCTTTCGAATGCAACCAATATCACATCATTTGGACCTTGCATCAAGGAGTTATGATCAAATTAGTGTAGACTGCTCAGAAGGTCAACAGTCTTCTCAGGACAGGATATTTGTATAAATCCTCATTCAATACTGTACCATCCTCCAACGTTTCGTGGCGCATGCTATACATGGTTGAAACCCACATGAAGTCTAGTTTCCAACCCAACAAGCGGCTGCGTCGTTTCGACTTCCCATGATGGAGTTATGGCTACATTACTGAAGACTGCGCAGATGGGAAACAGCCGCGCGAGACTCCATTGATTTCCATTTCCTAGAGACATTTCATGTCCTATAACTTCAGAAACTCTAAGTCCATTTCATACCCAACTAGGAGGGTTGTTCCTAGTATAAGTATCGATGTAGTAAGGAGTGAGTTCACCTGCTGTTATAGTTTCTTTGCACGACTTCAGCGTGTCGGTCCTCCCATTACTTGGTCACATGTAGCAGTGATTGAATTTGGTATAGTCATGACTGAGATGTTCTCATCATCCTCCCCCTCTTGAAAAGGAGTCGTCCTCGACTCTTCCAATCCAAAGAAAGGGGATAGATCGGCAACGTTGAAACTTGTACTCACACCATACGTGCATTTGGGAGGTCAATTTCATATGCATTATCATTGATCTTACAAAGAACTTTGAATGGGCCATCGGCTCGGGGCTGCAACTTGCTCTTGCGTTGTTCAGGAAAGCGATCTTTGAGTAGATGAAACCAAACTAAGTCTCCTGGTTCAAACAACATCTTCTTGCGCCCTTTGTTGGCACGCTTCTCATACAACTTTGTCATCTTCTGAATGTTTGCTCTTGCATGATCATGAAGGTTCTTGACCAATTTCGCCGCTTGCTTTGCATCAAAGTTCACATGTTACAGCATAGGCAAAGGCAAGAGATCGATGGGAGCAGTAGGCTTGAAATCATATACAATCTCAAATGGACAAAATTTTTTGTGGTCGAAAGTGCACCGCCCTATTGTATGTAAATTCAACATGAGGCAAGCTTTCTTCCCACAAATTCAGATTCTTCTTTAGGACAGCTCGCAACAATGTTGATAGTGTGCGGTTGACAACTTCAGTTTGCCCATCAGTTTGCGGATGACACATTGTCGAGAATAGCAGCTGTGTTCCAAGTTTTCCCCACAAGGTCTTCCAAAAGTAGCTCAAAAACTTGGTGTCACAATCAGATACAATGGTACGTGGTACTCCATGTAGACGCACAATTTCTCTGAAAAACAAATCAGCAATATGTGAAGCATCGTCGCTCTTGTGGCAAGGAATAAAGTGTGCCATTTTGCTAAAACGATCAACTACAACAAAAATTGAATCCCGCCCCCTCTTTGTTCGAGGTAAACCAAGAATAAAATCCATAGATATATCTTCCCATGGTACACTTGGAATAGGTAGAGGAGTGTATAAACCATGAGGGTTCAAACAGGAGTTAGCTTTGTGGCAGGTTTCACAACGAAGAACATGTCTCTCCACGTCTCTTCTCATCTTTGGCCAAAAGAAATGGTCAGCGAGCACTTGCTTTGTCTTCTTGGCACCAAAATGGCCCATAAGTCCACCCGCATGAGCTTCCTGCACAAGCATAATGCGCACAGAACAATCTGGAATGCAAAGTTTATTAGCTCGAAACAAAAAGCCATTATGGAAATGGAATTTTTCCCATCCTTTGCCATCACAACATTTAGAAAATGGTTCAGCAAAATGTGTGTCAGTTGCATACAAATCTTTAATACTTTCCAGTCCAAGAATTTTATAATCAAGTTGTGAGAGTAAAGCATGACGTCTAGACAAAGCATCGGCAACAACATTATCCTTCCCTTTCTTGTACTTGACAATGTAAGGAAAAAGACTCAATGAATTCACTCCATTTTAGCATGTCTTCGGTTCAGTTTTTAGTTGACCCTTAAGATGTTTTAAAGATTCATGGTCTGAATGTATCACAAACTCTTTAGAAAAAAAGGTAGTGTTGCCAAGTTTCTAAACTCCTTACAAGAGCATATAATTCTTTATTATAAACTGAATAATTTAGAGTTGGACCACTTAACTTTTCACTGAAGTATGCAATCGGCTTTCGTTCTTGCATGAGCACACCTCCAATCCCTACACCACTTGCATCACATTCAATTTCAAATGTTTTACCAAAATCTGGGAGTGCAAGGACTGCGGCTGTTGTTAACTTCATTTTCAAGTCTTCAAATGCCTTCTCTTGTGCTTCGCCCCATTGAAAAGACACTTCTTTCTTTGTCAACTCATTGATTGGAGCAGCAATGGTGCTGAAATCTTTTCACAAATCGCCGGTAGAGACCAGCAAGTCCGAGGAAGCTCCGTGACTTGGCTCACATTTTGTGGAGTTGGCCACTCACGAACAGCCTTGATCTTTTCCTCATCGACCTCCACACCTTGGCCTGAAACAACAAAACCAAGAAAAGACTACCTTGTCGGTGCAAAAAGTGCACTTGTCAAGGTTAGCATACAATTTTTGCTCACGTAGGACAGCAAGCACACTTTGGATATGCTCAACATGTTCATCAAGGGACTTGCTGTAAATTAATATATCATCAAAGTAAACAACAACAAACTTGCCAATGAAAGCTCTAAGCACATGATTCATCAATCTCATGAAGGTACTAGGTGCAATAGTCAATCCGAAAAGGCATCACCAACCATTCATATAACCCAAATTTTGTTTTAAATGCTGTTTTCCACTCATCCCCTTCTCGCATTCTTATTTGGTGATAACCACTTCTCAGTCAATTTTGGTGAAAATGATAGCACCACTAAGTTCATCAAGCATATCATCAAGTCTAGGAATGGGATGCCTATACTTAATGGTAATGTTGGTAATGGCTCGACAATCAACACACATTCTCCATGAGCCATCTTTCTTTGGAACTAAAAGAACAGGAACAACACAACGTGAAAGACTTTCTTGCACATACCCTTTTTGATCAATTCTTTCACTTGTCTCTAAATTTCTTTTGTTTCCTCTGGGTTGGTGCGGTATGCAGCTCGGTTTGGAAGTGATGCACCGGGAACAAAATCAATTTGATGTTCAATCCCTCTCTTAGGTGGCAGCCCCGGTGGTACTTCATCTGGAAATGCATCCTCATAGCTCTGTAACACATTAAAAACAACACTTGGCAAAGTAGAGGATAAGTCGTTAGTGGAAATAAAACTTTCCTTGTACATGAGTACAAAGAACATGACATTGGGTTCACTCAATTCTTTTAAATCCCCTTTCCTAGCCATCATAATTAATCCCTCTTTTCCAATTGTCTTGGTGATTTGTAGCTGTGGAGTTTTATTTGGCTTTGGAGACTCTCCCCCTCACTATGTTTGTGGGTCACTCGCAATTGTTTCTCACTCTCTCGCTGTTTTCATTTCAGATCATCATTTAAAATTTCCTCTGGTGATAGAGGAAGCAAAGTGACCTGCTCTCCTTTGTACATGAGAACAACCTTGTTGGATCGGCCACAAATCTGAACATCACGATCATACAACCAAGGTCTTCCCAACAGCAGCTGGCATGCTTGCATTGGCACCACATCACACCCACTTGATCATGGTACCTTCCAATGGAAAAAGGGACAGTCACAATGTTGGTTACGCACAGCGCACCACAATTATTTAGCCATTGCATTTTGTATGGAGAAGGATGGCGCCGCTCTTTTAAGCCAATTCTCTCAACCAATTCTTGACTTGCAATATTATTACAACTGCCATTGTCAACAATAATTCTACACAACTTGTCTTTGATCATGCCTCGAGTATGGAAGAGATTGTGCCGCTGCCCATTCTCTTCTTTCACAGGAGTAACACTAAGCACTCGAAGAGAAATAAAACAATTATTGTCACCTTCATCGGGTTGGATCTCATTCTCATCATTTGCAAGTTCTTCATCATATCTTGGACCATCTTCCTCGGAATCACTTTCAGATTCCCAATCACCTTGCTCAGTGACAATCATTGTCCTCCTATTCAGACATTGGGCAGCAACATGTCCACGACCTTGGCACTTGTGACAAATAATACTGCGGCTATGTGAAGAAGAAGCAGCAGCTGATGGAACAAAGGGGGCTGCAGTACTTACAGCAGGTCGTTGTTGTTCTTGCTGAATTGCAGGTGAAGAAGCTGTAGAACCCATTGTCTTTGTAGCACCAATAGAGGTAGTAGGCCATGCTGCAACTCCTTGAGATCGTCCTCCAACAAAAGAGGTACCGGGCTGCTGCTGCTTGCGCCAAGGTGCTGAAATAGAATGACTGCCATATGACCTCCGACGGCCCTCTTTCTGAATTGTTCTCTCAGTGCGCGTAGCTTGGTCCACAATATCTTGCAAACTATTATATGGAAACATATCTCAACAAACCCTAAAATTTCTTCATTGAGACCATGCAAAAATCTTGCCATCTTTGATTCAGCATCCTCTCTAGTTCCTATGCGAACCAAGAGTAACTCCATCTCCTTATAATAGTCATCTACTGATTTGGATCCTTGTTTCAAATTTTGCAACCTATTGCGAAGGTCACGCTGATAGCTTGATGGAACAAACCGTCTCCTCATCACTCTCTTCATCTCATCCCATGTGTTGATATGATCACGTCCCAACACAAACTGATTTTCTTGTATTTGATTCCACCATGTAAGAGCATAACCAGAGAACTCAACGGAAGCAAGGTTTACACGTCTTTGATTAGAGAGGTTATGCACTCTAAAAATTTGATCACATTGCTCTTCCCACTCAAGATATGCATCTGCATCTTCTCTCCCAGCGAATTTAGGGACTCTCCACTTGACACGTGCAATTCTGTCCGGATCATCCCTATTATGATGTAACACCCGGTTTTAAGGACAAAACCGAATGTATACCATACGTGAGCCCTGGAAGTTAACTCTCACATATAGTTACAAATAAATGGTAGTATCAATTCACAATGCTTAAAATATAACGAACATAATATAAAAGAGCATAACCTTAGATAGCAAACAGCGGAAAAGCACTCTGGTCTTCAATTGTGGACTCCACAGGGACCAACTGACTGGTTGATCACAAGCCTAAATTCCTCCTGAGATGTGGGGAAATAGCAAGAGTGAGTCCATGTCGAACTCAACAAGAATAGCAAGGCAATATCTTACCCATATCCCATGATCATTATGCCGTAAGCAATGTAAAGCATAAAACGGTAAATTATGAACTGTTAAGCAAGCATAGGTCATCATCTTTACTGCAAAGGTTCCAAGGCCGCTCGTGTCCTTGAGCAAGGCTAGTATACTAGTTTGATAAACTTTGCGCAGAGGTGTACACTTTCACTGTGAGCCATGAATTGCCCTTTCGCCCGAGGTAGCGAGCCTCTTAACCTGCTCCCAAGGAAGGTCGGCAGGGTTCACTATGAAACCTTTCCTTTGTAAAAGAGGAGCTCAGGATGATTAGATGCATAGGTGTATTTCCTTTGTATTTCTGGATTTATTCTTGTAAAGGGAAACGGCAAGGAATCATAACCATATCATCCTGACATCATTCTGATGTCATCAAGCAAAAAGCAAGCTAGGAAGGAGGCCATGCAGGCTGACGTGCAGTTCGTCTACCTGTGAAAGATGGCGACGACGTACGAAACTTTGAACAAGGCATGGAACTATATGAATTAATAAGACACAGCGAGATTGGGTTTCAAAGATGTGCTCACCATCATCGGCACAGGAGCGGCGGCAACTCTTACGATTAGATGCTCGGATGCGGCAGCTAGGGCACAACGACGGCTGCAGCTTGGCTTGGCGGACAGCGGCAAGCTGCAAGGTACGGCGATGGCGAAATCGAGGACGAAATCGCGGAGGCACGAACTCAGCTGCGAAACCCGTCAATGGCGGCAAGAGGATTCCTGCACACGTCGGCGAGAATCGGTGATCTAATGCCACAAGAGATTGAGGCGAAACAAAGATAATGGCCTAGACGTGATGAACATGCATGCACGGCCGGCAGCAAGGCATGCAGGGACGTTGAGTAGACGTGAGAGATAGTACACAAGAGAAGAGCTCACCAAGGGCGCTCGATATGGCTCTGGGCAAACAGGGACGTCCTGGTGCTCGTCGGTGGCACAGCGCGGACATGAACAGCGATGAGAAACCTCACCGGAGAGTAAGCCCTAGCGGTCACGATTTGACATGGGATTTGCAACAATCAAAAGAGGAGATCAAGGAGAGCTTACCGAGGTGAATCACAGCGTTGGAGAGTGCATGGAGGCAGCGAGCAGCTCGGGATGGCGGACGGCGGTGAACTGCACAAAGTCCGGCGCTTCACGGTGATCAAAACAGAGCAACAAAGAGAGGGGAAAATAAGACGGACGAGTCTGCTAGAACCTCACGAAGCACGGCAGAAGGCTTACGGCGGCTCTGGATCGACCAACTTCCGAACTCAGTTCTTGTGGCGGCTGCTTCGGCTGGAGCAAAACCCGAGCGTGGCGACTGCTACGGTTTAGGGTCACGAAAGCGCGGCTGCTTCCAGGCTTAAATAGGGCACTGGCGAGCGGATTGCACCGAGTCGCAAAGGAATTTTCGTGTCCGGGTCGGTTGCGGTAGCGAGCTCGATTACGAACTCCAGGGGCGACGCTGACAGCGTGGACGGATGCGTCAGCAAGTCAAGGAGAAAAGCGGCGTGCTGCACTCGAGTGAACAACGCCAGGCTGGGCCAAGAAAGTCCATCCAGCAAGGAAAGGGAACCCGACGTGGGCTGCCCAGCCGAGAAAGGTAGTAGGCCAACGGGCCAGATTCCAGAAAAGAGTATGAACGATAAATACACTTTTCATTTATCTGAACAATTTTCAAAAGAGACTTTCAAACAAATAGATTTGAATTCCTTTTCGAATGTAGCAAAAACCAGACATAAATCATGCACCAGCATGTATGCACCAAACATGTATCTAACCTTATATTGAATTTTAATTTCATAAAAATTATTTATTTCCTATATTCAATGAACCACAAAATTGCGTAATTAAATCAATTTGGCTATTTTAAAAATCACGCAAATTTTCGGTGTTACATATGATGACCGCGATGATGCTCCCTATCTTCATGATCAGCACGCCGGTGATGATCTCAACGCCGATCAAATAGCCCACCATTCGCAAATGGATTTTCATTATCATCATCAAATCCCCCTTCATGATCATTGTCATCAAATTCTTCATCTTCAAAATGCACACAGCGACCATATGCACGTCGTCCTCCACGCTGGTTATCAAAACCAGCACGCCGACCACCACCATGACCACCACAGCCATCGCCAAAGCGGTCAAAACCATTGCCAAAACCAGAATTTTCATCACCAAATTCCGCACGATGTGGACCTCGACCACCCGCTGCGGGAAGACGTTCATTGAACATCCTCTCCATCGCCTCCAAGAGCGAGTTGGCCACCTGGCGTAACTCAGCCCGTGCAACAGGGGGTTCTTCATCTTCATGGTTACCACCACGAACACTCGAATCAGAACCTGTCATGTTAGAGAGGTTGCAAGAAAAAGTGGAATAGGAAAAATTTGTGGAATCACACAATCTCACCTCTTACTTACCAATGTTCTTACTTGTTCTCAAGGGTTGTGAGTGACAGTACCACTACCGTGATTATGCGATTGAAAGGATTGCAAGACGAGAGGTCCGGTTTCGGATTTGGTGGAGCTATAGGTGGTTCAACAAGTTGGGCTTGTAGTACTGAAACTCAAGTGTTGTAAACCACTAACAAGATGTAGAAATATTGTTGGCACGATCTGAAACTTCTAAAATAAAGATACAATGATGCAGCCCTTTGCTCTTTCTTTCTTTTTTTTCTCTCTTTTTGTTTCTTCTTTCTTCCTTTTTTTTGTCTGATCGGGTTGTGTTGTGGATTGTGTAGTTCAAGTTCCACATCTGAAATTTCAAGTTTGTGGTGCTCTGAACAGCAGCATTTACATCTTCTTTGAACGGTTTTTCTCACATTGTTTCAGTACCATAGCCCTCCTTGAACAGCCACCTATAGCTCCACAAAAATTGAAACCGGACCTCTCGTCTTGTATCTTTTCAATCGCTTAATCACACCTGCGGTACTGCCACTTTAGCACACTCACAGCCCTTGAGAACGAGTAAGAACATTGGTAAGTAAGAGGTGAGGTTGTGCGATTCCACAAATTTGCCTATTCCACTTTTTCTTGCATAAATCCTAATATGGCAAGACATAATTCAAGTGTTCGTGGTGGTGGACATAGAGGAAAAGAACCACCAGTATCACGGGCTGAGTTACATCATTATGAAAACTCACTAGTGAAGGCCATGGAGTGGATGTTTGATGGACGTCTTGCTACACCTCGAGGTTGGGCTCGACAACAATATAGCCCAACCAACTCTCGTGGTAGTCTACATGGACATAGTGGACAACAACAGGAAGGTGCTCATATGATTTTGAAGGATGATCTGAAAAGAAGACAGCGAGCCACTTTTGAGTGACCCACAAAAATAGGGAGGGAGTGTTTCCAAAGCCAAATAAAACTCCGCGAGCCTCAAAGAACCAAGACACCAGGAAAAGAGGGATTAGTTACGATGGATAGGAAGGGGGATTCAAAAGAATTGAGTGAACCCAATGCTAAAATGAGTAAAAAAAGAAGACGAATCATGTGAGGGATTATTTACTACTAACATGATAATGCCTCCTTCCGGTCTTTTTCCTTGTGTGATGCAGGGTCCTCTGAAGAAAACAAAATGGTGAATTACGACCAACCCCCAATATTCGATGAGGAAGATCAAGTGATGGCCATGGATAGTGATGCTGAAATTTCATTGTGTAGCTTGCAGCCCCTAAATTTCGGATTGAAGGCAATACCAACACAAATGCTTCCACTTTAAGTAATTCAAATTCAATAGCATTTGGGGAGGTTTCAGTTCTTGGTTCCTTTGCAACAATTGAAACTCCAATTCTATTGAGAACATGGTAAAATATGACACTTATGCATATGTTGCCACAGAAGACATTGAAGTAATTGTACCTCAAAACCTATGTGAGAATGAGGGCCACATAGCCAAACCGAAAGCGAAAGTGAAAATAAAAGTGAGTTGTGTGATTCCACCCACTTTGACGTTGAGAGTGTCAACAATGCGAGTGTAAGGGATACACCACCGAAAAAAAAAGAGAGTTAGAATGCAAGCCACGTGAGGATATTTTTCAAACTAACACTCTCATCTCTACCTCTAGTGTTTTCTTCCCAAATGTGCAGGTTTGCAATGAGAATGAGGAAGAGATGGATGCTCATGATGCTACCATACATGTTGATAGAAGTGAGAATGTATCCATCCATTTGAACCAATTGTGTGTTGCCCAAAAAACATGAGCCATAATGAGGAAAGTGGTAAGATTTCGTAAGCGTCATCCATGATACTTGCACTACAACAAAGTATGAAAGGTACTAAAAATGTTTCAGATCTGAATTTGCAAAATATAGTGGTGTGTAATTGTGATAAAGCACATGTTTTGAATGGGATCAACCATAATATTTATGCTGATTTGGTAGTGTCACATGATCATACCTTTGCTAAAATTTTGCAAGTTGAAAACCAATGTTCAGTTATACATGATCTTTTCTATGGTTTGATATGGTTCATATGCATGATACTTTACACTCATATATGTGATACTATGCATGTAAATAAATTTGGCAATATAGAAATGGATACTCATGAGATTCTTGTTTTTCAGCAATAGAACATAATCAAAACCTTTGTGCTGATTTGACTAACTCTCATATTGATACAAGTACTGAATTTTATTTTGATGAAAACTTTGACATTGCGAAGATGAAGAATGATAATATGAATCAAATGATTGGTTTGAAAGAAATTCTTGTGCTCCCATCTTTGAAGCTATTTGCGGGTTCGCCAAAGTTGAGAGAATGTTTCTTACATGAAAAAGGGAATAATTTGGATATGAATCATAATGGAATAAATAAACAGAATAAAGTAAAAGATTATTGAATTGCCATGCACATCCACCCTCTCTGTTTTGTCTAAATTGTTTTCGTGTAAACAAAAGTCGGGATGACTTTTCTTCAAGGGAGGGAGGATGATGTGACCATGCCAAGGCAGTCAACATTCACCATTTGTTCAAGACATCCATGCATGGTGAAAGCTATACTTAATTCCAGATCATTTAGGTTTCCACCTACAAGGCTACTACTTGGTTTTGTATTATTATAGATTCAAACACATTCTTTGTGATGGAAGAAAATCGTGATGTTATCATAAACCTACAACACTACCAAGTTTTCGCGGAGAGTACTCCACGTACCATCATGAAAATCACCTCTTTTTCGTGAAGGTTTACTCTCACGGAACTACCAAACTCTCATCACGAATTTCATTCGTGAAGGTTTACACTCACGAAATGTCATAACAACCAGTCATGAAAACACCAATGGAAACCTCGGTGCCAACATCTACTCGTGAAGGTGAACTCTCACGAAATCTATTCGTGAAGGTTTACTCTCACGAAAAGCCATAAAACACTCATGAAAACACCAATGCTAACATGATGGCAACATCCATTCGTGAAGGTGAACTCTCACGTAAATAGCAAACTCTCTCACGAAATCTATTCGTGAAGGCTTACTCTCACGAAATAGCATAAAAACACTCATGAAAACACCGATCCAAACATGAGTTGATATTTTTCAATAGAAAATAATTGCTTAAAATCTAGAAAATCAAGAACACGAACCAGTTTTTTTTTTTATTTTTAATCTGCAATGAAATTTTGCAACTAGTCTTTTCTCTCATACTAACTCCAAATGCGGTGATTCTTTTTCTAAATGTTTCTAAAATCATGCTCTATCAACTTATCATGTTCTTGTGGCAATTATTTTTTTGTCATTTTTTAATGTGACCTTGTTCTATCAATTTAAAATTTGGATTTCAAAAAAAATGACAACTATAAGCAACGCTTTGAAGGAGTAAAAGATTTTTGTTGAAGAAGTCAAGAATACAAATGTTGTGCATCTCATCAAGATCTACAATGTTTATTTTGGTCATTTTTCCATTTAACAAATTGATAGTAACGTTGTTCACAAATTTTAGATATGTCTCCCATTGTTTATGAAACTATGAGACAAATGAGAGAGATATATGAAATTTGTTAACAAAGTCATTATGACTTCATTGGATGGAAAAATTACCAAAATAAACATTGTAGATCTTGATGAGTTATACAATTTTGTTGTTGATGATTTTTTCATTTCAATTCATTTAGTAATAAAAATTATTCTCGAATGTCTCAAACTTTGAAATTCAAATTTCAATTGTTCAAACATAGTCAAATGGAGAAATAACCCAAAAATTTGCATCTCGATGAGTTCTGAAGTTTTGCTATTTATGACTTTTTGAATTTGAAACACTAAAATCAACCTAAAATACAATTTTTGATAAATTAAAATTAAAATTAAAATTTTCGTAATATTAAGCTCTCATGAAATTTGCGCTCGGCCGGGCTTTCTTTTCGGCCCACTATACACAGCCAGCGCAAGGCAAACCCTATCCCCACCACAACTCTCGTACTCGTCCCCTCTGCGCCGCAACTCTTACTGGAACTCCCTCTCAGCGCCGCACAGACACAGCGCGAGAAAAAACGCCGCCGCCCCTGCCGCCACCCCTGCCGCTGCCTGCCTAGGCCGGAGCCCAGCCAACTCTGAGGCTGCTCCCCGGCGGGATTTCCAAGCCCCGCCACCTCTCAGGCTGCCGCCGATCCAAGACCAAGCCCGCACCTCTCAGGCCACCGGCGGCCTGGATCCAAGCCGCCATCCGTCAGTCCACCTCCACCTCTGTCGAATCTTTGAGGAGAAGACAGCAGCAACGTCAAGCTTGGTTTGGAGGAGAACACAGCAGTGACGCCGAGCCGATCTTTGAGGAGTCAGGGTCCTGCCTTGCGCCGATATGGGCGTCCTACAGCACCTACAGCGGCACTCGTGACTTGGATCCTGTGAGGGAGGCATGGATCCAGTGAGTCAAGAGCAGACAACTGCAGCGGCGGCGAGCAGGAGCCCGGGAGTCGGCGGTGGTGCAGGGCGCTCGACTCTTCCTCCCTACATGCTGCTTTGGTGAGCTCCCCATCCTAACTGTTGTTATTGCCCAATAATGTGCATGCGCTCCTTTCAATTTGGTAGCATTTTGTTTGATCTTAGTTGGCATTAACATATGAAACCTAAGGAGATTTGTTCAGTATAGGTTCCGTTATATTATATCCTGGATTGCATCACCGTGAAAAATTATATCACAGTTTTTGTGCTTACTGTCTAGAAAAAAATTTCTCTAAGTTAGCTAAGGATGGTACAGAAAATATGGAAAAGTAGGCAAGGACCAATGTACCATGCCAGTAATCACAAAAACCTGTATTCGCCTTCACTCCTGAAAGTCCTGTTTGCCTTGAAATTTCCATTGAATTCAGTTGTTGCCTTTGTTACACATCTTGGGAATTAAGTTTCCAATGACATTTGTTTATTAGTATGGCACATGATTTAGCAGAACCATATGCTCCCGTATTGTTTGAAGTTCATGCTGTGAGACACGTCTTTGTTGAAAATCATGCTAGCTGAAAAACTTTAGGTCAAGGGCAATGCTAGTACAAAACTAATAATCAACAAAAGTGGATAGCCTGGCAATGCAACTAAAGCATGCCCTGATCCTGGATCAAAGTAGTAGTTACATCAAGTTGTCCTGGGTTCCAATGCTATTTTTATTATAATTTGGAATCTCATGATCTTCATTGGCCACCTAGAGATTTCCTGACTGCACACTAATCTCACCCATGCATTGACATATTCTACTAGGTAAGCATGCAAGTTTATACTGAATTTTCTTATATAACCATACCAGCCTTGCTAATTTGGCCATACCAGCATTTACAGACTGTGCATACTGAATTATTTCTCATATTGTTACTAGCTGTGATCATATACAGATCAATTTGGACATAGCATTGGAATTATTTCAGTTGCTTGTATAAGCTTTAGTTTGTTGTTATTCATGTCCTGATTTCTCTCGTTACAAAAGGCTAGCGCATTGAACACATATACTGCAATGAAGTCTGGTGGTGGCCAGGGAGCTCCTCCTCCTCTGGTGACTACATCCACTGCGAGCCCCTTCCCCGGTGTCCATACACCCACTCTGGTGAGCATGAACAGCGAAACCTAACTCAATCTGTGCAGGTTTACTTAGATCAAAACCTTCAGATGTTGCTGCCTGTACTAATTTTACCTTTATCAATACATTCCTGCAAACTACTCCAAGCCATGGCATATGTATACTAATATTATAGACCTAGAACTGAGAAACATTGTACCTGTAGTTCAAAGGAAATAGAACCAAAATTATGATTCTTGTTATATGCTGCCATAGATTCAGTTGATCTACAAAAATGTTCCTACTGAGCAAGTTCATGAGCAAAACTTATGTGAAAGTACATGAGCCATAGATTCTTATTAGATTCAGATTTTAGATGTGATTTTTAGTAAACCCGTGCTCAGTCATCTGATTTTCAGTTTTTATCGGTAGACATTTCCATGGTTCATGTGGTAAATCTTTGGGGTTTTTCTGTTATCCTATGAGCATAGTACATAAACCAGCGCAATTTTAGTTGTGTTATATACTCTGTCCACTTGCTTTAGCCAGCATTAGCATGATAATTTGAACCTATTTTGTTTCAAGTTAACTTTGACCATTGCCATAATTTAAATTACTTGTCAGCCATGTTCTCGGCCTATTTTTTAACTTTATTCATTACGTGGTCATGCAAGAATATATGTTTGGCTCCAAGAGGGCTAGCGCTTTGAACACATGTTCTAATGAAGTATGGATCCAAAGGAGGCGACAACTCATGCAATTGATGGGAGTAAAAACGAAACATGGTTAGGACTTGTCTTTGGAACACTTCTGTTGGAACTTGTTAGGACTATGTGCTATAACTTATCATGTTGGATGTCTAGGACTATGAGCTAGTAAGCCTTTTAGTGTAATGGTTGGACAATTGGATGTAGTTAGAATGTATTGGAGTTGGAATCGGTTGGCATATATGGATGTATTGGAATTGATTTCATGTGTGTTTGATTGGCATTTGGATCATGTGTGAATTTGGAATTTGGTTTGAGATGCTCCTGTTGGGTAATTTTCATGACGGTTGACTCGGATCAAAACATATTTTTTGTGATGGGTCACTCTCATGAAATACTATATTTCCTGTGAAGTTTGAATGTGACTCGAGACTCTCATGAAATACCCTCCTCTCATGAAATAAGTTCATGACGATGAGCTCTCACAAAATACTCTTCCTCTCACGAAATAAGTTCATGACGGTGATCTCCCACGAAATAACCTTCCTCTAACGAAATAAGTTCATGACCGTGAGCTCTCACGAAATACCCTTCCTCTCACGAAATAAGTTCATGACAGTGAGCTCTCACGAAATACCCTTCCTCTCATGAAATAAGTTCATGACGGTGAACTCTCACGAAATATCACTTAAAACCGCCATGAAAATCTCGATACAAATTCGGCGGCGATGTTATTTTCATGAGGGTGACCGTCATGGTGAACTCTCATGAAAACAATGCGGAGGTGAACTCTCATGAAAATGTGTATTTCGTGAGTAATACCGTGTTGAGAGGTGATGCGTGACGGTGTACTCTCACGCATTATTTTCGGAGAGAGTAAAACCGTTATTCGTGACCATTTTTCACTCTCACGAAATATCCGGTTTCGGTAGTGCAAGTCGATGGCCTAGCACAATTCTTTGGTTTAGAAGAGTTAGAGTCAAGGATGACTCCTTTTCGAAAGTGGGGAGGATCGACGATGAGGGCATGCCAGCTTCGTTATGTTCGATCACATGACAATCATTCACCGTCTACCACAAGTGATTATAAGCTGTGGGCCTCTTGCACAAACACATGCCAAGAAGATACATGAGAAGGTGAATTTGCTCCTTGCTAAACTTAACATTGAAATATTTGAGAATGTTATACTACCTAAAATGCTCTGCATATGTATTGGTAAGGTTTACACAAGAAGGAGCTACTGCTGGACCCAAGGAGAGGAGATGGTTTACACACAAATTGAACCAACAAACCTTCTAGCTGATAGCATGAAACATCAAAAAGAAATAGTCACAACTCTTTATTCTATGAAGCTTTTGAGGTCCATGAGGACTTATTGGAAAGCTTATCCAGTTAGCTTTCGAATGCAACCAATATCACATCATTTGGACCTTGCATCAAAGAGTTATGATCAAATTAGTGTAGACTGCTAAGAAGGTCAACAGTCTTCTCGGGACAGGATATTGGTACAAATCCTCATTCAACACTGTACCCTCCTCCAATATTTCATGGTGCATGCTATACATGGTTGAAACCCACATGAAGTCTAGTTTCCAACCCAACAAGTGGCTCATCGTTTCGACTTCCCATGATGGAGTTATGGCTACATTACTGAAGACTGCGCAGATGGGAAACAGCCGCACGAGACTCTATTGATTTTCATTTCCTAGAGACCTTTCACCTCCTGTAACTTCAGAAACTCTAAGTCCATTTCATACCCAACTAGGAGGGTTGTTCCTAGTATAAGTATCCCCTGCCTCTAAGCTATAAGAAACTTTTGATGATTTGATAATCTGATATGGGATTGCAGCCGAGCTGCTGAGTGTTCTTACACACACCTTTGTTCTTGCTTGAGTTCTTCTTGGGCTTGTGGGAGATCTCTCACGAGGTCCCCTACTTTGTGCTCTACGGCTTCCGTTAGGTTGCGCGCTGTATTGTGTGGATTAGTCCCGGTTGTGGTTTCTACGATCGCCGGAGATCAGTGGAAGTCCTTCAAGGTTTTGGTGCCTCTCTCCCCGCCCGCTTGGTCACATCCAACCTTAGTGGGGTATAAAGCTAGTTATCCTCGCCATTTTCTGATAAGTTATCCTTTTTCTTGAACCTACTGATGTGAAGATCGGGCCACCCCCTTGCCGATCCATATTGGTTCTTATCAATATGTTTCTCTAAAGTCAAGACCTTCTATTTGTGTGTATTCTTCAGCTACCAATCTTGCTTTGTTTCTCACAACTATGCCATCTTGATCTTGCTTGTTTCTAAAGACCCATTTGGTTGAATCACATTATGATCCTTTGGCCTCTCAACTAGTTCCCAAACTTGATTTCTCTTAAAATTGTTGAGTTCTTCTTGCATAGCATTGATCCAATCACTATCCCTCAAAGATTCTTCAATCTTGCTTGGCTCTTGAATGAGACAAAAGAATAATGCTCACAAAAAGAAGCCAATCTTGATCTTGTTTGAACACCACTTTGAATGTCACCAATGATATGATCAATTGGGTGATCTCTTGCAATATTTGATGGTTGAAGCACTTGCACTTGATGACTTGGATGAGATGAACTAGCTTGTTGATCTTGCACTTGAGTGTCATCATGAGAGCCACTTGTACTAGCTTGATTTGTGTCAATTTGCACACTTGAGTTGAGTGGATGGACTTGTTCATCATCAACTTGCCTTGGCCTAATATCACCAATGTCCATGTTCCTCATAGCATTCTCCAATTGAGTTCCTCTCACATCATCATGATTCTCAACTTCATTTTGAGATCCTTGGGTTTCATCAAATTCAACATCATGAACTTCTTCTAATTGACCACTACCCAAGTTCCACACTCTATATGCTTTGCTAGTGGTTGAATATCCAAGTAAGAACCCTTCATCACATTTCTTATCAAACTTGCCCAATCTAGTGCCCTTCTTGAGAATGTAGCATTTGCAACCAAACACTCTAAAATATGCAATGTTGGGCTTTCTACTATTCAATAGCTCGTATGGTGTCTTCTCTAACTTCCCATGGCAATAGAGGCGGTTGCCACAATAGCAAGCCATGTTGATAGCTTCGGCCCAAAAAGAATGACTAACATTGTATTCACCAAGCATAGACCTTGTCATTTCAATCAATGTTCTATTCTTCCTCTCAACTATGCTATTGGATTGAAGAGTGTATGTTGGTGAGAATTGATGCCCAATACCAAGCTCATCACACAATTCTTCTATTCTTGTGTTCTTGAACTCACTCCCATTTTCACTTCTAATTTTCTTGATTGTTGTTTCAAACTCATTGTGACATCTCTTGACAAATGACTTGAATAGATCAAACACATCACTCTTGTCATAGAGAAAGAAGACCCATGTGTATCTTGTATAGTCATCCATAATAACAAAGCCATACTTGTTGCCACCAATACTTGTATATGTTGTTGGCCCAAACAATTCCATATGCAATAACTCAAATACTTTGCTTGTACTCATCATGTTCTTTGTTAGGATGTGGGTTTCCATGTTGCTTGCTGGCTTGGCATGAACTACATGGCTTATCCATCTCAAATGTGACATTCTTCAAGCCTCTAACTAAGTCATGCTTCACTAACTTGTTCGATTGCTTCATGCCAACATGATCAAGCTTTCTATGCCATAACGAACCCATACTTGATTTGGATAGCAAACATGATGAGATTTGAGCTTCTCTAGCATTGAAATCAACCAAGTACAAGCTACCATGCCTAAATCCCTTAAATATCAAGTTGGATCCATCAACACCAACAACTTCAACATTATTAATAGAGAATATGCATTTAAAACCAAGATCACAAAGTTGAGCTACCGACAAAAGATTGAAATCCAAGCTCTCAACTAGCAACTCATTTGATATACTCATGTCATTTGATATAGCAATTTTACCAAGCCCTTTGACCTTGCCTTTCTTGTTATTCCCAAATATGATTCCTTCATATCCACCAATGCCACTTGTACTAAGAGAATTAAACATACAAGAATCCTTGGTCATATTTTGAGTGCACCCACTATCAATTATCCAATTCCTTCCTCCGGTTTCATAACTGACCTAGAAAAGAAGATCAATTCTTTTTAGGTACCCAAACTTCCTTGGGTCCTCCAAGGTTAGTCATAAGCTCTTTGGTACCCAAATAGCTTTCTTCCTTGAGCCCATCCATGGTGCACCAATGAACTTAGCATGAACACCATTATTACCCGTCACAAGCATATAGAAAGAATCAAGCATGATGGAGGATACATTAGCATTAGATTTTTTCTGTTCATGCATCGTTGCTCTATGTGACCAACTTGCTTGTAACTTTTGCAATAGCTACCATTGTTCTTCACAAAACTAGTCTTGTGATGAGCAAAGGCGGCCTTGCCTTTCTTGGGGATATAGCCCAATCTCTCTTTGCAGAGAGATGCCCTTTGGCTACTCAAGCACATAAGCAAGCGGTCCTCACCACCATAAGCCTTGGCAAAGGTGTGATTGAGCTTTTGAACCTCCTTCTTGAGAATATCATTCTCAGCTATTAGTGAGGAATCACAAGTGTGATCATCACCACTAGATGAGGTAGGAGTGGAAGTGCTATAAGAAGGGTTAGTGGGAGCAACAACAATAGGCTTATAGAATGATTCATCAATGATTTCACAAGATATGCCTATGTCACATGATTTAACAATTTTAGGTTGCTCCATTTTAATAGCCATGCTCTCATTTTCTTTGACTAGAGAGGAATGAGCTTTCTCAAGCTTGGAGTGAGACTTTTGAAGCTTGTTATGGTCTTCCATTAGACTCTCATAAGTAGCTCTAAGCTTATCAAGTTCTTGTGAGAGGGTTTTCCTGTCCTCCCTCAAGCCCTTGCATTCCTTTCTACTTAGCATGAAATGGTTTTTACAATCTTCAAGCATGGTTATTAGTTCATCTTTAGTTGGTAGCATCTTCATCATCACTATCATAGGGGCACTTAGCAATGAGATGATCATTGCTATGGCACCTAAAGCACTTCATGTTCTCATCACGCTTCTTTGATGAGGACTTCTTCCTCCTTGCTCCATAGCCCTTCCTCTTCATGAAGGAGCCAAATCTCTTCACGAGATAGTTCCATTTGCTCATCATCTTCTACATTGACCACTTCCTTGCCCCTTGGCTGAGGATGTGGATGTTGATGTCATGAATGCAACACTCTTTTTTTTTCTTCTCATCCTTGTCCTCTTCCTTCTTCTTGTTCTTGTTGACCAATTCTTCCTTGTCATGATCTTCTCTATAGGTATCATCGGTCATCACCTCCGCAAGTATTTGATCTGGAGTTGAGGTCTTCAAGGTGGTCCTCACTAGCAAGGTGATCAAGTTGTCAAACCTCTTGGGTAGACATCTCAAGAACTTCATGGAGAAGTGAGTATCCTTGATATCTTCACCCAATGCCTTGAGCTCATTCACCAATGTCTCCATCCTATGGAACATCTCCGGCACACTTTCATCATCTTTCATCTTGAAACTAGCAAACTTTTATTGGAGGATATATGCCTTGGTGGTCTTGATGCCTTCGGTGCCCTCAAATGATTCTTCTAGCTTTGCCCACGCATCGTGAGCAATCTCAATGTTCTTGATTTGCTCAAATGTCTTGTCGTCCAATGCCTCATGAAGTGAACTCATGGCAATGTCATTGCATTGGAGCTTCTTTTCTTCAATTGGAGTGGGAGCATTTGGATTTGCCACCTCAAACTTGGTCTTTACCACCTTCCACACCTCTCTATTGATTGACTTGAGATGTGCGATCATTCCAATATGCATAATTTGTGCTATCAAATTGAGGAGCTTTCTTGGTGTTGTTGATATACAAACTTAATGCCATTTTATCACCATAGGTTGTTAAGCCTTGCTCAAACAAAGGCCTCTCCTCCGATACCACTTGAAAGGTCCTAAATAGCTAGGGGGGGTGAATAGCCTATAAAAATTCCTTGCAAAGCACTAAGACAAATTGTTAGTACTTAAGATGGCGAAGCTTTTCCGGCACTAGCTTTCTATACTAAGCAAGCCACCTATCACAATTCTAAATATAGACTATGATCTCTATGTCACACCAAGAACTATGTCTCTAGTTTACTCCTAGGTGAGCGAGCTAAACTAATAAGGCAACCTACACATGGTATCGCTAGGAATGTAAATACAAGAGAGGGATTGATCCTTTATACCACCGGTGAAGTGTCGAGTGAATCAATCAATCACGATGCCAATCACAATAAGAATTCCAATGAATACCAAGAGAGCCAATGGCAAGAGATTGACACAATGATTTTTTACCAAGGTTCACTTGCTTGCCGGCAAGCTAGTCCTCGTTGTAGTGATACACCCACTTGACGGTTCGCAAGCTAATTGGTGTTACGAAGCCAAACCCTCGGTAGGGTGCTGCACAACCACTCACAAGATGGGGATCCACAAGCTACGAGCAATCCACTAAAGATGCCTTTCGTGAATCTCCCGCGGGGAAGGCTCAAGAACCTCTCACAAGTCACCGGTGTGGCCTCGAACAACCTCCAAGTCGAGCTCAACACCTCCTGCTGCTCCAAGCCATCTAGGAGTCGGCAAACTCCAAGAGTAACAAGCTTTAAATCCATAGCGAGAACTCAATCACCAAGTGGCTCTAGATAACACTCAAGCAATGCACTTGGATCACTCCAATCTCACCAAATGATGCAATCAATCAATGGAGATGAGTGAGAATGAGTTGGCATAGCTCACAAGGTTTCTATTGCAATGAAAATGGCCAAGAGAGTGAGCACAAGCCGACTAACACGCTTATATAGGGGAGGCCACGCTCAAAGAGCCATTGCCCCCTTCTCCCATTTCTGCATGCACATCGGACGCACCCATCGGACACTACGCCCGGCGTCCGATGCTCCGATGTAGCCACGTGTCAGCTGCGTTCGAATACAGCCGCTGGATCCCAATAGCGAACTCGACGCACGCGCTCGGTTAATGTGGCATCGGACGCACTGACGCCTTAGCATTGGGCGTGTCGATGCCC
Source organism: Hyparrhenia diplandra (assembly GCA_015847255.1). Lineage (NCBI taxonomy): Eukaryota > Viridiplantae > Streptophyta > Magnoliopsida > Poales > Poaceae > Hyparrhenia > Hyparrhenia diplandra. The sequence continues at coordinate 113,213 of JADLZK010012536.1, forward strand.
TATCCAAAATCTTGGCCTTCGGTTCATCATCATCCGACACACCCGGTTGCAACGCATCGGACATGTCCGATGCGCGCAATGTGCTCGGCCCGACTTCGGGTTAGCCTCGCCTCGAAAGTGCTGGTCCGCAGCCGGTCCAGCGTTCGATGCGAGTCTAGTAAGGTTCCAGAGAGCCTTTTCTCCATCAGACGTGTCCGATGAGGGTCCATCGGATGCTCCGCGTCTCCATGATTTCCAGTTGAAACGCCAAGTCTCGCACGAATTTTGGCGTGCCATCGGATGCACCGAACCAGCATCCGATGCAGCAAACAACGCCAAAACTCAACACCCTTGCTTCCATCTCACTCCATACAAAGTGTCTCTCCATAGTGCACGTGTGTGAGCATTTTTCAAAGCATTTATTAAGGATGTTCATCTCTCCACTAGAATCTAAATGCATATGAATGAGTTAGATCATCTAGTGGCACTTTGATAACCGAATTCCACTACAAATTTCACCCTCTTTTATACAATACGGCTATCAATCCTAAATGTGATTACACTCTCTAAGTGTCTTGATCACTAAAACAAAGAACCCTATCAAGTTATACCTTTGCCTTGATCTCCTCGGGTCTTTGTTTTTCTCTTTCTTCTTTTCCAATTGTGCTTGATCACCATTCATGTCCGCCATGTCCATGATCTTGTGATCTTGTGACCTTCACCTCCTAGTCACCTAGCTCCACATCATCTTGAGTTGCTAATTCATCTAATACACGCTTAGACAAAACCATTAGCAACTAGGTATCATCAATTATCCAAAACCAAACAACGGCTTTCACCTTTGCATCTTCAACCTCCCCGCGAACAGATCAAGACGAACCCTGATCCCGCCGTCAGAATCCCTCGATCCTCTAGGTTTCCTCTCTCCCCCTGTAGGCGATGGTGGCCCACCTGGCCAATCTAACCTTGGTCAAGCTGCCCAGCTCTTGCAATAAGGTTGTTGAGGTAGTGTAGTCCACAACTATAAGGAAAAGAAACTCTAGCACTTGCATGCTCCCAACTCCATCTGGCAAGTTCACAGGAGGAACAATTAACCATTTCAAATGCTGAAGTTCAGCAATACTTGCAGGCAATTTGCCTAGATTAGGACAATTCAGAAGATTCTAGTATTACCAAACATTGAAGCTCTCCTATCCTTTCTGGTAGTGCAATATCACTTGCCTTAATCCGTAGGTATCGCAACAAATGTAACTTCCCTATATCTTCAAGATAACAGTGTTCCAAATTCTCATTGCCATCTAGATCAAGCACTCTTAGAGTATAGTTTGAATACCCACACTCCAAATCCTAGGTCCGCCCTAGATCATCTTGACAAGTAGGGTTTTTCTGGGATGTTCACAGTTGAGTCAAAGAGGTTGTCCACTTGGAATTGTACGACTCTTCTCTAAGTCTCCCATGTAGATAATACACATTCCAGTTCAAGTCTAATGCGAATTGTTTTAAGAAATGACTTCTTCTTCAGGTGCATGCCTACCCTTGTCACGTGTGCAGCTTATTCAACACTGGCTTGCTTTGAATTTTACTCATCTTCGTCATATATATCAGATTCATCGTCACTAACAGATAGTGTGTCTATATCGATAACAGATAGTGTTTCAATACTAGATTTGCTACTTGATGGTGTGTCTATACTAGATTCGCTATCTCATGATGTGTTACACTAGATTGGTCGGTATCTGATTCATCACATGTAGGTTGAATATATTGAAATGTCGATGAAAGAACATGAAACCCTTCATTTTCCATAGAGGTACAGGAACAATTGGAGGCAATAAAGTAGGTGAAGTGGTTGGATTTTGTGAGCTGTTCTGACCACTATTTTTTTCGAAAGGACGGCAAGAGCTTTGCCACGATTTTTATTAGACGAAGAAAAAAAAAAGGCAAGTGCCAGCCCAGTTTTTTGAATGAAAACCGAGCCAGAAAAACCATACAACTGAGGGGAGTGCCATACTCAACCCATACAACTAAGGAGCAACTATCCCAACTCACGCCACCACTTGCAGCGGATCGACGTCCACTCACTACTTGATGCTTCGGCAAAACGCACAGAGCCCACTCAACTCTACTAGCACTACTAACAACAAGACGGATGGAAGAAAATAAAACATGAAGCCCAGCTTGGATTTGGATTGGGCCATCAACACGAGCCTCCATCAACCCGCGCTGGATGGATTGGCATGTCGACCACGAACCACCGAAAAGGAAGCACCAAGGCAGACGGCAAAAAGGCTCGCAAAGGAGCTTGGATCGCCTAGCAGAGCCTTCAAGAAGGAAATAATGCCAAGAGCGTCGACAAGCTAGCCCGACGAGGGAAGGTTTTCACCTACGGTCCAACACGGTAGGAAGAGAGGTAGTAAAGGGACGCCTCCAAGGAGGACACGGCGTCCGCAAACATCTCCATCCAAGCTTTCGCTCCGACCTCATGCTTCTTCCATATCGCTGCCGCCGGAGACCCACAGAGGTAGCTGACTAGAGGGCCCGTCTGCGGCAGTGAAAGGTAAGTGGCGGGGAGAAGAGGACCGGGATCGAAGAAGCCCCGGATCACCCAGCCCACCACCATCCCCTCCCGGGCCAAGTAGTCCCATCAACACCAGCGCCCGCAGAGCCTCCGGCAACCTCAAAACGAACCTCTGCAACCAGCATGCGGACCTTCGCAGGAGCGCCAGCCCCCACCAAGGAGGCCAAGCGACGGCCACCACTCAGCCAGCACCACCGGCCGCGCCACCATAGCACCACGGGAGGGCCAACACCAGGCAACTGCCAGCCAAGCGCCACCCAGACGCCGCCGAGCGCGCCTCAGATCAAGCCAAGGCCGGCCATGCCACCACGATGTCACCATGACAGCCGAAAACACCGCCGCTCGAACCGGCACGCGCGCTGCACTACCATGCTGCTGCAATCTCTCCCGCCACCACCCTAAAGAACGGTGCGTGCCGGGGGCGAACCAGGCATGAGAGGCCGGTCCTGCGCGTGAAGGTAGGCCGCCTCGTTGTCTTCTCGTGCCGCCAACCTCCCCAATCGGCTGCGCGCGCCACCGGGCGGCACCGGATCTGGCCGCGTCCAGGCCCGGACAACCAAGCTGGAAGGAGCCGGGTGCTAGGTCATGGATAACGCTGGAGGAGCTGGGGAGTGAGGTGCACACACCCACTCCACCGCCACCATCAGCAGGGTAGCCCTGGCAGGCCATGCGGCTCCACGGTGGCCGGGCCCGGCGGCGGGCGTGGCGGAGAGGGAGGAGGAGGTTGGGGGCGGGCGCAGGGGCTCGGTTCTGCCCGAGTCACCCTCGTGGGGCGGCGCAGGGGTGGATAAGTACTTCGCAGGAAATAATTTTGTTCCAACCACTGTTGAACGGCTGATTTCATCAATTTGGGGTTCTTTCTCTCACGTAATTTCGCCCGCCTATTCAACTTCCATGGCACATGAAATGGGATCCTACGACCAATACCTTCAGTGCCTATGACGAAGGTAACGAATACCTTCCTTTCCTTAGCAGAACAAACATTCTTATCTCCGGCTAAAGCTGGATGCGCGCCGGCACACGGGCCAAAAAGGACTAAGGAGAAGGGATACCATACTAATAGATTGGGCTAGCAAAGCAAGGCAAGCCCAAGAGGCTAGTTCGTTCGTTCTATTCAGCAATTCAAGACCAAGAGGTCCTAAAGATAGGCCCTGAAAGGAGAAGCTGAAACACCGACAGATATCTCTGTCTATTCTCTAATCCACCAAATCCGATATATAGTACCCATTTTTGGAGCCCCTGATGCCAAACTAATTGATCGAATTGGTGAATCATCAATCCAATCCCATTGACAAATCAAGGCGTAGAAGCGTGAAATTTTACACAATTGTTGTTTAGAACGTCCCAAAAGTATAAGCCACTGGCTATGCCAAAACGAGTGTGACCCTGAAGAGAGTGGCACACATGTCTTCCTGTCCATTCACGTAATAAGAAAGACCCTGTGAGGCTGTGACCACCTTAATTAGCGACAGAACGTGCGAATAAAGAACCTTGACCTTTGCCCGTTGCCGGTGTCATTGCCAGACGGAAGCAAAGCACATATTTTATGCACGTCTCGTCACACGCAACGAATAGCTATAGCCTATATCGGCTTTACTATGTCGTAGCCGGCTATATATACCACCTGCATGTATGCCGCTGCTGTTCACGACGACGAACTGCGACACCGAACTGAGTGAGACACAGTCACCGCAGAGCAGCGCGATGGCGTCAAGAAGCTGCAGCTCGAGGCGGACTGCAGCTTCCAGCGGCCGCCTCCAGAAGGACGGCGTGCAAGACGAGCTGGGCGTGGTCAGGCTTCCCAGCCTGCTCATGGCGGCTAGCTCCGGCGACTGGGAGGAGCTGCTGGAGGAGGTTCTGGGAAAGGAGGAAGGTGCGGCGGTGGCGTCGCTGCTGGCCCGTGACATCGTCATCGACATCGCCGCCTGTGGCGAGCAGCAGGGCCACAGCGACGGCTCGCAGGTCCTTACGGAGCGGTCGGGCTCTGCGCTCCACGTGGTGGCGGCCGCCGGAGAGAGCGAGCGCTACCTGCAGAGTGCGCGGGTGATCTGCCGCAGGGCCCGGCACCTGCTGGTGGCGCCCGACGGCGACGGCGACACGCCGCTGCACTGCGCCACCCGGGCCGGGTACAAGGGGATGGTCGCCCGCCTCATGGAGCTCGCCGCCGAGGGCGACGAGGAACGGGCCGGCGGCGGCGGCCGTGAGAAGGTGAGGGATTTACTGAGGATGCAGAACGCGCGCGGGGAGGCGGCTTTGCACGAGGCCGTCCGCTTCGGCGACAGGGACATGGTCCAGCTGCTGGTGAACAAGGACAAGGAGCTCGCCCGTGTGGTCGCCAAAGATGGCACCTCGCCGCTGTACCTCGCCTGCTCGCTCAGCCACCACAGGATTGCTGCAAAGCTGCACGATGCCGACGACGAGCTGTCCTACTCCGGCCCGAAGGAAAAAATGCCTTGCATGCTGCTGCTCTCCAAGATAAAGGTGAATGAAGGACTCTTCTTTCATACTGTATTTATTAATTAAACTAGCATATGATCTGCGCTAAATGTTGGCCCAAACGCTGGATCAAACATGCACAATATGGTGGCTAAAGCCTAGAACACGATAAACTCCTGCGAAGAGTGGAACACACGGTAGTTTTTGGCGTAGCCCTGGCCGGGTTACATTTTCCCTGATATATTGATCTCTATTTAAAGATTACAATCCATTTTCTTGGAAAGAAAACATTTCTAAATTTACGCACGCACACACCAGGAGCTCTGCGTCGACGTATCAACCAGGCCGTGCACCAAACGGGCCACAACGGTTAGATGCGACAGTAAATAGCATGGCTAGAATTGTTAGATGCGACAGTAAATAGCATGGCTAGAATTGTTAGTATCTTTTTTCATAATAATCTGTCAGGGCACCTCAGTTTTAGTAGCACCTTGCCTAGGGAAGAGGACCATGACCACCTTATAGGGGAGAGTATCCCTCACCCATCGGTCCGGGCTTTTGGGGAGGAAGTGGGCTCTTGCCTTATAAGTGGCCGTGAGCGCATGAACGTCCGGAACCTATAGTGGAGTGTTAGGCTAGATTGAGAGAGGGATACTCTCCTTATAAAAGTGGTCATGGCCCCTTCCCTAGGCAAGGTGGTACTAAATCTGAGGTGCCCCGACATCCCACCCCATAAGGTGGCGCCCTTGATATTCCACCCCCATAAGGCGGAACCAGGCGGTGGTACTAAACCTGAGGTGCCGACGACATCCCACCCCATAAGGTGGCGCCCTTGATATTCCACCCCATAAGGTGGAACGGTAGCATCCACTCAATCTAGCCCAACACCACCACCATAGGTTCGACGTTCATGCGCTCACGGCCCACTTTATAAGGCAAAAGCCCACTTCCTCCCAAAAGCCCGGACTAACCCGATAAAGGCGGAACCGGGCGGTGGTACTAAACCTGAGGTGCCACGACATCTCAGCCCCTATAAGGTGGCGCCTTTTTGATATTCCACCCCCATAAGGCGTAACGGGCTTTGATACCAATTGTTAGCATCCACTCAATCTAGCCCAACACTCCACCATAGGTTTTGGACGTTTCATGCGCCACGCCCACCTATAAGGCAAAAGCCCACTTCCTCCCAAAAGCCTAGATCGACCCCATAAGGCGGAACCGGCGGTGTTACTAAACCGAGGTGCCTCGACATCTCACCCCCATAAGGTGGCGCCCTTGATATTCCACCCCATAAGGCGGAACGAGCTTTGATACCAATTGTTAGCATCCACTCAATCTAGCCCAACACTCCACCATAGGTTTGGACGCTCATGCGCTCACGCCCACTTATAAGGCAAAAGCCCACTTCCTCCCAAAAGCCCGGGACGATGGCCCCCTTTAAGGCGTGAAGCGTGCTTTGATACCAATTGTTAGCATCCACTCAATCTAGCCCAACACTCTACCATAGGTTCGACGTTCATGCGCCACGCCCACTTATAAGGCAAAAAGCCCACTTCTTAGCATCCACTCAATCTAGCCCAACACTCCACCATAGGTTCGACGTTCATGCGCTCACGGCCCACTTTATAAGGCAAGAGCCTACTTCCTCCCAAAAGTTCGGACTGATGGGAGAGGGATACTCTCCCACTTATAAGGTAAGAGCCCACTTCCTCCCCAAAAGCCTGGATCGATGGGAGAGGGATACTCTCCCCTTATAAGGTCGCCATGGCC
>JADLZK010012537.1:0-92229 GCA_015847255.1 Hyparrhenia diplandra
AGCTCTACTACGAAGTGAATTATTATCATTTATTATAATCAAAACACCACGGCACAATAATAATCCTATAATCTTTTTTCGGCCTGCTTTTTTTTTTTTTTGGTGATTATGAGTATTGTTTTTCACTTGAAGTAAGAATAATCCACCATATTAATCTAGGAAACATAACACTCTGATTATTATATATAGTTTGTATAATATGATAAAAGATATCAAAAGAAAGAAAAAGCTTTCTATATACAGCAACAGATAAAAAAAACTGTTGATTGGTTCTACATTTCTTATGGTTCAAATTACTGGATGTGTTAGGGCATTGCGTTGCTAGAAACTATCAAAACGAATCAGAAAAGGACCAAAGAACACAAACGTACGGGCTTACTCTCAATGCAATTTTCTATCCGACGATGAGACCAAGATGTTTTTTTTTTTTCACTTTTTTATAAAAAACTTTAGGTATGGTGGTTAACAACCTTTTTCTAACTTGAGTAATAAATAATCACACTTAGGGAAAATAATAATAAAGTAATTTGATAAATGAGGTTAGAAACTATGATAGAGACTATTATTCTCAATTGAAAAATTTTGTTGGTTCTAAATTTCTTCCAAGTTCCACACTGTCTTATTGCGTTGCTCTCATTTTCAAAACGAGCTGAAAACACAAACGTACGGGATGGCTCTTCCATGATAACCACCCGACGATGAGACCAAGATTTTTTTTTTCCACTTTAGTAAACTACGACTAGGGTACCGAGTTGGAACCAATTTCTAACTGACTACTTAATCCTTAGGAAGAATAATAAGTACTTTGATTAGGACGTTTAAGAATACCCTAGAGACTATATTATTCTCAGTTGTTAGGAATGGAGATTTGAGTGAAAAATTACCATCTAACAAATTTTTTAATTGGTGGTCCTTTAAAAAATTCTTTAATTGGTTAAAATATAAAAAATGAGATAAAATGTAGGACAGTGAAAAGCTATAGAAAACGATTTTTATGCAAATAAAATTTTCAAATGATAATTTAGAGGGTGATCTTTAGAAAGAGATGCTCTCTTAGGACTAAACAAATGCAGCCATCATTACACTATATAGTTTAGTTAAGAATCAAATAGCCATTTTGGGCGGCCCTACCATGTTGCCTTGGTGCGCTTGATGACCGTGATTTGAACGATGTGGAAAGATTTGTTCATTGGTGGTCATTTTCTTTTTCTTGAGGGAGAGTCATTTCAAAGAAAAGAGTGTACCAGGTAAGGAAACTACTATGTTAATCATTATCTTCATATTCATATGAGGCCGCAACTAAAATCTACTATCCCCAAAAAATCAGTATACAACGTGTGTATTTTAATTTGCAGAAGAATGATTTTGTCGGACTATAATAAAGGATGGAATACTTCCTTATACATCAAAATCCATACATTTTCGTTCTCTTTGGAATATAAGATATATTTTTCTCTATTTCTACGTTTTTATTTGTGTAAAAAATTATGATTTCTGTAAAATTCATGCGTTTTGAGCTATACTATACTCCGTATACTGTAAAAACGAAAACTAACGAGAGACTCGATTTTCTCTATCCCATCAGATCTCCTAACTGTCGGTCCGTACGAAAATGTGTACTTCATCTCGTTTTTGCTACCCCGAGTAGAAACCGTAACCGGATAATCAACCGAGGCTCACTACGCTTTCTCTCTCTCTCTCTCTCTCTCAACAAAACTCCCTGAGTTGCAACGCATGTTACTCTCTCTCTCTCTCTCTCTCCACCCAAAAACAAACTCCCCTGAATCGCTCTTCCTCTGTCCCCCGGGCCGCGACGATCTGCTTTGCATCTTCCTTTTCCTCCATTTCCAGCCTCATGCGTAATCTTCTTTCGGAATTGAATCTCTCCATCTCATGGCGCTCTGAGCATGTACCACAGCTCCAGCTACTGAGAGAAATGTAGGCACCACAAATCAACCCAACATATCCCTGTTCTACCAGAAATCCAAATCTTTTTTTCCCAGCCCAAAAAATCCGCCTCTTCCTTCCACTGTTGCCATAAAGTTTGGACTTTATTACGAGGAGGCTTTCGAGATTTCTGTTACCAACAATTTCCGGAGAGTCCGCCATAAAGTCTGCAAGGGTCCAAAGATCCATCCAGAAGCGACGATCTTGGGGGGTGGCACATGAAGAGCCTGCAGTGCTTCAAGCAGAGCGGCGGCGGCGGCAATGGTGGCGGGCCGGGGAAGCGGCTGGAGCGGCGGCTGTCGCTGGGCGAGTACAAGAAGGCAGTGTCGTGGTCCAAGTACCTCGTAGCGCCGCCGGGCGCCAGGATCCGGGGCGGCGGCGAGGAGCTGTGGAGCGCCGACCTGTCCAAGCTGGAGATCCGTGGCAAGTTTGCGTCAGGCCGGCACAGCCGCGTCTACTCCGGCAGGTACAAAGGCCGCGAGGTGGCCATCAAGATGGTCAGCCAGCCCGAGGAGGACGCCGCCCTCGCCGCTGAGCTAGAGCGCCAGTTCGCCTCCGAGGTCGCGCTCCTCCTTCGCCTCCACCATCCAAACATCATCTCGGTATGAACTCATTTTTTTGTTTCTTTTCAATTTTTCTTTTTTCTTAAGACTTTACTGCGCAATTATTCTTGACATGGACTTAGTTGAGATGACCATCTTAGTATTTCTGGTTCTGGGTCATATCATCTTAGTATTTCTGGGTCATATCTTTTTGCCTGTGCCACCAGAGTAATGAACTCTCTGTCCTCGGATAAGTGGGAATCTTGTGGCAACTCTTAACCCAAGGCATGGAACAAGTGCTTGTGCATTTCATCGAGTCCAGCCTAAATAAATTTATGTCTGCACTGAATCCCTGTCCCTGGTGTTCATTTTCTTGAGCTGTCGGTGGAGGATCTGCCTCCTAACCACTGCATGGTACTCGGTAATCTCTGTTTATAAGAATCCTTTACAAACTGAATTGATCAAACGGAAAAAAGCCTATGTGTGTTTGCAAGATACTTGTTGGGTTCTTGGTTTGATCTCTCTATGAAGTGCTGAACTTTATTTGTTTGAACACGTTTTTCAGTTGAAATTGCCTGTTCCACGTCATTGTTCCTTTGTTGGTCCTTTATATCCGTGCAATAGGCTGTAGGAGTTGTTAGGCTAACTGATCTTCACATTAAAGTGAAAACCTTTATGCTTTGCTTGGATTGGAGGGACAGGGGTGAAGATAAGATAGTTGTGGATGTGGAGTGAGGCCATATGTGCTTACCTACACCGTAACCTGACAAACTGGGAGGCAACTTTTTCTGTGGACAGTATGAAATTGATATTTGGGATAGTGAAATTGTTGACAAGTATATAAATTTTGATGTAGAATTGTTTAGGAAAAGACAAATCTTCTGTTACTATGCCCCTTTTCATCTTTTGTAACCAACCCCTTTCTATCCATAAGTAGTGCGATTAGTTGGTAATAGCACTAAGTACTTTTGTAAAATGAAACAATGTCAATTTTTTTCTGAATTTTTTTCTAGTCGCACTATCTGTCCTACTATTTAGTGGAATCTTGCATCAGTACATGTGAATAGTTAACTATATCGAAATCTCTGTAAGCACTGCTTCAATTGTAGAAGCTGTTTGATGGAAAACGTTGGTTTAGCTGGTGAGAGGGATTTATTTTTATGCAATAGAGTTGATGTTGGAATAACTGAATATTTCTATACACTAGTGCTACAAAAACACTAATTATTTAGATTAATTTGATTAGTTCAATCACTATCTAAGGTAGCTTTTTGCTGGAAGGATGTGTATTGGCTTCATTGTGAAGATGTTGGGTGAAGAGATCCTGGGCCAATTATACTGAGGTTGCTATCCTTGCTTGATCAATCATCTAGCTAGTGCACCGCACCATAGGTGATGGCATTAGATGCTTGGCTGGCAAATTATGAAAATGATGGTGTCTTCATGAAATAGGACGTGGACCAAGGACCATGGATAACATTAACGTCCAAGCTTAGTTGGTTGCTCTTGTAGAAAAAAACACATCTTGCTAGCAATAAATAACGGAGAATTGACGCAGAGAGGGATGGTTCATGTACAAGTAACATCAGTCTAGCTTTCCGCTTTACAAAGTGCCAAACTTTTTCACTTGACACCTAGAAGTCACATGGAAAAAGGTTGCTTTACGGAACCCAACATAACTAAGCTTCGGAATTCGAATGATATTTATGCTAGTTGCAGTTCCATTTTTTCCATTGTCTGGCAAATCTCTGCAAGATCCTTCTTCTCAGTGAACATCATGAAAATACATTTGCTTATATTAACTCAAGTGACATGCCTGCATATGATAACTTAAACATGAGCTGTTTTATACTGTCTTATATTGCATCTTCAGCTAGTCAATCGTGTGAGATCATTTTGTTAAACACTACTTGATATGGAATAACACTTAATATCTTAAATTTTGCAGTTTGTTGCAGCATGCAAGAAACCACCAGTATTCTGTATCATCACCGAGTTCATGGCTGGGGGCTCCCTTAGGAAATATCTACATCAGCAGGAACCTAATTCAGTTCCCCTCAAACTAGTGCTGAAATTAGCTTTAGACATCGCTCGTGGAATGAGCTACCTACACTCCCAGGGTATACTTCATAGAGACCTGAAATCTGAGAACATACTTCTGGGAGAAGATATGTCTGTCAAAGTGGCAGATTTCGGGATTTCATGCTTGGAATCACAGTGTGGAAGTGGCAAGGGGTTTACAGGAACCTACAGGTGGATGGCGCCAGAAATGATCAAAGAGAAACATCATACTAGGAAAGTGGATGTGTACAGCTTTGGAATCGTCATGTGGGAGATTTTGACCGCTTTGGTTCCATTCAGCGACATGACTCCAGAGCAGGCTGCTGTTGCTGTTGCCCTGAAGGTATGGTTCTTGATACACCACTGCGATGTTTATCTCCGTGTGTTCACATAATGAAAGATCTTTTGTTCCATTCAGCGACATGTTTATCAGAGTCTCTTCTAATAACTGGTAAACCTTGTGCAGAATGCAAGGCCACCACTACCTGCTTCATGCCCTGTGGCAATAAGTCACCTGATCATGCAGTGCTGGGCTACCAACCCTGACAAAAGACCTCAGTTTGAAGACATCGTGGCGATCCTCGAGAACTACAAAGAAGCCCTCGATGAGGATCCATCATTCTTCTTGTCGTATATACCACCTCCACCGCACCACAGCCACCATCACCACCACCATCATCAGAGCCTTCTCCGGTGCTTCCCTCGCTCCATGCGAAGGTCTGCATCTCTGGAAGTATGAGGCCGGGATATTGCCTTTGTTCATCGATGCCTTGTACAATATGCACCTCCTTTTGACTTTCTTTGTTTTCTATTTGCGCACGCCGGCCCTCTATTATGCGGCATTAGCATGCTATGAGTTAGTTTCTGCTCTCTTTTTCTCCTTGTTGGTGCTTAATTATTTCCGTCATTGATGCCTTGAGTAATGTAGAGATGACAGGCAGGTAGGCAGGCAGCTTCCGGTTATTATCTATGGATGCCATTTGCTTTTGGTGATGGAAAACATGAAAGAGCCTCAGTAAATGTAATATAATTTAGCTCTTCCTTCAATTGTGTTTGTGCTTCTTCCTTTCAGCTGTTATCATACTTATTGCAAATGCGTGATGAGGCAGTAAAGTTTGAATCGATTGGTGTTTGTTTCTGAAATGGAAAACTTGAACTGAAGGCAGTTTGTATTACATGTTAAGCGATTTGTTACCGTGCTAGGGAGGAATGGGGGGTTTCTATCCGTGGATTTTTTTTTTTCAGTTGTGTGATCTGAGAAAATAAACTAATAATGACTAGAGTATTCCTATGAGAAAACTAATAATGGCAAACCTAATGAAGTTAGTATATAAATAATAGCTGCTCCGTTCCAAATTATGAGTGATTACTTTTTCAAATTATAAGTCATTCCAACTTTCTTAGAGAGTCAAAACATCTTAAGTTTGATTAAATTTATATTATAAAATAATAATATTTATAATACTAATTAAGTAATTAGATTCTTCATTAATTATTTCTCATAATATATTTATTTGATGTTATTATAAATCTTTATAATACTCTCCTACTAAAATATGAATAATGACAATCTAATTTAGGAAGGTATAAACAATATCTATCCATATAGATGTTACATAAAGAATATCTACTCATATAGATGTTACATGAATAATAGCTACTTGTAGATTAGGATAAGTTACACGAATGATAGTTGGGAGTAGATAATTTATAGGCATTGATGTATGCAATATTGTATATAGACGTATTCAAGAATCTTATACAATTCTTTTTGTCAAGCATTGTTGGCCTATAAATTGGAGGAGAGGGTGGAAGGATACGATATGTAAAACACTTGTTCTGCCTCTCTTGTTCATCAGTCAACATATAGCCATCGTCTTAGTTGCCAATTGAAACATGATGATGAAAATGGGCAACACCAAGAGGCAACAAACTTTTTGTCCGATGTTCCTCCTCATGCTTACCATCTTACTGATAAGCTCTCGTAAGTCATATGCACCCCATGTTTGTTGAAATGTCTATCAATCATCTAACTAAAAAGCGAAAAAAAAAAAAAACTAACGTGCCTAATGACACAGAGGAGAATTTGGGGACAAATGCTCAAGTTGATTCATGCGTCCATACTGGATTGTATTGCGTTGGAACGTGCTTGGTTCGAGGCACGTGCGATCGTTGTTGCAAGGAGAACGGGTGTACCCATGGGAAGTGTTCTATTCTAGTAGGATGCAAATGCTACAAGTCTTAGAATATTTTGATACGCAAGAAAACAATGTAAGAGAGATAATATGTAATAATGGGGTTACATGAATGGATCGGTGATTCTTTATTTATTTTTTATATTTTTATTTCATTCTTTGAGTCTAGAATCCCACTCATGACGAGCATAATTCATCCTTCAACAACCTCCGATGACCAACTCGTGTGGTGCGAGTTCTCATTTTCCCTTCCGTTCGCCTTCACATGAAGCCCCTAGCGCTGCCTAGCTTTGCCCCCTACCTCCACCCAACATCCTTGTCGGCGGCGGGAGGGAGGTTGGTTGGACCCCTATCTCCTCTAATAGTAGTACTCTTTAGTCTTTCACATTGTTTTAAAGTTTGTTTGGATGGACTTTCTTCGGTTTCCCCACCGCCTATGCTCGACTTCAATTGTCGTCGTCCTTGCCTCCAACGTCTTCCACACCATCTTAGGTCATGGCGTGGTGTTGTCATCCATAGGAGTAGTGGTCGGGACCCAATAAAGAATGACGTTAAGGTGTGACTAGTCACGCACAACCCTCTTTTTCCTCGTGCAAGCCTCTTTCTCCTTGCGTCCATGTGCCCTCCCTAGCCCTACCCATGCCTCCTCCCTATCGTTCCTAGCTAGAGGTAGCCTTGACACCGGCCGCACCGCTCACCTCCTGCCCCGCACCTCGACCCTACCCTCCTCCTTGTCCTTGCCCTCGCTATTGACCACCTCCTGACCGCGGGTGGTAGGGTCTTGCCGGAGCTCCGCGACCCTGGCGACCTCTCTTACTTCTTTTCCTCTCTTCTTGGGAGCTCGCCATGGCAATGGCGCCCCACCCAACTTGTCACGGCCGCCTCCACTACCGCTAGAACCTTAACGCCACCCTCCCGTCATCCCCACGCCTAGCCACCCCGCTTCCCCAAACCCCCTTCTAAGCTTTGTTGGATATGGGCAAGACAAGAGGGAGTTGACGAGCTTGTTGATTCCTATGTTGATGACCTTCGTCTCACTAGAACCCTAGGGCACCTTCTTCTTCCTCTTTGGTATGGGAGCGAGCCGCACTCCAACATGATCACGTATTACCTTTTGTGATACTAGTATTTACAAGGTCGACAGGTTGTTGAGAATCCAGGATGGCAACACAAGTAGGCATTGGAACATCAAAGCATGAATGCTCATTTTTTTTTATTTTCTTGAGAAAAGAAAGAAAACACGTGGAAAAAACTTTCTCCGTCCCCATAAAGAATGCCATTTTCGTTTTCTGAAAATTCAAACCTCTCAAACTTTGACCAAATATATAAGAAATTATTTACAATGCATGATTAGCATAAAACCGCTTAATATATATTTAATAAAATTATTTTTATAGAGATAAATGTCGCTAAATATTTTCTGTAAACCTAGCACGAATCTCGTAACATAATGTTTTTTTTTTTTTTTTTTTTTTGAACGGAGGGAGAATTAGGCACCAGAAGATTTTTTTTTTTATAAGAAAACCAGAGATAAAAGAAGACATGTGATGAACACGCAACACAAAGATTGACTTGACACACGCACGGTCATACTCTAGCGCGTCGTCGTCGTCCGACTCCGTGTCCCTCAGCTCCAGACTCGAGAGTTCCCTTGTTCGTCCATCCGCGCGCTGTGAGGTTCTCCGATGGCGGAGCAGTCTCCCAGCTCCGCGCCACAGGGTCAGACTCTTTTCCTTTCTACTATCATTCAGTTGTGTAAAACACCTTCAGGTCGTTTCTCCGTGCGATTCTTGCGCCAGGCTGTTGTGGCCTTTCTTGCGTGGCGACTCTGCTGGTGGCAGGGTTGATTTATCCCTGGTTAAATTCATCGGTAACACTTTGGCGCGAATTATAAGGAGATTCTTGTCGAGAATTAGCGGCGGCGAGGCTTTGGTGCCTATTCCGTCGATGGGGGTCCTGCGGCTGATGGCTGGAAGGAGTAGGAGACTAGGGATTCGTCCAATTCATCGAATTGGTGTACAGAGTAGCGGATTTCTGAGCTATTCAAGGATATATTTTTGTGCTTATTGGTCTTGTGAGAGTTTCGCTAGGGATTCAGGGCTCGTTATTTGGTTAATGAATGATTGATGCCGCTTATCTGGCTCATAAGTTTCTAGCTACAAAATGGATGCTCTAGCTTGTTGTGTTCAGGCGATTGATAAAAGGCGCGCCCTGTTGTAGACACAGCCTAATGGCTGCAGGTTGTTGGCACTGGTCAAATCTGGAAATTAGGTTGCAAAAAGGCTTCAAACAAAACTGGAACTAGTGTGTTTCTTGGTCTTGAACAAAATTCAAGAGATGTTAAGTGGTGGGTGGGACAAAACTTAATTCATGTTTGGAATTTGCAAGCAGCTTTCTGCAAATGTATTATGTATGGGCGCAGAGTTTACGCTAGTGTATAGAGTATCTATCCCTCTAACACTATGCTGTGGACAAAATGGCAGTTCTGCAGGTTTGTCTTTTTCTGTTGTTAACGACTCACTGTGCTTACGCCTCCCCTGATCTCCAACAAAATGGTACATTCTGATTTTCTGACTCTGCAGGTGGTTCTGGTGGGAATGAATCCTTCAATAATCTTGTAATTCAAGCTCCACAGTTGATGAGGGAGGATTACATACAGAATGCTGTGAAGTTTCTTTCACATCCGAGAGTGAAAGGTTCTCCAGTATTTCACAGGCGTTCCTTCCTGGAAAAGAAAGGCCTTACAAGTGAAGAAATTGATGAGGCCTTTCGTAGGGTTCCTGTAAGATTTTTGTTTTCCTGCTACCTCTACTGTTTACCCTAGATGAAAGTGTTTCTGAACTAGCTCAATGTCTTATAGGACCCTAAGCCAAATGAAACTGATGCTGCAGCTGCTGGTATGCAACAAGGTATCCTATCATTCTAGATATGGTGTAGTTTACTATGATACCATTTCATTTTTAGACATTATCTTTATCTTATTTATTTCTGATTTTTATTATTTGGATCTTCTGATTTTGGGCAGCCCCAGTTATTATAAGTATATATTGAAGCTTGATCTGCACATTTTATTTCACCTGAAGGAAGATTTACTTCCTGTTTTCTAAGCTTTAGCAGGATAACTGACAAACAAATAACACTAGTGAAAATTCTAGTAACTGTTGCTGCTTGATGAAGATAGTTTCAGAGTTTCATAAGTGCTATAAAAGACATAAAAGAGTTGCTGTAATAAATTGCAACCGAGGAAATGAAAAATAGTGAAAGTTCCACTGTTCTTCATTTTGCAGTTGCTCTTATGTCATGTATATAACACTTGTGGTCAACTTAATTTTCTTTGTCCAATGAGCGACTAATTTCTTTCAAAAACTTGATGTCTCTATAGGTTGATCAAGCTAAGATTTTAATTTTTCTTTTTTCAAGGATGGAATTATCTGTGGATAGGAGTGTATGGAAATCAAATATTTACATAACTAAACCACAAACAGTCTTTAGTAGATCCCCTAGTAATATCACTATTAGTGATGCTTATGTATTATTTTCCCTTTTTGTTGGTGGCTCATGTTGGTTTCAACTCTACCCTAACCAGCTTACTAGGTAGTTGGAACTAAAAGGCTTTTATGTTGTTGTTGTTGTTGTTGATGATGATGATGGTTCATACAAAGCACTCCAAAGTTTGTGCTTTGAGTTTTACCATAAACTGAAGATGTATTTTGTTCTTAGTAACTGTGTTGTTTTCTTTTTATTCCTTCAGCAAACAATCCCAGTCAATCTGTTGCGCTGCAGTCTTATACAGAAGTTCAACCACAAGCAGCTACTACCTCTGCCACTGCTGGACCTATTGTCCCACATACAAAGCGCAGTTTAGCTGGGTCAATGCACTCCTTGGTGCAGGTCTTTTCTTGGATTAGGGGCTAGTGCTGCCATAACCCTCAAGGTACATCTGGTTCCGTGAAGATCTAAACTTTTATTTTTTGGAAAATTATGTCATATGCTGAACTTATTTCCATGTTTTTTCTCAGAAAGTTTTCATTCCTAGCCTAAAATCTTGGACCCGTAGAGTCATTGCTGAAGGAGATGAAAATGCAAGCGATGAACTTGCTTCCAAACTTTGTGAAGAAATTAGGAAGCTATAAAAGTTTCTGCATCAGCCTTTTCTGATATTGCTAGAACAAACCAAGAAGTGCTTGCTTCAAAAGATGAAGGTTTCAGACTTTGTTTTTGATAATTTATCATATTTGACAGTACAGTAGCCATTGGTTTTTGTATTCTGTTACCTTAATGATTTAACTCTCCTTTTTACAGATAGGAAGGTGCTTATGAAGTTAACAGAAGCATTTGAGTCACAAGCAAATGTGTTTAAATCATTGAATGAGACCTTAAATCATATCAGGGAGAATCAGTTCCCACGGCGCAACCAATTGGAAGAGCACGTTCAGCCTGTGCCATGGAATGGTCAGCATCAGACTTAATAATTGACTCATCATACTGAACTGCAGAGTTAGTTTCCTTATATTAGAAATTTAGGGCACATTATGCTGTGAATTTTTAGTCTGGTGGTTATTCTCATCTGAGTCGTTTGTAGTTTTGAACCATCTATATATACAATACTTAAAACTCTATGTTTAGTGTTGAGGTATTAAGTAACAACTATTTTCATTAGCACTGCTCTCACCACATTGCTGTTATTTCTGTGTAGGGACAATTGACTATCAAGGGAGAGCTTTTTTCAGGTATGACTTGCAGTTTCCAATCCTTCCCAGCAGTATTCACCAAATTATATTATTTTCTTATCTCTGATGCAGTGTTTCTATTTGTAGCAAACTAATATGTATGCAGCGCCACCAAACAACAGTTTTGACCCAGGTAAGGGACTGTGTTGAGCTACCAAACTCACTGCAATCCTGGCAAAGCACAGTTGTTAGCTCCCGACCAAATGTTCTAGCCTGTCACAGTTGTTACTTCACTCATAGAGTCATGGTTTATCTTGAACAGGGAGGAATTCATTCATGCATTATTAGCTGCTGAACCTTCTTATGGAGCATTTTCAGGATCCTACTCTGAGGTAGGCAATCATGTGGGCCATGCTGTAGTAGTTAATTTTGATTATCACATTTGTGTTGAGTATCATACATCACCTTGTCCACCATAGCTATAACTTGCTCGTTGCCCTACATTAGCGTTGAAAAAATAAACTAATTGGGTGACAAGTTACACTGAATCATGTAACATTTTGTGATTCCAGCAGCGCGTTCAGAGGCCCGGTGGGTATGGATTCCAGCCACAGTCAAGCAACGACCGATTGAGCGTTGGCACACGGGGCAGCTACCAAGGGGGTTCTTCTAATCATCATGCTGGTAATGCCATGGATGACCCAGCATCAGTTGCAGCAGAATTCCAGCGCCGCTGGTTCCCCCCCGCAGCCACCTGGCGTCATCATGCCAGAGGCAGCAACTGCCATTCGGCAGGCCAGGTCGGCTCAAGGCCGCCGCAGCCGCATTTCTTTGTCCAATGAGCGACTAACTTCTTTCAAAAACTTGATGTCTCTATAGGTTGATCAAGCTAAGATTTTAATTTTCTTTTTCAAGGATGGAATTATCTGTGGATAGGAGTGCATGGAAATCAAATATTCACATAACTAAACCACGAACAGTCTTTAGTAGATCCCCTAGTAATATCACTATTAGTGATGCCTTATGTATTCTTTTCCCCTAGTAATATCACTATTAAGGATGGAATTGTTGGTGGCTCATGTTGGTTTCAACTCTACCCTAACCAGCTTACTTGGTAGTTGGAACTAAAAGGCTTTTATGTTGTTGTTGTTGTTGTTGTTGTTGTTGATGATGATGATGATGATGGTTCATACAAAGCACTCCAAAGTTTGTGCTTTGAGTTTTACCATAAACTGAAGATGTATTTTGTTCTTAGTAAGTAACTGTCTTGTTTTCTTTTATTCCTTCAGCAAACAATTCCAGTCAATCTGTTGCGCTGCAGTCTTATACAGAAGTTCAACCACAAGCAGCTACTACCTCTGCCACTGCTGGACCTATTATTGTCCCACATACAAAGGCACAGTTTAGCTGGGTCAATGGACTCCTTGGTGCAGGTCTTTTTCTTGGATTAGGGGCTAGTGCTGCCATAACCCTCAAGGTACATCTGGTGATTCCGTGAAGATCTAAACTTCTATTTTTGGAAAAATTATGTCAGATGCTGAACTTATTTCCATGTTTTTTTCTCAGAAAGTTTTCATCCCTAGTCTAAAATCTTGGACCCGTAGAGTCATTGCTGAAGGAGATGAAAATGCAAACGATGAACTTGCTTCCAAACTTTGTGAAGAAATTAGGGAAGCCATAAAAGTTTCTGCATCAGCCTTTTCTGATATTGCTAGAACAAACCAAGAAGTGCTTGCTTCAAAAGATGAAGGTTTCAGACTTTGTTTTTGATAATTTATCATATCTGACAGTACAGTAGCCATTGTTTTTTGTATTGTTACCTTAATGATTAAACTTTCCTTTTTACAGATAGGAATGTGCTTATGAAGTTAACAGAAGCATTTGAGTCACAAGCAAATGTGTTTAAATCATTGAATGAGACCTTAAATCATATCAGGGAGAATCAGTTCTCACGGCGCAACCAATTGGAAGAGCACGTTCAGCCTGTGCCATGGAATGGTCAGCATCAGACTTAATAATTGACTCATCATACTGAACTGCAGAGTTAGTTTCCTTATATTAGAAATTTAGGGCACATTATGTTGTGAATTTTTAGTCTGGTGGTTATTCTCATCTAAGTCGTTTGTAGTTTTGAACCATCTATATATACAATACTTAAAAGTTAAAACTCTATGTTTAGTGTTGAGGTATGAAGTAACAACTATTTGCATTAGCACTGCTCTCACCACATTGCTATTATTTCTCTGTGTAGGGACAATTGACTATCAAGGGAGAGCTTTTCAGGTATGACTTGCAGTTTCCAATCCTTCCCAGCAGTATTCACAAAATTATATTATTTTCTTATCTCTCATGCAGTGTTTCTGTTTGTAGCAAACTAATATGTACGCAGCGCCACCAAACAACAGTTTTGACCCAGGTAAGGGACTGTGTTGAGCTACCAAACTCACTGCAATCCTGACAAAGCACAGTTGTTAGCTCCCGACCAAATGTTCTAGCCTGTCACAGTTGTTACTTCACTCATAGAGTCATGGTTTATCTTGAACAGGGAGGAATTCATTCATGCCATTAACTGCTGAACCTTCTTATGGAGCATTTTCAGGATCCTACTCTGAGGTAGGCAATCATGTGGGCCATGCTGTAGTAGTTAATTTTGATTATCGCATTTGTGTTGAGTATCATACATCACCTTGTCCACCATAGCTATAACTTGCTCGTTGCCCTACAGTAGCGTTGAATATAAACTAATTTGGTGACAAGTTACACTGAATCATGTAACATTTTGTGATTCCAGCAGCGCGTTCAGAGGCCCGGTGGGTATGGATTCCAGCCACAGTCAAGCAACGACCGATTGAGCGTTGGCACACGGGGCAGCTACCAAGGGGTTCTTCTAATCATCATGCTGGTAATGCCATGGATGACCCAGCATCGGTTGCAGCAGAATTCCAGCGCCGCTGGGTTCCCCCGCAGCCACCTGGCGTCATCATGCCAGAGGCAGCAACTGCCATCCGGCAGGCCAGGTCGGCTCCAAGGCAGCAGCCGCAGCAGCCAGGCGATGGGCGTCTGAGTACCGATGTTCCGAGACCATCTGAGCCTGCCATGGCGACAACAGAGCATGTGGACCGTGCCCCCGAAGCACCTGGTGGAGAGTTGCCGAGCGATGGGGGTACCATGACTGGGACTGCTATCGCCTGCAGCGGTGGTTGGAGTGAAGAGCAGCAGCAAGAAGCCGCTTGAGTGAAGCGTTTTGGACTCCGTTTTATTCTTTGAGAGGTTCTTGCACCTTTGTGTATAGCTTCGTATGCATCTGCGTATGTTTTCTGATATATGTCTTGTGTACGAAACTGCTGCTGTATTGTAGATATATAAACTGATCAACTACACACATTTATGTAACCTGTGTATTCTGATCAAGTTTTATATAGGATACGTAGCATGGATGGAGATGTTATTATTATCAATAAGGAGGCAAATGTTACTAAAAAATAGCAGTGTCAGCTGATGGACTCCACAGGTGCCAAAGATAATAAAATAATAAATATCCATGATGGTTTTCTTGCCAATCAGAAGAAGGGCAGTTGATATTTTATTGCCCATGATTAGGAAGGCTCACTGGTCATAGTTGGTGCTAGAATCTAGATTAATATATGTCGTACATGATGCCTAATTTACAAAGATGGTGGCTTGCTGAAAAGCTCCGGAGACAGCCTCAGCTAATGGTATGATAAGGATCATAATTGAAGCAAGTTGTTCTTTACTTGTTAGTGCCATGAAGTTCACAACCTTTGATCAAGATCTTGTTGATGCCTATTTTAGGCTCTTGTTAGTATCTAGTTTAGGGACACTATTTTTTTTTACGAGTCCCTGTGATTGTAGTTAGTGTGCTCATGAGATTACACACCATATGGGGACCCGGGTGAGCATGTTTGACTTGATCTCCCTGCTGAAGGTGACTTTTTTTTTAAAAAAAAAAAAGAGACGTGTTTGTTTCGGCCCATGCTTGCTGAAATATATTCGCAAGAGTTTGGGCCAAGCATGGGCTGAGCAGTGAGCACCCTAATCAGCAATCTCCAGTTTTTTTTTTTTTTTTTTTTTTTTCCCCCCCTCGAGACAGAAAATGGGAGCTTGAGCTGTGGGACGATATTGATCACTTGTCTTGTCATTAGCTCAGAAAGAAAACGGCGTCCGCCTTGAAAGAAAGCCGTGCGCG
The DNA here is from genome assembly GCA_015847255.1 of Hyparrhenia diplandra. Classification (NCBI taxonomy): domain Eukaryota; kingdom Viridiplantae; phylum Streptophyta; class Magnoliopsida; order Poales; family Poaceae; genus Hyparrhenia; species Hyparrhenia diplandra. The sequence goes on from JADLZK010012537.1 coordinate 15,623, forward strand.
TGCGTACTCGTACTCGTGTTGTTTTCCCAGAAAGTACTCGTAGGCGCGCGCGTGCCCCGCTCAGACAGTCAGTCCTGCACTGCACGACAGGAAAGAAAAACAAAAAAAAAGCTTGGCTCGCTGTCTCGTTTTCCATATGGGGATAACACGTGGTGGGCAGGTCAGGTTGGGGAGGGAGACCGACGCTCACCCGGCGGGACCCGGCGGCGGTCACGTCAGAGATCACAAACGATCACCACCGCCGCCCAACCCCAACAGGGAGTTGAGTTCGGTGCAGGGGGCCGCCGGGACCGCTGGCCGGGCGCACGCAGGCTGCCTCGGAATGCCGCCGTCTCTTCCACTCCATGTGTTTTGTGTTTTCTTTGTAGGCATCCCATGTGGTTTTGGTTGACCAAAGAAAGGCCAAGCTATCATCTCTCGAGCAGCCGAGCCGAGCTGAGCCGAGAGACAGACCAAGGATGTTCCGAAGTCTAGCTTCTCTCGAGTCCGAATGGGCACGGACGACAACACAAGGTGTTTAGATTTACATATGATGATTGTTTGTTTATTTAATTTAAAAAGAGAAAGAGAATGGTCACATCATTAAGCATGCATCAGTGTAAAAGTCAAGGGCATACAACTCTCGTGTAAATTGGCGCTTTGATTGGTTCACCATCCTTGTTAGCAGCCTAGCTAGCTCACCCAGTGTAAATTTCAAATAACTTAATAAGTCTCACTGCTTGACAAAGTCACTTATTTAACTTTTTGACTTAATAAGTCTTATGATTTATGTAGCTAGCTACAGCTTAGCTCGTGGATCCAAACAGGTCAAAATAAAACATAAAACCTGATCTTTCATCTGACCACCTCTCGATCTAATACACTTGGTCAATCGCAAATGTTATTACTCGGATCGTGCATAAAACTAAAAGCCTCATATTTCAGCTAACCAACTCCCGATCTAGTGCACTTGGTCAACCGCGAATGTTATTAGTCGGAGTGTGGGGATAACAGTACACTTGGTCAACTGCAAATCAGAGTATGTTGATTTTGATTGATAGAGAGAATAAGCTGAAATAAACCGAAACGAGCACAAGCGAAATCGACGGCTTTGATTTAATATAATGTTTTTTTATACGGGCATAGCAGAGAGAATAGACCAAAGAAAGGCGTCGAGTGTGTTTGAAATAAACATATCCAAACGAGCATTAAATGCATCCGAAATCCTGATTTAATAGTATTCAGTGTTTTTTTTTATACGGGCATAGCATCCCATGTGGTTTCGTAGACCAAAGAAAGGCGAAGCCATCTCATCTCTGAGTCTCAATCAGCCGAGCCGAGCAGAGAGACAGACGTACGGGCAACTGGGCAAGGAGTTCGTGGCCCCTCTCGCCTCCCAAGTCCGAATGGGGCACGGACAACGCAACATGTGTTTAGAGAGAATTGTCACATCTTTAAGCATAGTGTAAATAAAAGTTATATATACTACGATTCTAATATAGTAGTAAACTGGCGCTTTGAGTGGCTCGCCATGCATCCATCATCCTTGTTACCACGTCTTATCCTTTTTACAAGAACCCGGCCGGACGGTCCATCTATAATAGCCCAAATTATTATTAAAAAAAACCACGCACGCACTTCCCGTGCATGCTATTTAGTCGGAGACGGAGTGTGGGGATAACAGTACAGTACACTTGGTCAATCGCAGATGTCGAGACTTGAAACCACATGCTCTTACTTGTCCTCCATCGATCGGCTTCGGGTACGTGTTTTTTCCTTGTGGTCTAACTGAAATTTTGTTGACCCTCTACTACTACTAGGACCGCTGTAATGTTACGATCGATGCGGTACAATGCAAACTGCAGCAGGTCCAACATGTGCTGGAAATCGATCAGAGGACTTTGAGTCCAAACTCGTGGGTGCGAAACCTGTATATTTAGGAAAGTCATGTACATTAACAGGATGCAGTTTTGAAACTTTGGAGAACCCAAAGTGACGGCGACAACATAAGCAGTAGCAACATGTTGTTGTATTGATTAGTCAACTGAACTTGAATGAAATCAAACCATGTGGGTGAGAATCAATTCAGGCCTTGTTTAGATGTACATCCCTCCACCTCAATGTCATTTCGAAAAATGTTTGGGTCAAACATTAGGAACATAAATGAATATGAATAATTTTAAGTTTTTGAGTTTGAGTTTGAAAATATAAAATACATATCAATGGATTTGTCTTAAAAATAGTTTCATAAAAATATACATATATAACTTTCTAATAAATAGTTTTATAGAAAATATAAGTTAAAATTATAATTTGGAGACCGAGTGCTGCCACCCTGCTTTCGGTTCTAATAGTGATATACTGGGAGTACAGTGATATATCCACCTCAATCTATGTGTTTCTAGAGAGTGTGTTTGTATGGAACTTAGCAATCCATGTGTGTTGGATCGAGTAGGTGGACTTAAAATTTAAAACTAAACTCCATAAGTAGTAAATGTGAACTTTAAATTAATTCCACCAACGAAATTTAAAATAAATTCCGTCACATCTTCCTTCTCGCTTCTCCCTTCCTTGTGGTGCGACCACTCCAAATTAATCTCATCTCACTGAAGCGAGTCAAAAAGGCAGCATGCTTTCGGTTCATGCGAGGCCACTGCACGCACGCAGTGGATCAGAATCCACGACATGCCCTAGCTAGATAGGTTAGTTTGTTTTTCCTAACTCTAATCACTCTAGCTACTAGTTGCTGGCCGGGAGCACTAACGTAGTACACGTGTCCACGGACACAGACACGGGGGTATGGAGATGGAGACTAGTGCGTGGCAGCAGTAAAGATGGGCATCCTCTCAGGATCAGCCACTTGTTTGGTAGCCGGCCTCCCGTGGCCGACCACGCACGCCTTTGCCATGCCCTAGTGCCTGCGATCCAAATCAAATCAGGTGGTGCAAATTGGAATGACTGAATATTCCTATTTCACCTTGTCTAGTGCTGCCCCCATTTTTATCGCCCGCTAGTGTCGCGTGTGTCGGTAGTACTGTGTGTGGCTGTGCGCGGTGTCATTGATCCTGTTTTATAAAGGAGAAGAACAGAGTACAAATTTGATTTCTTGATTTGTCTAAAGAAACCCTTTTATTGATGCTTTTATCGTAAAGATATGCAGAGCAAATGTATCATGAAATAGGGACAATTCTGTGTGAACCGTCATAAAAGACAGCCACCGGAAAAGTTGATTTTCCCTCTCGACCATCATTTCGTTTTTCTTTTACTCTTGTGTGACATTGTCGTCAGTTTTTGTGATAAGTGTAACTGACAAAAGCCTAAAATGGTTTTTTCGTGGTATCCTCTCTATTGCTATGCTCTCGGAGAAGCTCGACTGCTCAACCTCCTAGCGAACGAGTGAAGGGAGATAATTTTCCCTCTATAGGAGCCGATCGACTTTCCCCTTATATTCTAGGGAAGGTTGGTATAAGGCAGTAGGGCTATATTTATAGCCTTGCACCGTGGTTCAGGAGCATGCAGTTGCAGCGTCTTGGATTGACCTTGGAGTTGAAGGAGTTGCGGGCACCACCCGACGTCGCTGCGACCTTGGTGCTTGACCGCAAGGGGCTATCTGTTGTGGATCGGCCTCTACCGGGTGAGCCTTCTCGAGGTTTCATCGACAATGAAGGCATTTCGGCTCAAGGGGCCGACGAGAGGGAGCAGGAAGCGGTTTTGTCATGTTGTGTCACAACATTTGCGTGACTTTGTCGGGAGTGGTCGAAAGCGCCTCGCTTCTGTTGGTCAAACCGGCGCCGAGGAGCCCCCAGAGCCTTGGATGCTTGGTGGGATGGCCAACGCTAGGGAGTTGGCGACACTTGGGACGTCGTGTTGGCTAGGCCGCTAGCCCTAGATAGGACCGATATGTGTTTAGGCTCCCGTTAGTTGGGAGTTCAGGACTTGAGCCCTAAGTGGAGGGGATGGGTGAGCTTGGGCTATGCGAAACTTTGGCCGGAGGGTACACCCAAGCATACAAGATGTATATAACCCCTCAGCCCCCAAGTGATCCTGGAGGGATCTGTTGAGGGTCTGTCTATAACATATCCATATATTTGACTCTCATCAATGGTTCTCGCTTCACGTGGCGGTAAAGCTTGCGACCGCCCACGAGCGGTGGTGCTTATAACCAATATGCATCATAACCAGTGACAATGAGTAATTTTGGTGCTTATAACCAATGAATGCATCATAAACTTGTTGACAATGATTTGGTTGGCTTTTGGCATTTGGGTGCAAAATTTTCGTGCAAAGTTCCATCCCACGATCGATCAAAACAATCTTAAAGGATGTTCTTATTGAAATTCTTAGGGGGAAGTCATTTGGTTGGCTTTTGGCGTTTGGGATGCACAACTGTTGCCAGAAGCAACCAAACATGGCCGAAAATTTTACTCGCGGATTTATCCCGGTCCATTAGTGGTGACTGACTGGCCAGACGGCACCCTAGCCACTCTCACCAGCCGACTGAGTCCGTCCACGCTCCCGACTCAGGACTCACAAGTCACCGAGCGAGCAAATACAAAAATCGCATGCTGAGAGGAGCGAGCAGGCGGGGGCGGGGCATCGGCCGCTTGCGGCGGGCGGCATCCAGAGGCCATAGGGCTCTCAGATTCCCATCTCGTCTTCTTATCTCCACTTCTCCCTCCACACATCACCCCTTGCTCCGTCCTCTTCTGTTTATAAAACTCGCCGCCGGGCGGGCGCAATCTCTCCCCGTCGCCACCATCGCTTCCGCTTCGGTCTCAGCGACGGCTTCCACCACCGCTCCCCTCCCTCTCCTCGCCCAGCGGCCATTACCACAGCCTCCCCAGCAAGCCGGGATGGCTGCACTCAAGGCGTCGTCGTTCCGGGGGGAGCTCAGCGCCGTCTCCTTCCTCGACTCTAGCAGGGGACCTTTTGTCCAGCACAAAGGTTGGATTTTTTTTTTCTCTTTCGGTGCCTCCTTTTTTCCACGATCGGCGGTGCATGAGCAGCTTATCTTTCTTGCTTTTCCGGCCTGGTGCACGCGACTTTGCCGTCCCGTGCCCGTTTTCTTGACCCCATTCCCGTCGATTTAGTTTGACATTTCCGTGATCCATTGCAAGAGATTTGCGATGTGTGCCATCGTGCGAATTTTTATGTGTCGCTCTGCAAAGACTAGGAGCTCTGTCCTGTTCTGCTGTTCATCGTTCTTCTTCCCACTTCGTGGTCACACTACTAGTATGGTTGGGCCCAGTGTCTCCGTGTAGAGTGCATGGGAACTGCGAGCCTCGGAGGGTATAGTCATTGTAAAGTTGCAAACTCTGATTCTAATAACTGTTGTGATTTTGACATCCTATAAAAGGCAGAATTTTTTTCTGGTTCTCTGGAGAAAAAAGTCATACTGTAGTTCCTTTACTCTTCTGAGGTAAAACATAGAATTTTCTGCTACGCGGGTTACAGGGCCGAGACTTCCAGAATGTTATGCGGCCTTTTCTGTGTCTGGAATCGCTTCCTTACGTGTGTCTGGAATCGCTTCTTTCGTCATCCCCTCACCTGGGTTGGGTGAATTAAATTCCCAAATATCTGGGCCTCAACTTGCCGTTAGCTACTTCAGCCGTTGGAATATATACTGTTCTTCGAATATATTCCTCACAGGTTCCAATTCAGTTTATACTTTCTAGTGATTTGATATGATCCTGAGGTGATAGCACCGTTATCTTGTGACGTCCGGTTAAGTTTACTGGTCGGTGCGCATGGTATTGAAGTTTACATGTTCACTTAATTGGTCAAATCCGGTCAATAATAGTTCAGGGTTTAAATTCGTCCACTCTATGGACCATATTTCAGTCAGGCACGTTTGCAACTGCCTTTATTGTTGATAGAGACTTATTTCTGGTGTAGATTGTGGTTAGTAGTGTTGTTGTGTTGTTCTCTAATCTTACTTTGATTTGTCTCATTGCAGTGGATTTTACCTATCAAAGGAAGGGGAAACGAGCTATTTCACTGAGAAGGACATGCTGTTCTATGCAACAGGCTCCACCACCAGCATGGCCTGGGCGAGCTGTTGCTGAGCCTGGCCGGAGGTCATGGGATGGCCCAAAGCCTATCTCGATTGTTGGATCAACTGGTTCCATAGGAACACAGGTAAAGGGATTTAATTCAAGACTCATGGATGAAATTTGTCAGTCCATAACATTGCTTTGTTAGCTGATAATGTTGGTAGGTGATAGAACAGACTTTAGCGAATTGGTGCATCTGTTTAACCATCTGTTATTTTGCATGCAGATCATTCTTAGTAGTTCGATGTAATGATATTTTCATCCTTCTGTAACTTGTGGGCTTCAGGGTTCAAGTCTAATCAACATGTTGCTCAAAACATTTTTTTTTATGTTAATCAACATCTCTTATATTTACCTTATGATAGGTATGAACCTAGAGACACTGATATTCTGCAGCACTAATATTCCATCTTTTACATAATGCAAAGACATTGGACATTGTTGCTGAGAATCCTGATAAGTTCAGAGTTGTTGCTCTTGCTGCTGGATCCAATGTCACGCTTCTAGCTGATCAGGTACAGTGTTGTTTTGAGTAGATTCTTTTCTTTTTTCCCTTTTTTAAATCTTGGAATAGATTTTGCACCCATTTGATCATTAAGCTTGTAAGATAAAACTATGCACTCATTTGAGCATTCCGGATGTAATTTACTACAGGTCAAAACATTCAAACCTAAGTTGGTTGCTGTAAGAAACGAAGCATTAGTTGATGAACTAAAAGAAGCCTTAGCTGATTGTGAAGAGAAGCCAGAAATTATTCCTGGGGAGCAAGGTGTCATAGAAGTAAGGCTTTTCTTATGATCCTATGTCTGCGAATAACTCAAGGTTTGCTCTGAAAATTTCTCAAATATTCATTTTTTTTGAGTAATAGGTGGCTCGACACCCAGATGCAGTTACAGTTGTCACAGGGATCGTAGGGTGTGCAGGGCTGAAGGTAATGCCCCTTCTAGCATATTGCTATTTGTGCTGTCCTTTATGTTGGGTGTTCCAAGAATCTAATGTTGCAATAATACTTCATAACAATTTATAAAATGTTTGTGTATAAATGATATTTATTTTCCTATATGAAATATTTTCCTGTTGTTAGGTCAATAAACTTATCTGCACTAAGCTGTGGTTATAGGAAGCTTTTTAAGAAAACAGAAAGCAGTCGTTCTGAATTCTGATGTCATTTGGCTCCATAAATGTTTCCTTGTGAACATGCTTCTATTTCATGAATCATGGTAAATATATAGTAACAAAAATTGTCTACGACTTTCAACTATTTTGGGTTGCTATATTTATACAGTTAGAAGGCTTTAAAAAAAGGAGTACAGGTAATTTTACCACAATATCATGCATAGAATGAATATAAATCTTTACTTCATTTCCAGACACAGATATGCATCTTTGGCATCTCTAATTCTATGCAAAAAAGCAATTGGTAGTGGTATATATGTCATTGTCCTATTGCCTGCCATAGTGCCATATTTTGTTTCTTCTGAGAACCGGGTTCCATGGCCCCCCTATTTTTATTATAGTGCAGTATCAGCCTATCAGGATATGTGGAGGACAATCATCACTAGGTGGTGATACTTTTAGATTGCCAAGTATCTAATATTATCTTTTTCTTATTCCATATTAATTTGAACTTTATGTAAATGGGTGCAGTTTGGTGCAAAAAAATGTGCAATTTTTTCAGTGAAAATAGCTGACTTGGTAACTTTGTACTGTTCTGTTAGCCTACAGTTGCTGCAATTGAAGCTGGTAAAGACATAGCATTGGCAAACAAAGAGACACTTATTGCAGGTGGTCCTTTCGTGCTTCCCCTTGCACACAAACACAAAGTGAAAATTCTTCCTGCTGATTCTGAGCACTCTGCAATATTTCAGGTATCTCACAATGTTTACTTGTTGCTGCAGCTATCTTTTGTTTCCTAATCATTATGCATGTTTGGTGTAAGGTTGGGAAAGATACGTTACTGCCTTTCGGTGTTTAAACGAACTAACAATACTGAACTTGAAATAATGTGGCAATGCATTTTATGTTTTATGGTATTCTTTGCTTATTAGAGTCTGCTTCCCTTGTAACAGTGCATACAAGGCTTGCCGGAAGGAGCACTTCGTCGCATTATTCTAACTGCATCAGGTGGTGCTTTCAGGCAAGTTTCATCCCTTGTGTGTTACCTGTACTTCTGGAAACATATGAATCCCTCTCATATCAATTAATCATGACAGGGACTGGCCAGTTGACAGGCTGAAAGATGTAAAAGTTGCTGACGCTTTTAAAGCATCCAAACTGGAATATGGGAAAAAAAGATCACAGTAGATTCTGCTACGTTATTCAACAAGGTGTCTTAGGGCTATATTTTTTAAAAAAAAAAATTTAATCCATATTTTATTATATTAAACACTAAAGTGACGACTTGGTCTTGTAGGGTTTAGAAGTTATTGAAGCACATTATTTATTTGGTGCTGAATATGATGACATTGAGATTGTGATTCACCCACAGTCTATCATACACTCTATGGTTGAAACCCAGGTGAGCCCTAAACCATGTTCATATGCTTTAGCTTTATTAAAGAGCACATGTTGAGATATTCTGCCCGGATGTAGTGCTTTGTACACTGAAACATATCCACACGTAATCCTCCTACGCTGCATATTTTTGTTTCCACCTCATTCTCTTCTATTAGTGCGTGCCAGCATCTGAGCAGAATCTCAAGTTTATGACTGTTTCAGGTCGTTAACATGCAGAATTGTTTCTATAATGGCTTTACATGTGGTTTTGTATTGTCTTTAGCATTCATGTTCTTCTATTTTCCCAGGATTCATCTGTCCTAGCTCAATTGGGATGGCCAGATATGCGTTTACCAATCTTATATACCTTATCGTGGCCAGATAGAATCTATTGCTCTGAGGTCACATGGCCCCGCCTGGATCTTTGCAAGTATGACATACAACTCTTGTGCTACTTTTCCAGTACAGCTGATGCTTTTATTTGGAAATGACCTCCAAGAATTCAGGTCTTATTTTTCTTGATTACAGTATGGGATTGTTCTAATAAGATACTGGTATATGATGGCAATACTTGATAGTAGATCTGTATGGGTCAGGGGCACCTGAGTCAGCTGTTGGTGTGTGCATTTGTGAAAATGCATCTGACTTAGGTTTTGAACCAGCAAATATTATGACAACCATCTCATAATTTTTAGGAAACAAATATGTGATTGTACTTCAACTGAATTTTCAGAATAGCTCATCAAGCTTGGACCTTGACCTAAACTCATTGCAACTCTGGTGTCCTTTCAAATAGCTATATGTATAAGCTGAGCTGGTTGGCTAACCCACTTCTGGTTGGTTTATTAGTAACCATGCTTGGGTTGCTAAACATGAACATGCTTCATTAAAATATGTTAAGAAAACAAAAAAGTGTTATGAAACTACACTTCACACAGTGTCTTAAATAGTAAGCATTCTGTGTTAACAGTTTTTGAGCATTCAGATTTAACTTCCAATTGGTTAATACAGGTTGGGTTCACTGACGTTCAAAGCTCCTGACAATGTAAAATACCCATCAATGGACCTAGCATATGCAGCTGGGCGGGCTGGGGGCACCATGACAGGAGTTCTGAGTGCTGCTAATGAGAAGGCCGTGGAGTTGTTCATTGATGAAAAGTATGATTCTTTTTGCATATCAACTTTTGCCTGTTTTATTCTAGATATATCATTGCATATTTTATGTCATCCTTTGATTTGGTTTGTGAAATATTCTGCAAAATTTTAAGGTCAGATACGTTATGCTAATTGCTGCAATGAAAAAAAAAAACTTTGGGGTAGCCAAAGTCCATGGACATCTACTGTGCTTTAGTTTAGAAAAGTGAGTTGGGACAAGAATGTATGTCCTTAAAGATATTATTCCCAAGCACCTTTTGAGCCTACATTATGGATTAGGATAGCTATAGAATCTTGATTAAACTACCTTCCCTTGTTTAAATACAAGTTAAATACAATGAGGGTCCTAAAGCTTTTCCTGGATTCTCAACTAGGTCCATAAACTCTAAAAGGGAAGGTTTGAGTGAATGCACTACCAAGAGACTAGCTAGAGTGAACCTGGTGTGAACTCAATCCTCACTTTGAGAGTTTATTATGGGCCTAAGCCTAAGTGAGGATCAGGGAGGGCACTGGTGCTCTTCACTCTTTTAAGTACTTTATCTTAGCAATGGTCTGCCTGCTATTTCTATTGCCAATATGATGGTTTGGTTATTGGGATGGAGTGTCGGTCATAGAGACGGGTTTTTGTATACATGAGAAGATATTGATTTATACACTCAACTTGTTGAGGTAAAGCACCATGCTCCAGAATTTGATAGGAGAAAACTTCATAATGGCATAAGCACATTGTTTTACACAATTGGTTCAAATAGGAGAAAGTTCTTTAACGACAGCCAGTTGTTCATCAGAGGGAAAAAAAGAACTTTAAATATATTCATAGAAAGGAAGTACGTTGACCTTTTTCGTTTGGTTTGCAGGATTAGCTACTTGGATATATTCAAGGTGGTGGAGCTTACATGTGACGTGCATCGGAACGAGCTGGTAAGAAGCCCGTCACTCGAGGAGATCATCCATTATGATCTGTGGGCGAGGAGATACGCAGCCAGCCTACAACCAACTTCTGGCCTGAGCCCTGTCCCTGCATAATAATAAAGTAGATATACTCCTACATATTGTTGACGACCACGGTGTACAGGAGTTCTAAGATATGAAGTGTGTGGCTCCTGTTTCCATGGTCGATTTTTTCAGGAGCTGGATGACCCACTAGGGGACATCTAGGTCGCCCTCCTGAATGTAAATCATGCCTCCACATGAATAAAATGCATCTGTTCCATGTTTTTTTTTATGAGTTAGTGTTGGAATTCGGGTGGGAATCAGATGCATTCCTTTCGGTGGAGTTTTTTTTTGTAGTACTCCGTATGTAGGATTGGGCAGGCATTTTGAAATGCTCAGGCACAGTTGCCCGACATCACCTCTGCACCTTGTTCCATTTTCTCACTTGGCGTGGTAAGCACTAGCTTCAGATCCAAAACGCGCTCTTTTTATCTCCACATGGTGAGTCCCGGAGATCTTACATTGTGATCTACTTCATCCAACCAAAAAAATACTACACAATGTAAGATCTTACATAGTAGGAAATATTCTCTCCCAAAGAATCAAACAACCCTAAATTCAATATAATGAGTATATACAAATACTAACATTTATTTGAATAATTATTGAACCTAATTTTTTATTATAACAAGGGTTTGTTTGGATGAACTAGGACCGGTGATTAGCTAGGACTAGTGGCTATTTTTATTATAACATTTTTATAAACCGCCAACCTTTAAATTGCCTAACTCATTAGGAACTGAGATTTTCGTTTTTTGACACACACACAACCCTGACGTGTGGGCCCTACATGTTAGTGGCAGCAGTGAGAAGGGCAAACTTGTCAAATGCTAACTCATTAGGAACCGAGATTTTTGCTTCCTGACACACACAAAAAAGAGAGAGAGAACTCAGAGAAGGGGGTGAGAGGTTGAAGGCAACCCGGATGTGTGGGCCTACACGTTAGTAGCAGCAGTGAGAAGGGCAAACTTGTCAAATGCAGTGAAGCCGTACTTTTGCCTCCTATTCCTTCTAAAGCGATGGAAACTAAAAGGGGCATAGAATCACCAAAAGGTTATCACTAGCAAGACAGGATAGAGTGCCAAACATAATTTCAGGAGATCGTCACATAATTTTTGAGAACGTCACATAATTTTTGAGAATATCGTACGCAACATTTTGAGTAACCTATATACAATTATACACAAACCAACATTCCAAGACAAGATCAAGACAGATAAGGATAAAAAACACAAGACTTTAGAAAATGGTACCACAGCACAATTCAAGCTTACTTATGAAAATCCACATAACACTGATAAAATGGGCCTATTATCCTCTCAACGAATCATCCAAACAGAGTTCCCAGGTGGACGTACTACTAGTGATAATTGACCGGTGATACATGCAAGCATCCAAAGCAGTAAAAAAGATGGGGCTGTTTGGCAGACAAAAACACTTGAGTGCGTAAGTAGCAAGCAGCAGCCCCAACATCACATGAGGGTGCCCCGGAGCTAGTGGCCATATTTCTGGAACTCCCACTCACTGTTGTCTGCAAGACAAAATGTTGGTTGTCAGTAATGAAATGCCCAAAACAGTGAACTATATGGGATCAAATCAGCACAGAACTGCAGTTACCTAATGGGCACACTTGGCGAGTCTTAAGCCATCTGCTGATGCAATGGAAGTGAAAAGCATGATTACAGACACCTGCAGTATGCAAAAACATGCTTTGTTAGACCCACTTTAAGGGCAGCTTGTTAGACCCAGTGACGCTGAGGCAAAAGAACCACGTAGAACACATGGTCCAACATATTCCAATGTCTATGGTTTGTACAGGTAGATATAAAGAAGCTTCAATAAAAAAAATGTACATGCTTGAACTTCCCATTACTTTTATTTTCAAGCCAAGCAGCATTTGTCATCATTCCAACTGTTAACATGGGTGAGCTTATTTTCTACTGACAACACCACAATTTTGTGAAGTTCCTGGCCTCTGCTCAAGTGGTCTATTCAAAGAACACACAATAAGATTGTCATGGGCAGCCAGAAGGCTGCCACCGGATGGCCACACAAGGAAGGCGCGACCGAGAAAAGTGGCTAATTGATTAGCCTTAAGTTTAGGGGATTTGATTTGCAATTAGTTATTTCCTAATTTCTAGTTGCCAAGTTGGTTAGGCCATGGGCCTATATAGTCTGTACGAGGGGAACATTTGGAGGAAGAAAAAAGTATTATCAAACCAACCTACCTCCTCCTTCTACCTCTAAACAAGCCTAGGCTGCAGAGGGGTACAACCTCGCCCTAGAAGACATAGATCGCGGCCATGAAAAGCATAGCCTTGGTCTAGTTATCGTCATGGACCCAATGTTCATGACAACTTGGTATCAGCAGTCCAGCGATCCTCGCCTACTCGCTTCCGCTCACCATCCCCACCATCCGCCACCGCCGACCACCCTTGTCGCTGCGCCAACCACCCCCTTCAGTTACCCGCGCCGACCACCACACTGCCACTTAATTTCAATGGATTTTCCTACTTCATCAACCAATGCGAGTCCTACTTCAACCGGGAGCGCATCATGAAGAAAAGGTATGGATGGCTGCCCGTAATTTGGAAGAGGTTTGGTTCCTCCAAGTCCAGCACGATGAGGGCACCCCAGCGTGGTGCCGCTTCACCAAGCTCCTGCACCTACGCATCAGATCGCCTCCACACTCCAACCTGCTCCATCATATGTCCCCAGCTGCCAACGACACTTCACGCATCTTTGCTGATCTGTTCACACAACTGGATCACCTAAAGATGTTGCTCCATGAGAAGGAACGTCAACGCTACGCGGCCGTACGCCTCCAGGCAGCAGCACGGGGACTCCTGGAACGCCGCCGAGCGCAGGTTCTTCGTGCGACGAAAGCATCGGAGGAGCAAGCAGCGGTGCGCCAACAAGCAGCAATGCGAGGTTTCCTTGCCCGCCGAATGGTGCGGAAGCTCCGCATGCTGATCAGCTCGTCGCTGCACCAACTCACAGCCTGCGCGTTCAACCACCCGGTCTCGTCTGTATTTTCTGCACCTCCTGCAGAAGTCGAGATCTGGGTATGCAGCCCCCCTGCATGGCCAAAGATGGTCGTCTCCATTCTGGCACCTACCTTGGTGCTGGACAGATCCAACATAAGAACGGGCTGGTACTTCCTTTACCTTTCACCCAACAGGAAGTCCGCAGTTCAGTTCTTCCCATGGGATCCAGGACGAGATTGTCTGCGGCCGAGGACGAGCTGGGTCTCCAAGGGCGGGGGGAGATGTCATGGGCAGCCAGCAGGCTGCCACTGGATGGCCACACAAGGAAGGCACGGCCGAGGAAAGTGGCTAATTGATTAGCCTTAAGTTTAGGGGATTTGATTTGCAATTAGTTATTTCCTAATTTCTAGTTGCCAAGTTGGTTAGGCCATGGGCCTATATAGTCTACGAGGGGAACATTTGGAGGTAGAAAAAAGTATTATCAAATCAATCTACCTCCTCCTACCTCTAAACAAGCCTAGGCTGCAGAGGGGTACAACCTCGCCCTAGAAGACATAGATCACGGCCATGAAAAGCATAGCCTTGGTCTAGTTATCGTCATGGACCCAATGTTCATGACAAAGATGCTGCTAAGAACACAGCACAAAAAGAGCATGTAGTGCTGCTGCAACCGCCGTTATGGGCTTGCAACAGCAATAATGCAGATAGGTATGCAGTACACATTTGCAGAGACTGACGCATTAAGGGCTAGTTTGGATCAAGACCTGAGGAATACACTTTGGCCAGGCAGCACCACCAGGCTGACGATTTCCCATGCCTGGGGTTGGATCGACGTGCCTAGGCGGCATCCCCAAGGCAAGGCTCCAATCCAAACAGCCCCTATATATGTTTAATTACTGATACAGGCTGCACCTTTATTTGCCAATCATTCTGTTATTTATACAGATAAAAAGTCTGGCAATGGTAAGTAATGGAACACATATCTATCACTTATTGAGTTAAATTTCTGAGTACATTGACATATAATACTCAAAAGATATACAAACACTTAAACGCTGTTTAAGTAATCTGAGCTTTATAAGTAATCAGTAGGATAAGTTTGATCTAAAGAGGCAATTAGGTATGTAAAACAAAAACCAGTGTGCAGGTGTTTCATATACAGTTCACCAGCCATATCAAAATTTGGAGATGCAGAAGGGGTATGTAATTTTGAGTTTGTAAATTAAAGGTTCATAAATTAAAGGACATAACAGCTTCAGTGTCACTGCATATGAAAGAAACTGTTCAAATTGCACAGTTCACCAGATTAATGTAATCAAGATCACATAATCTTTGGTAAGAGCAGGGAAAATCTATATTTGTAATCTTTGTGAGCCATACCCTAACCATAGTTCGCAGTTACTGATGTACGATTCCCAGAAACTAGATGCCACAATGCCCTAACCACAGTTGCTAGTTACACATAGATTTTTTTTTTAGACAAAGGCCAGTTAGTACAAATAGATTGGTGTAAGATTCCCGAAAACTAGATGCCACAATGAGCAAACCACATGCCAGGACTAGTGTGCAAAATAATTAATAGAGAATTCTTTCATTCCACATAAAGAGACATAATACCGATAACATAAAATTAGTGGCAAGTGGCAACAGACAAAAAGTAACAATTAGATAGGTAAGAAGGCCCTAGAAGATTGGATTCGTACCCCAAGCGACGGTGCACTCCTCGCTGGTCGCGCTAGCTTGGTTCGCCTGGCACTCGATGCCTGCACCAAACGAATTAAGGAGCTCAAACCCCTAATCATAGATCTCAAACCCTAACGAGCACTAAACCTATCTGACCCAAAACTTACATAGATCCATGATGTGGTTGCGGCAGATGGCGCAGTTGTCGACGACGATATCTGCACCGCCGCAAAGGTTACAAACAGATCAGACGGGATCCAAATTCCAATCTACAAGAAGGGAAATCTAGAGCGGGTGGACGGGCGCGCGGACGTACCCCATGCCCAGAGCGCGACGGCGTTCCACTTCTTGATCTCGAAGCGCTTGTTGGGCTTGCGGGAGGTGGAGGTGGACGAACCGGTCGCTGATGATCCCTCGCCGGAGGGGGCGGGCGGCGGCGGCGCGTTGATGTCGGTCTCCATGGCAGACATCGCGCGGTGGTTCGCGGAGGGAAGGCGCTGGCGAGGGGCAGGGAATATGTGTGCAATTTCTCTAGAAGGACAGGGGTTTTATGGAAAAGTAAGTGCTCTCCCGTCTCAGAGTATGACTCTTTAATGTCGTCATGTCTTGTTGCCCGGCCCACTAGCCGCAAGAAGGCTTGTTTAGATTAGATCCATTTTTAGCCGCAAGTTTTATATCTCTACAACATAAAAAACCAAAAAATAAGACTTTTAGTTTGGTGCGATATTAGTTTTAAGATTTCCATCTGCCTCTCCCGTGCGATACCGGCTCCCCTTTCCGCGCAATAACTTGATTAGAGGAGAGAAAAAGGAAAGAAGAAGTCAGACCTCTCACCTTGCCCTCACAGCGTGATTTAAAAAAAGAAGTATAGGAGGAAACAAACAAAGGAAAGAAGAAGCCTGAGTTCTCACCTTGCCCTCGCACCGTGATTTAAAAAAAGAAAGCCATGCAACACCCTAATTATAGGAGAAAACAAACAATATAATTAGAGGAAAAAAAAAGAAAGAATAAAACCTTGCAACAACATGATTTAAAAAATAAAAGGCATGCAACATCCTAATTGTAGGAGGAAAGAAACAAAAGAAACCTTCACTCCCCACACCCACCAATCACGCCCGCACCTTCTCTCCGTACAAAAAAGCTTCTCTCCGTACAAAAAAAGCGCACCTCCCACTCCTTCTTCTCTGTAAAAAGAAAACCATCCACTCCCCTCCCAATCCCCGCCTTCCACGCCGCCACGCCGCGCCTAACACTAAATTTGCTTTGGTGTGGGACGAGCGCCATCGCCGATGCCGCCTTGACCGCGACGCCTCGCGGAACCACCCGCGGCCGACAACGAAGGCCACGCCCGTCCCGCCGCCGCGGGCGCGGGTTGCCGACGGTCATCGCCTCGACCCGCAATACGAACCGCCGCCCCCACGCCGCCCGTCCATCCGAAAAACAAGCGCCGCGTTCGCCCCATCGCTGAAGCGCGGGTCGTTGACGCCACCCCTACCCCCGCTCTTGATCTGCCCATCATAAGCCTCCCTCCCCTTCTAATCAGTCGAGTTCTGGTATGCTTCGTGTTGCGAAAGTGATGAGAGCTATCAAGAATGCCGTGGTAATGTGATGTTGTCAATAGTGTTCCACCAGTGGGCATCTTAATGTGATTATGAGGCAGCGCAAATATCAGATAAATGAAGTCAGTTTTGCCTTCTCAGTTTGGATGCTTCATGCATTGTAGCCTAATAGAATAGAATGAAGTGGCTAATGTAGATAAGTATATTTGATAGCTCATCTCTGTGTTGGAAAAATTAAAAAGAATGCACCAAGCAAAAAGGTAAGGATAAAAAGACCCAGTGCCTGATCCATGGGATTTTCGATGAATAATATTGTATGGAATGAGCTTCTAACCCAATAGACGAGGTAATAGAAGATTACTAACACATACAATGTATTTTTAATTTAATTTATATTGTATAAATATTATTTATCTAACACCATATTTATTGATGTCCGTAAGTATTTCTAAATGGTTTATTAGACTCTACACGGATATGTTACCCCAATACTTGAATGTAAAATCATCTATACATGTTATATTCTAAACGCTTGATGCATGGTGTATTAATCTGTATATGCGGCAATAGAGTTTACAAACCCGTGAGATCCATGATTGATTGTGTTCTTTCAAAAAAAAAAGTTTGGATTAAATGTCACTTTAATATCATGGTTTATTGTTATCTTATCATGTGATCCATGTTTTTTTATATAAAATTTATTTATCCCTAGCAACGCAACGGACACTTAACTAGTATTCAATAAAAAGCTAAAATTATCTCAAGTTTGACTAAGTTTATAATAAATTGTATTAATATTTATATCTCTAAATAATTTTTACTATAAAAATATATTATAAATTATTTTGATAGAATGTCAATACTTTTTTTATATACATTTAGTTAAATTTTAAACTGTTTGACTCCTAAAAAACTGATGCATTTGACCGTCATTATGCAAATGGGTTGCCGTTGGGTCAACCAGTGCCTGATCCATGGTACTACTCGATGAACCAAATTTTGGTTTTGGGTTGACCCAGTGCTAGCCCACAAAGACCCAATAGGTATAACCAAAAAAAACACCAGACGAGTGTGCTTTGTGTATCCTCCGCCGCCGCCCTTGGACAGATTACCTCTGTGTCGATCTGCTCCCTCTTGGACAAATTACCACCGTCTTCCTCGGAGGCGATTTGCTGCCATCGACGGAACCCCACCGCCGGTTTCCTGTTCAGTCATCTCAGCGCGCGGTTCTCCTTCGCGTTGCTCGCCGCCGGGCATGCAAGGCGTGCAACAGGTTCGCAATCGTGTTTCTTTTGTCGTTTCAGTGCCAATTGGTGAACAGGAACAGGAAGGCAGACAACAATCCCGTTCTCAGTCTCCGACGACCCACACGGCGTCAGCTGAGACAACGGACGATCTGTGATCCAACCTAGGCGGATGTCGTTCTGTCCTGCTACCGAACGTCAGTTTCCATTTTAGACTCTAAACCTCGTATGAGGGATTACACCGAACAAAAAAAAAGCTAAAAACGCAAGAAAACTAGAAGACTAAGCTTCAATTTTCTTCTTCGCTCTGGCTCCAATCTTGTAGCAACTTCGCGCAAACACCAATCCATCACATCTCTCGTGTACTTAGAAACTTGATGTTCAGATTATCTTGTCTGCCAGCTCTCTTCATCCCTCCACACTGACATCGCCCTCGTAAGGACTCCATAGCGACGCCCCAGCACGAGAGCAACATCAAGATGTCGCCATCGCTCGACTGGGAAGCTAGCATTTTTTCTTGTCTTGGAAGTTCGGATTCGTGTTCGAATTTGTTTTTCGTTGGGTAAAACTCACATCGCTAAAATCAAATCAGTCTCCTCGGGATTGGGAGCAGAGCTTCAAAAGATGGGAAATTCTGTATTTACCATGTTTAAGCATATTGCCATTAAGGTTCTCAATTTTCTGACTTGTTGTGGCATTTGTAAAAAGAAGTCTAAATCCCCCCAGGATTCGGAACTTCGGTTTTCACCTGGGGCAATCCTTGGAGGCCAAGGTTCTCACAACAACGCTCTCAAAAAGGAGAACAATGAACCATAGCACCGTCGTTACCGGCAACGGTCGAAGACCGAGCAAGATTTTTGTAACACCCGGCCCAATTTGGAGGTGGCCCAGTAGGGGGCTATGAACATCAAGTGCACATGTTTAGTACCACCTTGCTAGTTCAAGCAAGGGTGGAGCCAACTTATAAGCCTTTGCCATCCACCCATATCACCTCGGGTTAACCCTTTTACACCGGCGCGGGGACGAAAGTGTAAGTAGGGTGATATGTATGTAGCGCGCGCGCCCCTCGGAAGGGCTTTTTTCTTGCGGGGGAAGAAAGTGTTCGAATTTGTTTTTCGTTGGGCGCGCGCCCCACGGGCACCCGGTTTTGGAGGGCGGTGTCAAAAGTGGGATTGGCCGACCTTCGCTTTAAAAGATGGGAAAGGCGCGATTTGGAGGTTCATTATTGCCATTAAGGTTCTCAATTTGCACTTGTTGAGGCATTTGTAAAAAGCCTTGGGCAACCCCCCGTGTGCCAAGAGGGAGGTCCGGTTTACCACCTAGAGCAATCCTTGGAGGCCAAGGTTCTCGACGCGACAACGACGCGAAAAAAAGGAGAACAATGAACCATAGCACCGTTGTTAACCCGGCGGTTGAAGACCGAAGACAAAGATTTTCAGTTCTAAGAACCTCGCTAACCAATGCCAAGGTGGTACTAAACATGTGCACTTTGCACTCATAGACCCCAGTGACCACATCCAAAACTTCGGGTGTTACATAGCCAACTTATAAGCCTTTGCCATCCAGCCATATCACCTTCGGGTTAACCCTTTTACACGGTGTCGGGACGAAAGTGTAAGCAAGGTGCTATGTGTGCAGCGTCGCGCGCCCTCGGAAGGGCTGTGGTGGTGCGGCTTTGGAGGGCGGGGTGTTACAATTTTCATCTAAGAACCTGCGGCCAATGTAGTCAGCCACCATCAACTATCGTCGGGCACATCCAGTCACGAGTGAAGAGAATCCAAAACCTAGTCCTGCCCAGTCACCCCTCGATGGCCAGCACCACAAGGCCGCCCCTGACATGAAGGTGCCGGATCCAACCACTAGGACATCAGATCCGACCAACCGTCGTCGTATCTAGACGCGGATCACACCACCAGCACCACCTCGCCGCTACAGCCGCCTCACCAACGCCGCAGCCTAGTCACCAATACTTGCCGACGACATAATGTATTCTATATGATGACATGGCAGTCTTTTAAAAAAAAATGCCAAACCCTAGCATAATGTAATTCACAAGTCCCTCTATCTTTTAAAAAAATAATTATCACTTTTTTGAGAAATTAAATAATTTGACGTTTCAATAAATTTATTTATAAAAAATATTTATAATATTGAGTATCATTTGCTTGATTAATCATATAATATATTTTATAGCAATTTTATTTTAATCTAGCTTTTTTTTTCAGTGGGGAGATGATTGAAAGGTGAAGAGAAAACGTTCGCAACTGTCTGGTGCTTGCAGTCTTGCACACCGGTCGAGGAGACGAGGAAGTGAATATCCCACTGCAAGGCCGGCAGTCTGGACACGATGCGTGCGGCCATCTTGGCAGCCGAAGACCTAGGTGCTGCTCCATGCATGAGATGGAGGACGCCACTAGCACTTAAAAAGATATGTCTCCAAATGGTGGCACATGTGCAAATGCAAATTGTGCAAAATGGTTGGGAACATTTGCTAACCTAAGGGCGTGTTTGATTTTCTTCCCCTGGCTTAGGTTCTGTCCATGAGTTTGTTTGTTTGTTTTTTTTTTTTTTTTTTTTTTTTCACCCATACAACTCTTGTTGTTTAATTTTTTTGGCTCCATTGAGACGACATGAGTTCATGTTTGTGTTTGATATGGTGCAGGGTGAGATAGAATGACCTTTTGCAACTGGAAGGACGGTGGTTTTACCACCCTGACCCCCTTTTGGCATTTCATCAAACACCTCTTCCTCTTCATCTTCCATTCTTCCGTTCAAGTGGAGCACCGGTATATTCAAACGGCCCCCGACGCCTCCCACTTTGGTAGCGACGCTAGAGACCGACGTTGCCCCGCGATAGAGAAAAAAAAGAGCGGCGAGCCAAACGGGCCGCCTCTCCTCAACTCGGTGGAGGTGGAGAGCGCGCCGCTCCACTGAGATCGCCGCCGCCACCTGCGAGGAGCACCGTCGACCCCGCCATGGAGCGCCCGAGTTGAGCTTGGTGTGCCTACATCTCTGCGCATAGGGCATGCAGTGTCAGGGGCACGGCGGCCAAGGCACGGCTTGCCAGGGGCAGCGCCGCCGGAGCTCCGCCCCGCCACCGCCGACGGGCATGCATGGAAGAAGAAGAGGGCACGGCCGGGCGAGGACCGGCGGGCGAGGTGCGAGGGGACGGTCAAGACAGCGGCCCATGGCGAGCGTGAGAGCGGTGAGAGGGGACCGGTTTGGGAGGTGGGGAGCGTGCTGCGACCGCCCACGCGAAGTGAGCCAAGCTGCCGGCCGAGGAGGAACGCGAGGGAGGAGGCAGCCTCGAGCCATGAGAGAGAAGGAAATTTACATCCGAGGAGCCGCTGCCGGGAACGCAGTGTTGGAGATATCAAACACGAGCTCTTGCATCGAGGACGTGCCGGGTTTTGGCCCAAATCAAACACGCCCTAAGTCTCCATAGCTTAAGTTCTGTCATGGTTTGTTTTGTTTTTTTTTTTTAATTACGTCTGTCATGGTTTGCTAGCCCGAGAGACGACGACATGGTTTGGAACATGTGCTATGTAACGCCCCGACCGGGGATGATGCTAAGACCCACTCTACATTTTTTCGCATAACTCTCTTGCGTTGTTTTCACGCAAAAGGGCAATGGGAGTTACTAGCCTCGTGCCTTGGCCTTTTAACTTGGTTCAACCCTACTTCAACCACCAATGCGGTACTAAACTTTTGAGTGTTGAAATTCACCAATGTTACAGTAACTTGGCTTCGGCCTGTCCATCAAAGGCCCATTAGCGGGGTCTCACAATCACCCTCCCTTTGGGCTCGACGTCCTGGTCGAGGGCTGAATCAAGCTAACCTAATGGGACAAATATTCAGGATCAACTCTCTTGCTCACGCACGTATTACAGAGCTCCTCGGTCTATTTGCCATGCCCTCCTGAGCCATGCACAACTTTTCCGACTCCCGATCCATACGCCCGTGAAACCGCGAGAGTTGGCTCAATACCATTTGTAACGCCCGACAGGGATGACGGCTAAGATCCACTCTACACGTTTAATTAAAAAAAAAAGTGGACCACACAGCCTCGGAGTAATGCCTTTCGCCCTCTCGGAGCCATGCACAACTTTTCCGAAGCTCCCGATTCACGCGCGTGAAAAAGAGTTGGCTCAACCATTTGTAACGCCCGACCGGGAGTTACTAAGCCTCCTGAGTGGCCTTGCCTTTAACTTGGTTCAATCCTACTTTTCAACCACCACCAAATGTGGTACTAAACTTTTGAGTGTTCAAATTCCCGCACTGCTACAGTAACTTAGCTTCCAGCCCAGCCCATCAAAGGCCCATTAGAGGGGTCTCACATGCTAGTTATGACACAGCCAACAAATCCTTCTGCCAGACGAGGACGATTTTCGCACTTCGTTGACTAACTGAGCGAGGTGGCCAGGTGGAAGCTTCGGATGATTTTCTGTCAGTGGAGCATATTCAAATATACGACCCGTTTGGTATGGCTTTGGTAGCGACCTCACGAGCTGAAAAATAGCTTCACGAGCCAAACGGGCAGCTCTCTCCTCAACTCTCTTCTCAGCTGAGAGCGCGCCGCTCGGTGAAGCTAGAAATTGCAGTACCACAGAGCTTCGTCAATCATGAGTGGGTCCCACGAAGATGTGCCCACACTCTCTCTGCGCGTAGGAGCATGCGGTGTCGGGGGCACGGCGGCCAAGGCACTGCTTGCCAGGGACCGGGGCATGTATGGTCGTCGTAGGGTTGGTCACGGTTGCCGGAGTCACAAGACCACGGCCACTAGGACACGAGGCCATGGAGCAGCCGCGGGGCAGGGCGTGCTGCGGCGAATTTGCCGGAGAGTGAGCACGCGCGGCCGCTAGGAGTTGGGGCGCGAGGGACGAGGCAGCCTGGGCGATGTGGGGAGAGGGGGCACCGGGAGGAGCCGCTAGGAGGCACCACCGTTCGGCGTGCGGGTGGGCAGTGGCCGAGAGATGCTCGGCGGCTTGGGCCTCGCCAGCACGTGCGTTGTCCGGAAAGAGAGGAGAGGGAAGATTGAGGAAAAGAGGAACGACGGGCACTATGCTAATTTTAGCATTTTTTCATTCATGTGAAGTTGTTTTGCCAAATGGGATGGGAAAAATAGCTCAGCTTCACAAGTAGAGCTGTCGATTGAGCTGAAAATAGAAAAAACAACTTCACCAATGAAGCTAAGCTGTGCAAAACAGGCCCACATCTAACAATGTTTCATAATTTGGCGCTACACATGGTACGTGTCATCAAAAGATCAAACAAGCCCTTTATATACATGCCAAAACAGCCTCAAGTCTTTACAAAGTACTCCTGAACAAAAACTACGGTATCCGACCATCGAAGCAGCTGTATCTAAGCTGCAAGATGCTGTGGTGTTGGTGTATGCGATGCCGCTCCTCTAGCCGGCCTTCCTATTAATGAAGTTTAACAAAAAAAAAAAAAGGTAAAATTGGGGCCTCACCATGCTATCATATCATCCATTGTCTCTAGTCTCGACGACTTAACCCCACCTGCATCCAAATGCCCCTACCTTCCCATCAATCTACAGGACTACAGGGTATCAAAGGTGGTGAGGAGAAAAACACCAAAAAAGAGTAAAATCTCACAAGCAGTGAAAAAAGGTTGCTCTTGCCTTCGATCAAAATTTACATCCATTTCAATGGAGCTTACGACCAAGGTCCCCACCCTGGAAACATTTGGCACAACCGATCAACATCCACCGCATCCTGTATGAGTTGATGGACCTAAAAGGCAAACATACAGATAAACTTGACTTTTGGAACATAAGTATAAAGATCTGAATGCTTCAGTATAACGAAGATAAAACCTGGCCCTGCACACTTCTCATCTCGCCATCTTCATATCCATCCAACTTCTGTTTAACACGCAGTATAGCACGAGCTGCATCCTTGTTGCCATCGTAAGCCTCTTGGGAGTCATCCAAACACGAATCAGTATCATCCGTTTCCTGCAAAAAAGAATACATACAAGTTTAAAGAGTTGCCAGCAGGAGAACTCTACACACAGTGTATCTTCAACAGCATGGTCAAAGACCACTGCATTTCCATTTTTGTAGTCAGATCAGGTCCTTTAGCCTAGCCTAGCTTGCATATCTAAACCTAATACTAAAGAGCAAAAATTTTATCTCACTTTTTTCATCCACCTCTCTAACTACCCAGATAGTGAAGAATTTCTAGAGCTAGGCGAAAAACTCGAAGCTCGTTAGCTCGCTCGGCTCGTGACTAGCCAAGATTTTAGCTCGTTAGCTTCGAGCCAGCTTGCGAGCCGCCCGCAAGCCAAACGAGCCACACATTCAAAAAAAAAAAAAAAGAAATCAGCAAAATCTATATTAGTTTTGTATTACTTTATGTCGCATTATATATGTTAGCACATATTAAGTTTTTTCATTTTAAGGTGCCTAGATGTATTATTTTTTTTGTATTATTACTATTTTTAAACTTTAGATAAATACAAATATTATATTTATATGTTTTTATACTTGGCTTGCGAAGCTTAACGAGCCACCTCGAGCTTTTAACAAGCCGAGCCGAGTTGGACTTTTGGCTCGTTAAGATAACGAGCCGAGCCAAACTAGCTCGTTATCCTAACGAGCGAGAACGAGCCGAGCTGGTTTATCCAGCGTTTAATCCAAACTTAGAATAAAGATGACACACGCAATAACATCTCGCATCTAGCGATGATACGGAGTCAGATTCATATACGTATTCCATACGTTTTCTAGTTATGACAAAAAAAAAAAAAAAAAGATATTGCTGTTGTTTATCAGGTCCTTAAATTTGCTTAGTATGTGAGAGTTAAATTTGGTGAGAAGAAAGCTTTAAATTTGGTGAGAAGAAAGCTACACATCCATAATAAATTTGGTGAGAAGAAAGCTACACATCCATAATACTCGATACTGGTCATACTTGTTTCCTGTCAAGTCCTAACAGGCATACCGCATACCAGTAATTTCAGTTGTATGGACCAAGGTGTGCTATGAGAAGAAAACAACGTTAAGCAAATGTTTGTAATTACCTTTTGACGCTGTAAGGCTTTCAGTGGCGAGAGTGCCCATTTATATAGAGGATCATGAACAAAAACCTGACACATTCAGTCCAGTCTCAGGAGGAGCTAACGTATGAAGTCTCTTAAATTATGAAAAATATCTGATAATATACATACTTCAACAATAGTGAGCAATGCATCTTTATTCGCCCTCATGACAGAGAGAGTTTTCTCACAACATCTTCTAAACACACCTTCAACACCAGTAACACCCATGCCATCTATAATATCTCTTGTCAACCGAAATGGAACCTATAAGTAGAGCAAAAAAAGTGTGTTACGAATGAAGAACTGGCAATTGATATTCACAGAAGGTCAGGAACATAGAATGTGATGTTCCATCACATACCTGTTCAGGTGTTTTAAGCATAAGACCCTGTTCAAATGCAACACCAAGATCAATGTGTACAACCTCAGCTGTGTCTTGGTCAATGAGAATATTCATGGAATGGCGATCCCCAAGACCGACAATATATCCTACCTGAATCCATGAAAAACAATAGGCAACATACAGTTAGTCCCAGTAGTCTGTGTAGTTCCAGACAATGACTCGAGTGGCACCTGGACTACTAAAAGAAATTACCATCGAGCTTGCTGCTACACTCCTTGTGTAAGCAAGTCTAC
Organism: Hyparrhenia diplandra; assembly: GCA_015847255.1. Taxonomy (NCBI): domain Eukaryota; kingdom Viridiplantae; phylum Streptophyta; class Magnoliopsida; order Poales; family Poaceae; genus Hyparrhenia; species Hyparrhenia diplandra. Next base: position 41,473 of record JADLZK010012537.1, read on the forward strand.
TTTGGAACCAATCTGCAGGCAGCAAGAATCTCTCAAGAAAGAAGTGGTGCATCACAGGCCTGGTTATTGTAGAAAAAAAAAAAGAAAAAAAGTAATAATTAGACAAACACTAGAGATTATTTTCATGGATGCATCATGCATGTATGTACATGTTGGATTATTGGCAAGGAAGTAGAGATCAAGAAAGACCTAAAGTTGTTGCAGATTTTATGAAATGCCCTCCTTTTATCCTTTTCCTACAAAATATAATTCCTTCAAATTGGAAATACATTCATCACTCTACTAGAAAAATAGAATACAAAACCTCTACAACACGTGGACGTACACTCATCAAGTACTCTCTGCATTGAAGATATGTCCAGTCCCCAATTCCATATCGTCCATGTGCTCCACCAGTTCTAGTGCTGTATAATCCCAAGAAAAGGCAAATAAATACTAAGCATTCAGAATATAATTTACATATAAAAACTGGGATCATGTATACAGAGACCTCCCAACTAGATAATCGCCTAGTGGAATAGTACCATTTACCCATTCAACAACACCAGCACTTGGGGTGAAAGGAACAACCTGAGTTAGAGAAAGCAGTCAGAAATTTGTCACAACATTCAAAATGAGCATGGCAAATCAGAAAGAAGTTAAAAATGTGGAAGTAATAATAGAAAGAAAGCTCAGAAACTCTTGTTGAACGAGGGGAGAGTGGGCAGCAATAAAATAATCTTCATTTTTAACTCTAATGCTTCAAAAGTCCTCCCCATCTATGAAAAAAAAACAATTTGGAGCCTTGGCATGGAAAGATTAGGCTACAATGCCAAGGGTCTTGGCATGGTTGCCTATTTGGCCACACCAAGGGCCTTGGTGTGGCAGCCCATTTTGCAAGGATAAGGTTCATGCTGTGACAAAAGGTGTTATAGGGCGGAGTCACTTATAAAACACTGGATTAAAATTAAAAATATCAATACTTTTTTCTTTAAACAAAAATGTGACCAACCTAGGAGGAACTAGGTGGCTTTTAATTAAGAAGTAGGCACCAAATTCACCTCGACGAGGACTCGAACTTGGATGGTTTGGCGTACATCCACACCCACAACCAACTGAGCTAGGATCAGATCTACTAATAATTTTTCTTGATATATTTAATTCAGTAGGTACCTCCACTACTTATGTGATACAAAAGAACAAGGCCACCAGCGGTGAGTACATCACAAGTGCAATTCCTAATGTGCTTATACATTTTCGGAATAAAAACACTAAGAATGATGACATTTATGACCAACAGTATTTCAAGAGCCAGATAGAGATGAGGAGTGTTTCAAATTTATGGCATTCACCGCTACCTTATATGTACGGATTCTCAATCTCCTTTCAGAAGTATCTCGGTGATTTTGCAAGAATGTATTTACCAAACTAAAAAATTGCTCCATCACCTGCAAATGTCATATTGATGTTAAAAATTCATCCCAAAATATAAGTTGCACACAATAGATTCTCTTCTAATAACTCAACTGAGATTCTACTAGGGAAAATTATCAAATAGCATTCTTTTAGAGAAAGATAAAAATTACAGGGAAGAGAAGAATAAACAAACTTGGTGCAACTAAATAGGACATGTGGCTTAGAGTAGAAGCAACTTTATTAAAAGTTATCATAGGTAACTATTTACCTATAATAACAAGATTAAATACTAGTTTGGCACGCAAGCATTTGTACTCTGTACTCAGTAGTGGTTGCAGCTAGAAATTAGATATACACTAGCTGCATTTATGCCAATGTACCTATAAGTAACACTAATGAAGACAACAATATCTGTTGCAGTACTGCCAAACGATTAGAAATAATAAAAAAATATGGAATATTTCAGTAAATCTCTTGTTATAGAAGGTTGAAACCAAAACTACATAGTTCCATGTTTACAGAAAGGATAGAACAATAGTATAGTAGGTAGAGCAAGCTTTCAAAATCTTTATGCGAAATAATCATATAAATCTAGTTATTAGAATGAAAGAGAACATACAGCATCCTGTCGCAGGTCATCATTTCCAGATTTTGCAAGTTGGCGGTATTTATTACCATCTGAGCCAAAACATTCTATAACTTTGGGAGCATTAATTCCATTCATGATCCTGCCAAGCGAATGGCCACACCACTAAAAATATGAGAAACAGAATCTTCAGGAGCAACTAACAAGTAATGTGTAAAACTAAAGACTAACTTACGTGATAGAGTCAGCCAACCCAGTGAAATGTGGAAAGGAGCCTTCTTCATAACGACAGCTAGGATCAACAGGAACAGTAGCAGTCACAACTGGAACCTGATGAAGTTAAAGGGACACCACGGTTGAATAGAATAGAAGTTCTTTTGAAATCACTTGAGATAGTTTGAGCATGTCAAATCAATCATTTTTATTATTGTCATGTTTCTACTTGAGATGGCTAGTTGATTGGGGATCATTCTTGCCTCTACAGGAACAATATTGTTGGGCTCTCCTCCATGGAATTTATTAAGCAAGCAAGATTTAGAGAGCCCTGTGGAGCCAATGTCCCCCCACCCAGGGCACCACTCTAGCAAAAGATGGCTTTGTCTCCGATGATTACCAAAGCACAAACAAGTTCACAAAAGTAAAGTTCGCAAGATGTTATCTCACTAGTTCAAGCTGACCAATGCTGCGGGCCTCCCTTGGCAGTGGAATTTTTTTGTTAGTGTCCTGACAATAAGTTAGATAAAAAGAATATGTTAACATTGAGAACACCCACACACACACAACAAAAAAAAGCATGCTCCTGCTTGAAAAGTGAACTAACCTCCTTCTTGGTCTCCAGTTCTGCTAACTTAATGTAGATCTCAACCATTTGTTTCATCTATAAGATGTCCAAATAAGGATCATAAAAAAATTATAACAGAAAATACATTTGATCCCCTTCAGATATAAGACCATCTGAATAGAATTTTAAGCAGAACCTGACGAATTAGAGGTCCATGACAGGAAGATAGCTCCTTTAACAAATTTTCAGCAGCAAGCTTCTTCTCCATATCTACAACAAAAGAACTTCTACTTCTTTGCTTGTCTTTGACACGATCACCATTTGCTAGAGCCAAAATCTGAAAACAAACAAAATGATTATTTCTTAGTTCTTACTAGTTCTAAAAAACAGGAAGAAAAATACGATATCTGAGATGAGATACTGGAATTGCCTTGACATGCATAAACTAGACTTATTGGGGACATTATGTAAGATCTATGCTGAGATGTGCACTCTAAATATTTCAGTCAGATACTTGGCTCACGTATGACTATTTCTGTTGCCTTATCCCTCTAAAATATCTATGGATACAGTTCAACCAAGCTGAGATGAGTATAAGTCCGAGACTGTGTTTTTTTTGTAAACTATATTTGCTCATAGCGTTAGTTGTTAATACTATTGACAAATGCAATTAGTGAACAATTAAGTGTAAAAATATGGAAGTTGAATTTCACCACAATTTTTACAAATGCATGTAAGATCAACAACTATATTACCTGGAATATTGTATGATAGGGGTGATCAACAGCCATTTTCTTCAAAAGAGATGCTAATGCAATCTGCCACAGAAAAACAATATTGTTAGTTGTTCCAGAAAATCAATAATGCAGCCATTTTTTTTTAAAAAAAATCATCATAAAATCAAGTTAAGTATTTTGTTTCTGCCATCTAGGATGAATTTCAATCTGACTTAAATTTATGTATACTACTACACTACCCACATGAGTATGTGCTGATTTTTTTTTAAACATTCCAACATGGTATTTCTGGCTAATGAGGATGTCCGCACCCCAGGGCCCAGGATACCAGGGCTGCATTGTTCTATGTGTTACCGAATAAAGGGAGACTGAACTGGATGATTCTATTGAGGCCCAATGGGGACTATATACAGAGTACATAGGAGACACAAGAGGAAAACCCTAGACTAGGGAGATTACACTAATACCCTTAACAACCCCTCTCAAATGCAACGTGAATGTAATACATTTAACACTATCAATATACAGAAACACAAGGTAAAATGATACATGTACCTGGAAGTTAGTTGACCCCTGAGCATCTTTGGAGCTCCCAAGTCTCGAAGCAATTTGATAAACAAGTGGTATGAACTTGTAGGTTTGGACCTACACAAAAAAATTGAAATACCACATTTAATGAAACTGACAGAAGTACCAATGGAATCCAGAAATGAAAGTAAAAAGGAAAACCTCTTTTGTTGTTTTCAACATTGCTTTCACAACTTGATCCCTTGAGAAAAGACTAAACCACAGAGAGACCAACCGGAAAACCTGAAGAGCAAATGTTAATGCAATGTAGATAAAACTCCCAACAAAAATATAATATGGTTAGACAAAAAAACTGTATAGCAAGAGATGTATGGAATATGGATACCCAAATACAAATCACATACCACTTGTAGGTCATATTTTCCACCAACAACAATAGAACGTTGGTAGCCTTGAAGCGCTAGATTTAAAAAATTATCTCGATCATCCTAATAAGAGAAAACATGTTCGGGAAAGATGAAAATACAAGTTGATTGGACACATTAACTGGGATGAGCTCTTAACAAGTACAACTAAACAATAAGTCAATAAATATCAAATTATGTGCTTGGTTTCATTTATGATCTAATTACTTGCTCCCCTCTAGGGAATTGTTTTTGTTTTTGGGCAGTTACAATTGAGTGAGAACTTGGTGCTCCTATGGAAGCCACATGGCTGCACCTCATTTATTAAAACTGCAAGACGCAATGCTTCATAAATTACAATACATTTGCAAGCATGTGGTGATGAACATGAATCCCTATGTTGAATCATCACCTTCATTAGCATTAGTAGCTGCTTCACTTTACTCTTTTGTTTGACACTTAAATTAGGCATGTGTGTACAACAAAGCTTGTAATAGATCAAGGTTTTGAAATAAACATTTAGAACAGTGAAATGATGTTCATATCAAGGAATTTCCACAAATGGAACTGCACAAATTTCAACATTTATCTTTTGAATGAGATTACTAATCATACATGAACTCATGCATTGTGCATGTACATGTTACACTTGAGTCGGAAGAATGGCCTTCAACATGGAGAGTGACAAGGTAAACATAATTACAAAAACAGGAAGTGACATTATCATATTTATTCAGAGGTCATGGAAGTGAAAATTTGATATACACATTGTGTGTAGGTAAACATTTTGCACACCTGAATTTTCTCTGCTTCTTCTCTGTCAAGTGCAAGTTGCTTCTGTAACTCTTGGATTTTTACCGAGTAATCAGTCTTCACACCCTGAACAATTGAAAGATTAGCACCAAGAACAGAAAGATTGGAAATTAAGAAACAATGAAACATCTAAAGTTATAGTCATCTACTTGCCTTAGATGAACTTCTCACTCTTTTAATCAGTGTCTCCAACTCCCTAGTCTGCATTAAATAGAACTTCTGGTAAAAGAACTACAGTTTCAAGTCAAATATTGATTGGAATTGCCATAATAAGTCACCTTGTATTTCCTTAATCGCAGAGCTGCTTGCCATTCGTTAGATGAGAGTCTTTCCTCATAGCTTCTGAACAAACTATATGTATAATGTGCCAGATGGAAATGTGTTCGACACTGCCTGGACATGTACCTTTTATCTGTATTCTTCTCAAGTTCAGAGAGATCTACAGAAGGTCTTAAATAATCCTCAATGATAGTTCTTGAGCTACAAAGTAACCATCATGAACATTTGCATTATTACATGTGACAAAATGGAAGTAATTCATGATAGACAAAACATGAGGTTACTGAGTGTGAATGATTACTTGCTTGATCTTGTTTCAGCCAGCCACTTGCCAACTAATCGATAGACATCTGACAGGTTTTTCTTGTCAGAATGCTTCTGTATTATGTATTTTCCAAGACTAATAGCCATATCATGCTGCCCTTGAGCTCTGAGCAATTTAGCCTCTTCAAGCTGGAGAGCAAATGTAGAAATATCAGAACATGAACATCAATTGATCATACATTACTAACAGGCGATTTATAAGCACAAAAATGCTACAATACTAACACGACAACTGAGAGGATATCAACTTTGATCTTCAGGCTAAGTTATTGCTTAATCAAAAACTGAAATTGGGAAAGGCAGATTAGTAAACCAGCGACTATATCAGCTCAAATAAAGGTCAGATTGGAATATTTCCAAAATCAAACATATTGCACTATTGTTAGTACAGAATTATCAAAAGTGCTTCTCAACCTATTCTCAAAACTTCTGTCGGCTGGACAAAAAGCTCGTTGAGGCTGGCTCGGTGGCTCGTTTTAAAAAATCTCCGATTCATCTTATTTTTATTTAAGTAGATTTTGAGTGATTTTTGACATCGGCTTGGATCGTTATGCTCTGTTTGAAGTTCTCAAACAATTCAGGAGACCATAATAAATAAGATTATGTCAATTTCGAATAAAACTCGAAAAAGGTGCAGTCAACTCATTATACACCTACTCTAATACATGGATTATGGTAACATTGTAGCAATACAATTCTATGATTATTAATCTGGAACTACATTCCATCTAGAAGGCTGGAATTACACAAGATTCCTGTACAAGCAAAGCAGTTCCCCTTTAATTCCTATAAACAAAAGCTGCTCCATATGGAACCTTAGACTTAAAAAGCTATTCCTATAAACAAAAGCTGCTCCATATGGAACCTTAAGACTTAAAAAGCTATCTTATTGGAAAAAAAAAAATAGGATAACAAAAGCCTAAAAGTGTAAGTATGGGCTACATAGACAACTACCTCAAGTTTGTTGCATGAATTTATTGACCATAACAAAATTTTAATGATACACTAAGGCCAAAATAGGACTTGGGTGATAACTCGATGGCCAAAAATGGAACTTCTTACTAAAATTAACAGTTGGATAACTCAATTGTAAAGTATGTACCCGTGAAAGGAAATAGGTATTTGGCATAGTGCCCTCATCTCTTTGAAAACAAAGTTCTTTGAGTTCATATAAAGCTGCCGCTGCCAAAGAAAACCTTAATCCCTGCATCCAAGAAAATAATCATAGTGAACTAAGGAATATAGTGTGAAATAGGGACACAGCTGAAAACAAGATGACCACCTTCCGGAGTGCAGAAGTAGATTGAAATAAATGTTTTACAAGATGTTCTTCACAACCTAAAATCTTAAGGAGGGCACGCCTAAATGCCAGAAAAGGTTCAAAAAGATCAAGGTTCCGTTCTGCTTGGAACACAATTAAGTTCCACTCTTTATCCAGCAACTCCAACTGCACAGAAAAAAGTGAGATATTACCCAACAAGGAAAACAAAAACAATTAACAATTGTATAGAGTAAAAGACTTCACAATGCTGTGCAGTTGTACAGTATAGTTCTTTCTACAAAGAAAAAGGTATTGTAGTGGTATTTGGCCAAATGAACAGCATCTAGAGCATAAAAATTAAGCAGCTTGAGAATGAACCAATATAAAAAAATGGCAAGGAACGTTAACTATTATGTCTAACTGAATATATGTCCCTTCAGATTCTCAACGCATCAATATAAAAATATCATGCAAGTTGACACATATCCAAAGTTCATGAATTCCATGCATCTGAAACAGAATGATAGAACTGGCAAGTGAGATGTGTGCAGAACCTGTATCCCTGTAGGGACAGTAGATATGTGAGAAAATTCCATGGTTACGGGAGATTTTGACGTTTGATTGGGATTAAGGTTCCATCGCAGGTCCCAAACCATAGTAGCATGATCTAGAATCTGTAGGTACCAAAGCAAGGGATAAGACCCTGACTAATCCACCAACATGTAGACCATCATAAAATAAGAAGTCATCACCTGTAGTTTGAGGATGGTAGAGTGGATGTATTTTGTGCTCTCCTTGCTAGTGTTTGACAAAGCCAATACAAGATCCTAGAAGAGAACAAGTAAATATTTCAAAATAACATTAACAGAATTTCACTAGTGAAAGTGACTACAAAAGTGGCTGTGAACAATACCATCTTGCTTTGACAAAGTTTTGCATGGAACTCCTCAGAATCACCGTTCTGCAGAGCTCTTAAGCAACTGGAGCATGCACAATAAGTAAAAAATAGCACAAGTCAGGAAACAGGTTTCTAAAGGTAAGCAAAAACAAAGAACATACACACTTGCAAGACCCAGTCAGCTTTGGTTCTGACAGAAGAAGATTGCAGAAATTAGATGCTAAAAGTTCTTAACTGTTTCATCATTCTAGTCACATTTTTTTAAAAAAACAATGGTACAGCAGGGGAAGCCCCCACTGTAAGCTTTTATATTAATAAAATAATCATCCTAGTCACCTGGGACACTGGAAGCACAGGAATACATGTGTTTAAAGGAAAAGGTCCAAGTGTTGAAGTTATTCTGCAAACGGTGCAAATGGTGGCAAGTAAAAGTAGTTTGTGGTCTTTTCTAGCTTCCGCTCCTTGAGCTACTCCTTAAGTCACTCACCCGGACTTTTAGTCCATTTTAGGGAGATCGGATGGTCTTGGTTTTTTTTTAACAATTGGTTGGTCTTGGTTGTACGGGTCCATTTTTCCTCAATATTTCGAGAAAAATATTTCAATGTATTATCCATGATGAACCTAGTAAAAGATACTTTACTTTGCCGATACAAATAATTCTGATGTATTCATGGGAAAAGTGTTACAAAGGTTCGACCGGCGGAAATCGTAAAATGATATGCATTGGTGATCAGATGGGGGACAAATATTCGATTCTACGAATTAAAAAACATGCATTACATTAGAACAGTCGCTTGTTTTATTCATGATTCTAAAAGAATTTGGCATAGGAAGATGCCCCCCAGATTTCTCTTTGACACTTTGACTTGGTATTTGTTGCAAAAGAATATTATTCTAAAAAAAATTAACCCCTTGGGGGAAAGACATCCTCCAAGGATTGCATCAAAAACAGCTCTCAACCATATGGTCAACAAAAAACGGACCATCCAGGAACACCCTGAAGTGATACCTGGTGAGGCCCCCATTTTTGTGAGACCCAGGGTTCAACCCTGGCTGGTGGTGTCATAACTTGGCAAACTACTCGTGCATTTTAATGTTTTTTTAAATAAAGTTATATACTATGATTCTATGAAAGTATTTTTCCATGATGAAACATCAACTATGCTGTTAATCTATGTAACTTTATATGTACTGTCGGGCAAGGTTCAATAAGTTATGTTTTTCTATAAGATCCTTGGGCTTGTGTGTTAAGTATTTGACTATACCCTAACAGTATATTCAATATAATGCTACGGACATAAATGCCCTGCTTTGTGCTCGAAAGTGTACTGGATGTTGATTTTATATATTCCCTCAGTTCCAAATTGCAAGTCATTCTGGCTTTTCTAGATACATAGCTTTTTACTATGTATCTTGACATAATAAATATGTAGGTGTGTAGCAAAAGCTGCGAGACTCAAAAAGCCAAAACAACTTACAAGTTACAATTTGGAATGGAGTAAGAGTTAATGGATTATTCACTAAACAAAGAAAGTAAGTTCTGCCAAAAGTGTAAAGAACATTGATCAATATGAGTAAATCGATACTGGACCTGTGTAAATTTTCATTGAAAAGACAGTAACTTCGAGTGCGGGTTGAAGACCAAGAAGAACATGGAATGAAAAAGGAGAAATCCCAATTTCCTGCCCTCCAAGCGGCTTCATACTGCAAGATAGGCAATAAAACATGGAACAAATTACGGGAGAAGTTTAGCAACACAGTGCAACTGTCATATGGAAGATGCAATACTAACTTGGATATCAATAAACTCTGCGTCTTGTTGAAGACACCCTTTTTGGTGAGTTAAACCTTCACAGTAGACATCAAGCACATGACTACATCCAGTTTTCTGCAAGGATCTCATAAGACCTTTGTGCATTTTCCAGTTTAACGTTGTATCTTCTGCTCTAGAAGACACGGTAGATGGTTTAGTCAACACCGACCCAGTTAAATTGCCAAGGTGGTCCTTTGGTGTTGACCTTACGAGTAAATCATAGTATTCAAGTGCGCTACTCCAATCACCTTCATGCTCATATCTAATGAGCTGAGATGCTATCTGTTCCAAAAGAACAATAATAAGCAAATCTTAGGTACATAACTTGTGGGTCATAACATACTGATGAAAATCACAAAGAAAGTACCAAAAATATACCTAGCATAGTCTGAGCTTTGCAGATTGAAATACAATGAATAAAAGATTATAACAGAAAATGGGAGATGGAAAAATGCCATCCATCTTAAGCATGACTAGAACTCAAAAAATATGAATCTTCACAAAAAAGAAAAAGATTTAAGATAACCTCATTGGCTAGTGTGAGCCCGTAAATGCTGTCCGGTTCATTTATGCGAGTAAATGCAGCAACCAACAGACCAACATGTGGTGGCAACTGAAAAATGCAAGAAATAGAAATAAACAATATTAGCATAACAGAGCTAAATCAAACACATAAAGAAATCTAAAGAAAAAATTGGAGAAATGAAAAGAGCGCTGACCGACTCTTCGTGGGAAAACTCTGGAGGTCCTAATGCCAGCCTATTGAATTGTTCCTCACACCAAAGCTCAACATACATTAGCACAGCAAAGTCACATGAGCATCGCTGTGAAGAAACAGATATGTCTATTTAGATGGGAGTCAAAATTGAATTAAAATATTTTGTGTAAAAGCTTAAAGGGCAAGCATTTTGCTATTGCTGAAGGCTGCAGCCTTGAAGACCACAGATGATGAGGTTCGCATAAAAATCGTCATGAAAGCAAGAAGTTTCACATGCAATGTCTTTTTTTTTTCAAACGTGCAGGAGAGCTGCACATCATTATATTAAGGGGAGAAAACAAAGAGTAACATAAAAAAGGTTGTAGTTAAAGAGAATAATGAGGATCTCTTCCAGTCTCGATGGTTATAACATATCAGCCATGGTACAGTGTTTTCCACTTTTCCTCTCAACTATATATGTGATGACTAAAGCTGGATAGAAAGCTTTGGATGCTCGGCTCGGCTCGATCTAGCTTGTTAGGATAGAGCTCGGCTCGTTATCTTAACAGCTAGAAATTATTAGCTGATTCAGCCCAGTATAACAAATGCACAAAATATAATATTTACATTTATATAAAGCTTGAAAATGATAATACTATAAAATAATACATCCAACAGCTTTAAATTGAACAAAATACTTATATGTGCTAACATATCAACAATTTATAGAGTGCAAAATGTGAGGTAACACAAAACTAATATAAATTCTGATAATTTTTTCCTAAAATCGTGGCTCGTTTGGTTGCGAGCGGCCTAGCTGGCTCAAGTTGGCTCGTTATCGCTAACGAAGCTAAAATCTTGGCTCGGCTTGGCTCATTATCGAACGAGCCGAGTCGAGCCGAGCTGAGCTTGTCACCAGCTAATGGCTTTAGTGATGACAAACGATGAAGGCTACATGGAATATAGCTGATTCAGCCCAGTTACCATTGCAATTGTACAGCCCTATATCAGCTATAGATATGTGATGAGAAAACGATCAGGGGCTAGAGTGGCCACATGGAATGAAACTACTTGTGCGACTGTCTATTAAAGAAAAGCTAGTGTGTGTGATAAACACGAGAGAGAGAGAGAGAGAGAGAGAGAGAGTCCCTGGATTCACAGAAAACAGCATTCTGGTTCCGCTCAAGGCATAAGGTTATAAATCGAATAGAAAATTGCCTTGGACTCTGGTTTCAGAAACAAATTGAATGAAAGCTAAATAGACATCTGGTTATAATCTATATAGAGGACAGCATATAATCAAAAGAAACAAACAGCATAATGAGCACGCAGATAAAAAAAATACATAACAGCAGAAAAGGTGGCACACTTACACTAGCAGCTCTGGCAGCAACAAGGTAATCAACAGAAAGCCAGTATACCTAGAGAATAAAAATGTTAAAAAAGAAACATTGGATGCAGAAATTCTCCCTATCTAATATCACGACATGTTACCCCAGAATTTCAAAGGTATAAAGAGAAGTTTACATCTGTCCACTAACACAGGAATACAGTACACACACTGATGCATATATGAGTAGGACTACACTACAAGTAAAAGTGATGTACTCCTATGTTGTCACACCCAGGAGCGATCATAAATTAATCTTATGAGACTTCATCTTAAGCATTTGGAGACTTTAGACCCTAATCACTGTGTTGATAGACAAGTAATCACTGTGGGCGTGTGTTGGGTGTGTGTTGTAAGGGTTCTTGTCCCTTTTTCTTCTTAATATAAAGATACGCAGATCTCCTGCGTGTTCGAGAAAAAAAAAAGTAATCCCTGTATTCAATCATTTTCATGAGTGCTGCTGCTTTGATTGAGGATGGATAGCACCTTGCACTTTTATTTTACAAGCAAGTCAGCAACAGTATGCAGTAAGGAATAGTAGAGTGCGGAGTAGTTGGTAGATGATCTAGCTACAGAAGATAACATACACCATACCTAGGCAGGTATACAACTGTGTGGTGTGCGCAAGAATGCAATGCAAGAGAAACTTAACAACTCAAAAATTCCTGCATGCATGTGTATTGCATCCTACCTCTTCATTGTAAACACATGACATGTGTCATTTTATGTACCTTTCTTTCTGACCCATGATCCCCAAAAAATTCCCCCCCCAAAACCCCCCCAAGATACCCATAGACCCCCACATCCCCCCCCCCCCCCCCACCCCCCAACATGCATGATTTCCTCTGATTCACAGAGTTCGTCAATTTATGTCACATATCCCACCATGAGCTGGGTTTAGCCTTCTAAATGTATCAAACAATACCCAATAGAAATAACACAACAGAATGATTGTATGTCTACAAGCTTGCAGCAGCCAGACAACATAATTCTTTCAATGACTATAATATTGCATATCACAATTGACTGCAACACACTCAGATATCCCAAATAAATGTGCCATGCTCATTACTCTTACTTTAGGAATTTAAGAGATGAACAATTACTAGGGAAAAAGGACAAAGATTAAAGTACCCTATTCCATGATGATGATGGTGTTGTCGCCGGTGATCGACTTTTTGATCTAGCAGATCTACCATCCTGATAGTTCAAAATGGTAGGTCAAAGGTGAGATAAATATGAACAAGTATCTCAAATGGATAATATTATTGAGGCAAAGTTATATAAGAGACATTTAGACTAAGGTAGCGGTAACTGACATATAACATTACCAATACTTTCAGGATACTAGATAATGCAAAAAAGGAAACATATGCCCCTTTCCCAGCAGAGAGGATCACTAGAAAACAAAATCAAATGAGGTTGTACCAAATTAACCAAAACTCAAAATTGGTCACTGAATAGTGCACGCTATCACAGTTTCAGGTAATCATGAACTGTGAAGAGTAACAGTGGTCCATCAAGTCTCCTTGGCTTAAAGGTGTTAATAATATACTGTCCAATAAAAAGTGTCATTCTCGCTTCCCGAGAAGTCAAACATGTTTAACTTTGACCAAAATATTTATAAGAAAATATTAATATTTATGGCACATAATTAGTATCATTAGATAGATCGTTAAATATATTTTTATAACAAATTTATTTGGAGATATAAACATTGCAAACATTTTCTACAAACTTAATTAAAGTTAAGAAAGCTTGACCGGCACGAGTCCCAGAGGGTCTCTTTTTATGGGACGGATGGGAGTAAGCAACAAGTCTAGTTGATACAGGTCAACAGAGGAAAGACAATGATTAAGTATTCAATGAGTCTACCAGTTTTCTAATTTTTCATGGTATAAGAAATGGATCACTTCAACGGCTACTTCAACATGAAACACTATATGAAACACATCATGTCATTTCAATAGAAAACAACAGTAATAACATACCTTGAGAGTATTAGAAGGGAAAGTTTTGGCTTTTTCAGCAACATAAAAAGATCTAATGATATTCAGTGCATCCAGAAACAGATGGATTGACTTCAACAAATGATTGGAGTCAGAAAAAATTATTTTCTCAACCTGCAGCACATTGAATATAATCAAATCACTGTGACTAACCCTAGATTGCAACTGTGTAAAGTATAATTTCGGAATCCTACAAACCTTTGTTGAAATTAACCTGCAGATGACACCATTTGAATCAACATTGCCAGCAATGTTCACTAGAGTACTTGGAAGCAAAAGCTCAGCAGCCTTAACTTTGAGAAAAACAAGACTCCTACAGAGTCTAAAAGAAGAATATAAGTGTCAAGTAGTGATAGATGTTACAATTGTATTGAATAGTATTATCATATTTAAGCTTGCTAAATGTTATAATTGTTTTCTTAAGCTGAAAATGATACCTCAAGATGATGTCATCACAGTGACAAATAAGTGAGCTCACTAGGGTGCACAGCCATTGCTTGTAAGTTTGACCATCAGTTTGCCACACATCTGCATCTTCAAGTGAAACTACAGAACCAAAGTTCAATAAACTGCATTTAACTTACAACAACAACAACAACAACAACAACAAAGCCTTTAGTCCCAAGCTAGTTGGGGTAGGCTAGAGATGAAACCCATATAAACTGCATTTAACTTAATTTGCAGTAAATGGCATGATAACACATATTTCGTCCACCTAGCAGTCTCTCTTTTATACAGTGTTTTACTTTTGTTTTTTGATTAATAAAGCAAACAGTGGGGGCCTCCCCCTCTCTCTACAACAACAACAACAACTTAGCCTTTTGTCTCAAGCTAGTTGGGGTAGGCATCATTTATCACTACACCCAGGTTCCGATGTAGAGCGTCACTAAGAGGGTTACGCCCCAACGAATTCCTTATGGGTTTCATATCCATTAGAGTGGCTATTTTTTACGCTGGTTCGCCAAACCTAACGCAACCCTCCTCCTTTACCCGGGCTTGGGACCGGCTATGTTGAGACGACTCAAGAAAGTCTTCCAGTCAACATAGGCTGCCCCCCCTGTAAAAAAAAAAAAAAAAAAAAACAGATTATAGAGAGCTACATATGATTAGCCAAATGGGAACTTCTTGTTCTTCGGTAGTCTACTGTACAAGTTTTTTTTTTTTTTTTCCTGATTGTAAACTTCTCATGCAATCTATAACCAACTTTAGCGGATGTATTTTATGCTGACTTAATAAATAGAAAATACAGCAGTTTATTGAACTTTAGTGGATGTAGCCAAAACTGCTCTTTACAAGACATTGTAAACAACTGCCAAATTTAATATATGGTTGAATATTATATTCTGGTATGTGTGGCATAGGTCTTCAAAACATCCATTAAGGAGTACATTTGGTAGTGTCATGAATAAAAAAATATTTTGGAGCGATATAGCCTGTTGAACTAATACCGAAAACTAAATGTATGCTCACCACCAGCACACTGTTCCATTTGTGATATAGTCTGTTCAACTATCTGAATGTTTACACCTCTCGAATGAACCTGCAGGTGCAGTAATTTTGGAGCAGAGAACAGTATTACAAAAATGAATGAGGTTATCAGAACAAAACACATGAGATGCAGTGAGTCATGGATACCATGAGTAAAGACCTATCAAGAGAATCAAGAAACTGCAGAGCATTGAGCCCCCTTGATGTTGATAGAATACCCTGTTTTAGGAAGAAAAAAAATATATTAATAGGAATCATGGTACAAAGAATACTAGTATTGATGCCTCCTAGAACTAAAAATCGACCTGCATTTTATAAAATTCTGAAACAAATATGAAATGTAAGCGGTATGGATGTGTGGCTTTGTTAAGGGTTCTTATCCCTTTTCTTTCAAGTGTGGGTATTCAAAAAATTCTGCTCTGTCTACAAAAGAACATGTTAAGTATATGAAGGCCCTATCTAATTGCCCATATGCTCCATGAGGCTCACTAATGGAATGATATAACAGGACAAGGACAGACAGAGGAATTGGACACCCTTCTATATTTTCATGTGGTGGGTATTCAAAAAGATTCATGTCTGCAATTAAAACAAGGATTGAGGGTTGAAGGATAGGATACTAGGATAAGTTGATGAAGGATAATTATTCAGCTGCTGTCTGCTGTCACTTTATTTCTCCTGTATTGGTTTCCTAAATAGAATCAGCATTATGAACAGGTTTCACAGGATAGGTTTCAAGCATAGTAGATTAGTGAAGAAATCAAACAATTATATCACTAAAGTTGATGTCACGTTAGAAGAACTAGTCCTTGAGACAGATCAAGTCTATGTTTTTTTTTTTTTTTGAACTTTAAATGACAGCAGGGGAGACCCCCACTCTAATGATTTTATTATTAGAAAAAAAAAAAACAAGAAGAATAACACCTGTACAAATAGGAGCCAGGAAGCTGGCTGTACAAGCAGAAACAAGAACAAAGTTAAGCTAGGTTAGAAAGAAGGGAGAGAAAAATAGGTCTTTTAGAGTGGCAGAAGCGAAAAGACTACAATGGAGAATGGACCCTTTTGATTCAAACAAGCCTACAAACAATGCAGCATTGGTGTACTCGTGAAAGATCACATGCTTAGAAAATCGTAGATGAAACATTTATTACAGACATGGGACATCGAATGAACCGTTTAAAGGATAAAAAGAAACTCAAAATTACACACAAGTTACTGTTGGCACCTGCAAACGGCAGTGCCCGGGTGAGATCACCTAACCTCTGCTCTCTCCCTTCTCCCCTGCACCAAGGTAGAAGAAAAGCAGGAGCTCTTCCCTCTCTCCCGCTCGCACACACACACAGCACAACCGGTGGCTCTGAATGGCTAGGAAATGAGGCAATGAACTGAGATTGCATTGCTATTGGGGGGGTGTCAATTTATACACAACTACTCTAGCAACTATTGTACATACAATGTCACATTCTAGGAAGCTAATTTTGGCTGACAGAATGACTGATTTTGATGCACATCAATTTTACAAATATGATTTGATACTTTTGCAGCGCGCAAGCAGGAAAAAGGTTAATCTCAAAAGAGTTTCCATATAAAGGCCAGGAATGCTGTGACAACATTGATCACGAGCTAAATATGAACATTAGAATATGTAGAATCAGAACTGGCACAACAATTAACGAGTGCACAATTTAATAATATACCCTCAGTGTTTGTGAAGCAGCGTCTATTATTTCAACAGATTCATCAGATAAATAAGTCTTCAAGAGTTTCAGAAGCCCAACCAAAACATCATCAGAAATACCATAGTCTGGGGATAATTTATCCTCCTTTGAAGCAGAACCAGTATGTAGTTGTAGAGGATAATTTCCGGTAGGAGTTGGCAGACGGAATATTACTTGATGTGCATCAGATATACCAGCCTGCGCTAGCATTAAAGGAATCAATGGACTGAGATGGAAAAATGCAAACCACCAACATACTGTAGCATCAGAAACGATTAAGACTGAAAACACACCCTAGAGATAAAATCAGCAAGCACCGAAGAAGCTTCATTTGCTATAGATGATGAGCTACAAAGGTCAACAAGAGCCCATACAGCAGAAATGACATCAGGGTCGCTACGCCAGCAGCTAACCATGTCTGCATCAGCCACAGATACGTCGCTTCTACGGATGATTTCTCCCAATAATAACTTTTTGTGATACGCACGAAGACTGAAAATATAAGAAATGAAAGAAGTGTTAGAACAATAGGAAACATGTTTGAAAAAAGAAAAATAATGACACATGGCAGAGTAAAAGAGATGGGACTTAGGAGTTCGGCTGGGGCTTGAGGTGTTTCTTATCTCCAGACAACCTAAGGACTCAGGAGCTTTACTTTTTCGATCAGGATGTCTATTCTGCACCACCAGGTGTGTCTGTTCTTGAGTTGTCCTAGGAGTGGGCATGTGTTTTTGTACGGGGTTTCTAAACCCCAGCGTCTTTCTTAATATAATGATATGCAGCTCTCTTGCGTGTTTGAGGAAAAAAAAGGTGCACAAATGGTGATATGGATGAAAATACCACACAACACACTACATGTAGAACCAGGTCTCACATGTACAATACAACACGCTACATGTAGAACGAGAACCCTATATGTCACTGACATAGACTAGTGGTATCAAATGATGGTATGGATGAAATTATACCAAGGAAATATTACCTCAACAAAAATAGTTCCGGTGGCAAATAAGGGGCCTTATTAACAAACTACAGGAAGTCAAAAGTGATGAGTCAGCTCATAATGAACATAAAAAAAAAAATGAAAGAAAGGAATAGGAACATAAGAACCTTTAAGAACTGATCTCTTGAAGAATGTGAGGAAGAAAGTGAAGCATGAAACTCCTGTATATCTTTCAAGCAATCAAGATCAGGAAGTGGTTCTAACTCCTGTAAGACCATTCAAAACAAAATAAACCAAACGGGAATTATCCATAAGAATAACACAGATACAAGTAAGAACTAAGAATGCTACTATTGATGGAGTAAAGAAAGATGAAGCATACTCTTATGTAATCATAAAGCAGAGGATCAGCCTCCACTGTCAATTGACGCAGTAAAGAAAGAACTCTTGATGAATCTTCAGTACCACTTCTTTCTTGTTTCTCATTGGATAGGCAGGAAATAACTAATTTTGGAACTACTACCTGTAACAGTTCAGTTGGAAGTGTTGAGTAAACACAAGTTCATTAAACAATTGTTTTTTCAGATTACTTTTTGTAAAATCCACCTGAAGCTGCCTGCCAAGCACTTCCAGGGTTTCAGCAGAGGTGTTTCCATCAAAAGCAGCCAACAATTTAGACAAAATATTACAGCACTGGCCTTGCAGTGGTTTTTGCTGGATATAGTTCCCCACTATAGAAATAATATAGCTGCAGGAGAAACATACAATATCTCACATGTTCAGATTAATATAAGACAGGATAAACACACAATAACCTCTTAGCATGTTTGTTATGATTGCAATATAACATAACAATAATATAGCTGCAGTAGAAACATACAATATCTCAAATGTTCAGATTAATATAAGACAAGATAAACACACAATCTTAACATGTCTGTCATGATGTCAATATAACATAACAATTGACAACCGCACTTACTTTTGCACATATTCCGAAAATCCATAGATCATAAAACTTACATTTTATTTTATTTTATTAAAATAAATAAATATTAATCAGTGAATAAACTAAAGCTCATAGGGTGGCACTGGCTCACCACAAAGAAGTTAAACTCCATACATGAATGCAAAACCAAGAAAAATATTACTGATGTTACAAAAAAAGCTATTTGTCCTCGGAAACACTAAGGGCATGTTTGGATCTCAGGTGAGCACCATCCTTGCCTCACTCAGTGTGAACTCAAGAGCAAAAAAGCATTTGGTCGCACAGCTAGCTTGCCTCGTTACCTGTGATTTCCAGCTTTACCCTTGCTTGAGCAAGAGAGCCAATTCGGCAGACCTCCACTGGCAAGGTTAGCCTTGCCCAGCAAGGTGAGGTGAGGCAAGCTGCCAACAAATCCAACGCGCTCTAAGGCCCTGTTCGAAACAAAGTATTTTTGGATATTTCAAGCATATCAAGGTTATAAAAATACTTAGGTATTGTAAAGCAAGGAGGGGTTTGGATGACAAATATTTTGTAGGTTTAAAAATTACATTATTGCTAGGAAGAGATCATGCTCAATGCGCACCTCCCTGCTTCTTTTATCAGAAATAACATCAAGTAACTGCTACAGTATTGTAAAGCAAGGGGGTGCTGCAGTTGTTGACTCTTTTGTCAAGTATCCACATGTTTGTTTTCCCAGGTAATTGCATAAATGTAGTATTGTCCAAACCCTTACAATCAAGTGGCACAAACAATAAAACAGGAAATAGAAAGAAAAACACTCACAAGCAAGTGCTCTCAAGAATCACCCTGTGCCCAAGTACGTCGATTAAAACCTCAATTGCACAAAGACGATGACCCATGTGCCTGGGGTGGCTAGCATCTGCAACTTGCTGATGTATTGACAACAGGAACTGCAATAGATTAAGAGGACAGATGGAACTTGGTCACAATCACACCACACACAACAAGATTGTGTACATTATTGATCAAAGTCATACTCATTTAGTTTATACGGAAAAAAAATATTATTTGTTTGCACAGAAAAAGACCATCTTCGTGCTATTGCAACACTGTTTGTGAAGAGAGGAATGAGATAGAAAGCGAGCACCCTATGCCCACTACCAATAAAGGCCAAAAAATATTCAGGGAAAATCATTTTCTAATGAAGGACAAAATATGTAATTATTCTAATTGCAATGTAGTCAAACCACAAGTACAGTTTTTAAGGCTGCCGTTTCAATGTATCGCAACAAATTGGATAATGATGAATAGGCAACTTATTATTTAAACATACATACAAATAGATTTCCTATTGATGCAGTGTATTCTTAGTTTGATGTTGAAATATTGTTTGCTTTTTTCCCTGAATTGTCACTAGTTTATCATTTATCATCCAAGTATGATATATCCAAGATATTTGGAACCCTAATCATACCAAAAAAGATGAAGGCATTGCAGCAGCTAGACAGTGACCTAAAAAAAAACAACATGGGGGCAGACAAATCCATTATCCTTTGCAGATTTTGAATTCATAAAAAAGACAACCATGAGACAAACAGAATACCTTAAATACTCTGTCAGCACGGAATATATTAATTTTATCAATAACAACTGTATCAGCCAAATTATCATCCCTGAAACGTCAAAACTCAGTCATGATACTGGAATAACAATTGCATTATAATGTGAGCGTTAGATCGCATTGCATTATAATGTGAGCGTTAGATCGCATAGGGCAAATGAATGAGGGTATACATTGTGTCCACAAATCCATCAACAACCATTCTGACTGAAAGTGCAACATTCTCCTTGGAAAAATATGGAATTTGTGGCCCATGAGAAGATGATGTAACAGAGAGCAAAAAAGCAACGATCGCAACCTATAAATAGAAGAATGAGTACAGTATGGATCCAAAATTTAAACAGCTTTACATAATCATATATCATAAGCAAGAATGAAACTGGGAATGGACAATACATAGGCGTTGAACACAATTAGTAGTAGCACAAAAATCATGCATTCTAGAAAGCTCTATCTTACTTAGTAGTAAGTAATTTTTGGTGTTGGCAGATGTCAACAGACAGAATAATGTTATTTTATTAGCTGTTAAGATATTGCAAGCCTGAATTCGCAGGTCTGGAATCACCTCAACAATTCTAAAACCTCTGCTCTACTTACTACCAAAATAGTCCAGCACTACCGTATCCTGGCACAATAGTGATAAGGCTTATAGTTTTAAATCACAAAGCACATACAGATTAAGAGATGTTCTAATCAGGAAGCATACCATGTGTTTTTTAATGAGATTATCACGCTCAAGCTCAGAAATTTCACCAAGCTGCAAAACTGACTCACATAAGACAGTTTCAGCTAAGTCCTTCTCTGGCCCTGTGCCACATCTGACAGCAATGCACAATCCAAAGATTGGAACGAAGTATTTCTTGATAATGATTGACAAAGGTTCAGCTAAAATCTGAGAAACAAATATATATATAACAAAAAGAGAGATTAGAGCATGGAGACAGGACTGTAAACATAAAAGTTGCAAAGGGCATTCAGGGAAACAAGATAAAGAGAGGGGGGATGCTGTACTTAATCTTTGATATTTTTCTTGATATGCATTTTAAAAGGTTTTTATATGATCCCTACATGTAAACTAATGATATATTATGTACTAACTACTTTTTGTAACAATAGGTATTCACCTTCGATATCCAATTCATATCAGCACCATTACCCCTGAGAATGAGGAAAGGGAGTAGCCATGAACTACAATGTTCAACAAAGTTCTTTGGCTCAGCAGACCTATAACCAAACATTTCTTGCACCTGTTGGCAGAAAAACAAAAAAAGGTAATCCTTAAATATAGTAACAAAAGATTTTACTAGCTTATGGACAACATGTCAGCACTAATTTGACTTGTATGTGTTTTGAGTTTTGCGTGTAGGATAGATGTGTTTAATCACATCATTTTGTTAGACATGTTGCATGAGCATGTGGCTGAAAATGTGTTGTGTTGACATTGTTAGGGAATATTCTCTGTATTCCTCCAAACCCTAGAAGGGTGGGCAATATAGTAGCTGTACATGAGCCTCTAATGGGCCGTATCTCATATACACATTAAGAGATCAAGACAAGACAACAAAGAAAGCACAACACACATAGGGCCCCCGCAGCCACAACTAGCCACTGGCTACGTTAAGGCTGGATCGAAACTTCGAGAACATCGAGGAGGGCATACCCTTGGTGAAGATGTCGGCAAACTGGGAGGTGGTCGAGACATTGAGGACCCAGACATCGCCGATAGCAACCCGGTCTCGAAAAATGTGCAAGTCGATCTCCACATGCTTTGTCCGCTGATGCTGAACCGGTTGCTGGCGAGGTAGACAACATTGCTCTTGGCGAGGGGGCTATGAAGCTTAGCCAAGAGGCGACGGCCGGGACGCCTCCGCCACACCGTTAGCGACAGCCCGGTACTCGTCTCTCGCAGACCGGTGCGCGGAGACAACCGACCGCCGCTTGACGATCAGAGACAAGGTTGCCACCGAGGAAGACGACATAACCTAAGGTGGAGCGCCGAGTGTCCAGGCATCCATCCTGGTTAGCATCAGTGTAGACGACGAGCTCAGCTGAGGGAGACCGGTGGAGAACCAAGCTGAAATCAACAGTGCCACGGACATAGCGGAGGAGGCGCTTCATTGCAGCAACTTGTGACTCCCGGGGACATGCATATGAAGACAGACCTGCTGAACGGCATACGCTAGGTCAGGCTTGGTGAAGGTTAGGTACTGCAACGCACCAGCCAGACTCCAGGATCCGCCACAACATCGCCCAGGAGTAGCACATGGCTTGCAATTTGTCATCCCAGCCCGCTCGAGGATATCAAGAGCATACTGTCGCTGGTGCCGGAAGAGGCCTGAAGGGCAACAGTGACACCCAAGAAGTGGTGAAGCTGACATAGATCCTTCATAGCAAACTCCTGCTGCAAAGAAGAGATCACGCGTTGAAGCAACTTTGGACTGGAGGCTGTGAGGACAATGTTGTCAACGTAGAGCAGCAGGTATGCGAGTCTCAGCCCCATGGCGATAGACGAACAAAGAAGTGTCTGACTTGGCCTCTGTGAACCCCCGAGTCACTAGGAATGTGCCAAACCGGGAGTACCAAGCCCGAGGAGCCTGCTTCATACCATAGAGAGACTTGCTGAGCCGGCAGACCAGATCAGGACGACTGGAATCCACAAACCCCGCTGGCTGTCTCGGACAAGGTGCCATGGAGAAATGCGTTCTAAGGTGCCATGGAGAAATGCGTTCTTCACATCTAGCTGATGCACGGGCCAAGAGCGAGATAGGGAGAGCGAGAGGACTGCGAACTGTAGCAGGCTTCACCACCTGAAGGTCTCATCATAATCCACACCGAGGTGCTGGGTGAAACCCCGGTACCCGGGGCCGAGCCTTGTATCGCTCCAGATCGCCGCCGGCCGAAGCTACGCGCCCGGATCCACTTGCCGGTCACCACATTGCCACCAGACGGACGCGGCACAAGGTCCCATGTCTGGTTGGCAAGAAGGGCCTCGTACTCTTCCATCGCACGACGCCAGTGAGGGTCCACCAGGGCGGCGCGGACAGAGGAGGGTATCGAAGAGACCCGCGGCCTGCCCTCGGTGGCGGAGAGAGTCGCGGGCGAAGAACACCGGCCGCCCGCCGAGTCACCATGGGATGAATGTGGCGAGGGTCCCAATGGATGACCTGGCGGGTGGTACACCTCAGGATCGGCACGAGAGCCGGCTACAGATGGAGGAGGCGGCGGTGGGGACGGCTCCAGTGTAGGTGGCGGTGGAGCCGAGCCGCCGACGACGCCATAGACGGCACGTGGTGCACATGGCGCCCGGGAGCCTCCGGAGCTGGAGGCGCTGGCACCGGTGCGAGCACCAAACGACGACGGTACACCTATGACGGCTCCGCGAAGCGTGGAGGAGGACACTGGGCCACACGAGGCGCCGCAGGGGGCGTCTGACACGCGTGTGTGGCGCAAGAAGCGGCCCGAGGGTGCGCGCCCTCAAGGCACTGTGGAAAGAGGCCAGAAAGGAACTGGTGGCTGAACCACCGGGTCAAAAAACATGGACTCCAACTCAAGATTAGAGGAAGGTGTGGAAGAGGTGGAGTACGGGAAATCCGACTTGTCGAAGACGACGTGTTGGGAGATGAGTACCCGGCGAGAAGTAAGGTCGCAGCAATGATACCCCTTATGGTCAGGGGAGTAGCCAAGAAACACACCGTGTCGAGCGGGGCGCCAACTTATGAGCAGTGGCGGTGATGTTAGGGTAACATGCACAACCGAAGACACGGAGGTGATCATAGCTATGAGGGGGCACCGAAGAGAGCGTGGTGTGGAATGGGAGCTGGAGAGGCAGTGGTAGGAATACGGTTGAGCAGGTGGGTGACGGTGTGGAGGCTCTCGGCCTAGAAGCACGGGGGCAGAGAGGCCTGAAGTAGGAGAGTGCGCATAACATCGTTCGTGGTGCGAATCATGCGCTCAACCTTGTCGTTCTGGGAAGAAGTATACGGACAAGACATGCGCAGCTGAACACCTCGAGAGAGAAAGAATGGGAGGTGTTGTTATCGAAATCACGCCCGTTGTCACACTGGATGGCCTTAATGGGGAGGCCAAACTGAGTGGACACCCAGGCAAAGAAGTGGAGGAGGGTGGGAAACGTCTCAGACATGGCACGCAATAGGAAAGTCCAAGAGTAATGGGAGAAATCATCAACCACCACAAGATAGTATTTGAACCCAAAAATGCTTGATATAGGAGAGGTCCACAAATCACAATGTACAAGATCAAAGGCATGCGTGGCATGCGAAGAAGAGAAGAAAAAGGAAGTCTAACATGACGACCTAGCTGGCACGCATGACAAAAGTGCTCTACATGAGTTCGGGTACAAGGGATGTCTGCACTGCACTACGACTGAGTTGAGCCAAAACGTCGCGACCGGGATTACCAAGCCGGCGGTGCTAGGTGGTGGAAGAAGGCGTCACGGCAAGAGCAGCAGCGGAAGACGGAAGGCGAAGAGTGTAAAGGGGTCTCGTGCTATCCCATTGGAGAAGTGGTCGCCGGGAAGCCAAATCCTTCACAGTAAGACTAGAAGTGACCAGAAGTGTCAAATTCAATAGAACAAGAGTTATCAACAGTCAAATGACGAATGGAAAGAAGATTGTGGACCATTTGAGGAGCAACAAGAACATTCGAAAGACGAAAAGGACCAAGGGTAGAACCCACGGAGGTGACAGGACCAATCACCCACCATGATAGAGGAAGGACAAGAGGGATGAGGAGGCCGGATGGAAGAGAGTATACCAGCATCTGGAGTGGTGTGGAAGGAAGCACCCGAGTCAGCGATCCACTCAGCGCGAGCCGGTGTCAGCCCCATGGTGCTAAAGGACTGTGCCAAGGCGGTCTGATCCCACCCCCCAGGCAGGTCGAAGGCTGGCTGGGCTGACCAGGTCGAATCTAGGGTGGCGTGAGGGGAGGGACGCCGAGAGAACATGGTGGACGAGTGGAGTGGAGGCCGAGCGCCCCCTGTCCTCTGCCCTGGAAACAACCACATAGAGATGCGTCCTGACCATGGGTTGCTGAAGGATGGCCAGGGCACACCACCAAGGGCAGGGAGTAGAGCGAGAGGCGGAGTGGGCCCACCCCGACGACCTCAACCAGCTCCACCACCACCACCGATAGGGGTGCCACCAGCAACACCACCACCACCACCGCGCCCACCGCGCCGGCGACGATCACCACCACCACACACCCCCACCCCCCGCCCACTGGGGAGGAGCGCCAAGAGGGAGTTGGCGGGAAGAAGGGGTGTAGCGACGAAAGTGCAGGTGGAGGAAGAGGTAGAAGACGACAACGAAGAGCCGGGCCACGAGGCCCGTGGTGGCCTCCTCTAGGGCGAGGTCCTCCCAGACCTGCAAGAAGATGGGGAAGGGCTTCTGACGGGTGATCCAAGTGGGTGATCCAGGTGCGCGAAGCGGCCGTTGAGACCTCGCAGGACATTGAGCACCACGACTCGATCGAGCACCGGGTACCCGAGGTCACAGAGAGCATCGGCCTTGCTCTTCATCTCCCGACAGTACTCGCCAACGGAGAGATCCCACTGCTCGAAGGTGCGGAAGTCGGCGTCGAGCTGGATAGCCCGGGCCTCGGCATTGCCAAGGTACTGCCCCTCGAGTGCCAGCCAGCCTGACGGGCGGTGCCGCCCGGAGTCCGGACGACGTCCTGCAGATCTAGGGAGATGGTCCCAAAGATCCAGGACATGGCGACGTTGTTGAGGCGCATCAACGCCAGGTCCCTAGCCGCGATCGGCGTGTCGAGGAGGACGTGGTCGTCGAGGACGTAGCGGCGGAGCGTGAGGAGGATCTGGTCTCGCCAACGAGCGTAGGTAGTGGACGTGGAGTCAAGCACGACGGTGACCTGGTTCTTGATGTGTGGGACGCCGGCGGCCTGGAGGTGGAGGTAGGCGACCATGGGGTCGGTGTGTGGTGGTCGCCGGGAGCCCACTCGGTCGCAGGGTCGGTGGAAAGGTGGGGTGCCGGTGAAGGTCGGTAGGAAAAGGTGGCTCCATGCTCGGTGAAGACGGGTGGGTGGCCGCGCTCCCAAGCGAGGGGGCCACCGACAAGCATGAATCACCTCGGCCTGGCGACAAGAAGCGCGTTGAGGTGCGTTGGGAGCATCGTCGAGGAGAGCCGCTTTGCCGCAAAGGGCAGCGGCAGTGAGTGGCACATCCGCGGGGCATGCCAAGGCCTCCAGCGGCGCCGTGTGCGGCGGGTGATGGCGGCGGCGGCCTCGGCTGCGCCGACGCGGCGGCGCCAGCGCCGACCCCTCACCCGCGCCGCGCGCCGCCGGCGGCGGCAGCGGCGCCGGGAGAACAAGTTCGAGCGGCGGGTCGAGGAGGGCGGATGACGGCGGCGGTGGTCGGAGGAGGGCTGGCGGTGCTAGGCCTCGCGGCGACCGGCGGTGGCGCCGAGGCGCCAGCGCGCCGCGGCGTGGCGGCTGCAACGGCGGCGGCCAGCGCCGGGCGCCAGCGTGGGCGCCCGCGCCTGCCTCGCGGCGGCCACGGCCGCGTAGGAGAGGGAGGGAAGGGAGGCGGCCGGAGGAGGGAGGAGGGCGGTCTTGGCTACCGGCCGCCCATGGGTAGCGGCGGCGACGAGAGAGGAGGGAAGGGGAGAGAAAGGAACTAGCTAGCCGATACCATGTTAGGGAATATTCTCGGAGTTTGATTAGTTAGTACATGCATGTGTTAGTGGATCTAGATTCTAGTATGTATGCCAAGTTGTTAGCTAGCTTTGCATTGTTTCAGTATGTAGTCACTAGCAGAAAACCAAAAAAAAAGGTGTGCCGCTGCATCTACTCTTGTTTGCGTGTGCGTGTGTGTACACACGTGTGAACAGCGAGGTAGCATGTATAAGACTGTCAAAGTGCTAGCGTTTGTCACGTGAGTTGATCCTTTGGCTGGTTCCAACATAACATCATGAGATCAAGCATAAATAATTTGGTTCCTTTGATTCCACATTTTTTTTCAGCTATTCTAAGAATAAAGGAAAAAACAGCACCCAATTGTCATGAAAATGTACAGCCAGAAAAAAGTGAGTGAAGAAACATTGTATAACAGAAAAATATGGACACCTCAAAAAAATGAATTCGTCTTTACAAAACTTCTGAATGTTAATAATTTTCATAATTTTCACTCCCTAGTATGACAATTTAAATCCAATTGCAGCCAATACAGAAAATACAAGTAGCAATCTAGTTTGCAGCTGAAAGGCTAGGCATTAGAGATTTGACCCTTTTTGACCTACACTGTACATATGGTCTATGGATAACATCATTTTTTGGCTAGAAGTTATCAAACATTCAAAAGGGTGGTCATGGGGATCGTCCTCTGTTAGATGAAAGTCAAGAAGGGGATGCCCTCTGTTAGATGGAAGTCAAGAAGGGGATGACACACATACCTTGTCTTCACATTGGATCCAGAACAAGATCAGAGGGATCAAAAACCACTAATTCGTAAGCTGGTATTGGTGAAATCTAATTGTAAATGGATAGCTGTGGATAAGTTTCTGAGTGCTCTTGTAAGCTGGCAACCCCAGCCATTCCAGGTGAATCTTATCGCTTTCTTAAAAGCAGAAGAGGTAACTCTTTCTTAAAAATAAAAATCAAAAGCATCATATGAATTGATTTAGGCAAATCTCACAAAGAGGATCATTTATAGCACTCCACAGAGAAACCTAAAAATCAAATTGAGAATTCATGCGACATTTTTCATTTTTTGAGGGAGAATCCTTTTTGAATGAAATTTTGAGGGAATCTATGGTTTTTTTGAATGAAATTTTGAGAGAGAATCTATGGTGATATCATAAGTATATTCAGCATTAGAACTAAATGTTACCTCAACAAGTGAAACTAGATTCATCTCACAAGCAACCCATCGAAAAAGAGTCGGACCCATCACTTGGTCCAGATACTGCATACCAGAGAGGTAACCAAAACATAATTATAAGAAAATATCTCTGATTCAGTTGGCACATTTGCCACACTATAAAAAGCAGCAAACAGAAACTGTGCACACTATGCACTACAAAAGTGTCCAGTCACCTTGCTTCTTGAAGCATAACCGAGCCTCCTTGAAATAGAATTAAATAACGCAAAAGCTAATTCTCTGAAAAGGAAGTAACATCAAATCAGTTCACGTTTATTAATCTTAAAAATTATTAATGTACACCAACATAAACACAGCTCATTGCTTGTGAAAAAAATACCGCTGAGAAGGCTCTATAGAAGCAGCAGCAGAAATCATGAACACACACTGCAACATCAGAAGTCAGAAGACACAAAACTCAGTTGATTGAACAACTAAAATATGAACTGCACAAAACATATAATATATGATTGAACCAATACGTCTGAAACAATTCAATGTAAGTGAGACCTTGAGATCGTCTTCAAAACGAGGAAAGAAACATTTCAACCTTAATCACCACAGACATGTTATAGTAAAAAGTGGGTTGGGTCGGTGCCAATAGCTGTCCTAAGGGGCAGAGTGCCAGCAGCATGCCGCAAAGACTTACCCAGAAGAACAGATAAAAGGGCATACACATTGCTGAAAGCTCCCACATAAGGTGGAGTCTGGGGAAGGGAACATCTAGGAAGCCTTACCCTTGCTTCTTTTTGCAAGGAGGCTCGAACCTGAGACCTCTAGGCTCCAGGACACAAGTGGAGATACACTACCACTGCACCAGGTTCACCATTTAAACAGAACACAAAGAGAAAAAACTGAAAAGAGTTTAACAGAACTCTGAGAAAAACACTGAAAAAAAGAGCATACAAATGTTCAGCAAGCATCTCTCTTGCATCCAACTGGCTTCTCGCTAAGTGGCATTAAAGTATCTATACAAAGCCGAGTAATGTTGACAACCAACTTCTCTATTTTTTTTCTCTTTTGGTAGGCAGCCCATGCATTCCTATGGGAACCAAAAAAGTGAATAGATCATAGAAATGTTTGGCCAGCACCTCTCCTACTGTCATGGTTACCGTAAAATTACTTTTGTATGCTGCATATGAATTCCTATAAAACAACACACCAAAAGGCCACATAGCCAACTAAACGCACACAGTGCTAGCAGTTGTAATATAACATTATATGTCAAAATTGAAACTGGCGCTAAAGATTCCTTCCATACCAAAAACAATTTGCAGAGAAAAAGATCAATTATAAAAAATAGACTAGCCCATAGTTTGGTGCTTCTGTTGCACGATACAAGGGTGACTACAAGGACATACCTCAACTTCAACATCCTCGCTATGCACAGCCAAATGAGCTAGTGTAATGAGAGCAGTTTCAATTACAGGAACAGATTGTGGGCCAGCGGCCAAGACTTCTCTAGCTGTAACTGGAGAAACATCTGAGAACTTCACCATCTTGGCACCAATGCTTGAGCTGATATTGGCAAACATTGTTAAGCTAACAATCGCACTAAAGAGTACTCCCTCCGTTCCAAATTATAATTCATTTGACTTTTTCAACCCTAAGTTTGACCACTCGTCTTATTCAAAAAATTTGTGCAAATATAGCCAAATTTAAGTCATTCTTAAGGATCTTTGGTTAATAAAGCATACCACAACAAAAGTTGTGATATTTTGAACAATTTTTTGAATAAGACGAGTGGTCAAATTTAGGTTTGAAAAAGTCAAACGAACTACAATTTGGAACGGATTTAGTACTAATAGTTAAATGTCACAAGTATGATTCATTATCAGTCTTTTACGGAAAATTAGGAGATAAATGTAATGGAGATGGGGGTTGGATGGATAGATAACTTTGACATGGTCCTGAACAGTAGGCCACAGGTTATGGGCCAGCGATGACGCTCTAGAAACTAGTGACAGGAAGATGAAAATAGATTGGTCTCTACCTGGTTCGCTTGATTGCTATATTATACAGAGAGGCTTACTTGACTCCTAAGCAAGATGCTAATTTTATCTTTCACCCTAACCCAAATGGGCCTCTCATACAACTGTCCCAGCCGACCTAACAGACTGCCCAAGACATAAACCAACAGATTTACCCAAAATTCTATATCTTTGATCCAAGAAAATATCCTAAATACAAGCTGCCATTTCATTCAAGGAAATGACAGCAAAAGCAAAGTAATCCATGCTTTAAATAATAAATTTCAAAATGTAAATATATCTCATTAATAATTATCTAAATAATAGTTCTCACTTAGATTTGACAAGATAAATCTGTGTGCCCTTCTCTAAGTTAGCCTTGTCCAGATGAGGGACGACACTAAGTTCCAGCAATCCCCTACATTCAGTAGGCCCTAACTTCTACCTTCTACCTTCTATGTACCAAATGAATACGATATTAAAATGTCAGAAGAAACCTTAGCTCTAGGATATTAGTAGTGATTAGCAGCAGAATATTATCGAGAAAATTGAGCAAAATTCCTTTCATGTAGAGCAGTCAACTATTACCAGTACCTGTTAGCACTAACTGGACTGGCATTTAGCTTTGTGGTGATATCGTGGTTTGGAAAAGGCTAAATCTACTCTCTAAATTACATGCTTAAGATGACTGGTAATGAGTCATAAGTGTTCATTATATGAATATCTATCTAATTCACTTCTAAAAGTTAACACAAAACCATCAAATCATAGTTGTCAATACCTACCAAACATCATTAAATAATTCACTGTGCCCATCCCATGTTTGGAATAACACAACGATTTGCCTAGCCAAATATAACCTGACACGGTAATCAGCATCATGCAGCATGTCAAGCAAACATCCAATCAAATCCTGCAATTATAATAATCATATTAAATTACTGATCTAATGGAGTACATTTCAATGGCAGTTCTCTTGATAAAAGCAAGATATAAGAATCACCTGGGCAACATCAGGGAACAGGCAAACAAAGGAGGAGACACAATCAATGAGCTTGATGCGAGAAAACCAATCTACGGAACTTATCTCCGTAACCTTATTTACCAAGTCAAATATGATATCCTGGTTCTGCAGATAATGGGAACATATCTATCAGTCAGTTGGAGGATAAAACATGTAAACCCCTCACTGAAATTAAAAGGCAACCAAAATAATTGTGCCTCCCTTGATCAGTGGATATTTCAAGATTAATGAAATCACAGCCAATTCAATCACATGATTTATTGTGTCTGTTAGGTTTCTTATGTCTCACTCTCAGATCAAAATGTTCAACTGATTAAAAAAAAGGAACTGCACCAAACAAGTCTGATATTCAGTCATTGAAATCTGAATGTACAAAAAAAATATATCACAAGATACAGTAAATTATATCACATGTAAAATATGTAAATACCAACCTCGCTGAAAAACACTTTGTGTCCTGGTGGCTTTCCATCACCATCTTGCCCACCATCACGGATAGCTATCAATGTTTTTAATAAAGCATGTATATGAGTTAAGCACTCCGCAGGGCCAAGTAATGAACTTGCACCTCTGTCCCTCATCATATCAACTATAAGATGGACCTGCATGATCGATGCCAACATATAAAATCACATAAATGCCTGATTGGATTAAACACACAAGACAACGACATAAGTACTGATTTTGTCTAATTAAAGATATGAGCCATAGAGTACCACTGAAGATACAGTTTTTGATGATGCTGAGATGTTTCTGCAAAGGTTAAGCAAGATGACCTGACGGACCTGCAAAATGAAACTAGGTATTACAAGGGTAGCTTCGAAGTAAAATAACAACAATATTAAGCAGCTATCATAAAAAAAAAGTTACCTTCACATCACTTTCTTTTTCAACCAAGCCGTACAAAATTTCCCATGTATGAAGTGATGAAACCGAGAAAAAAGTTGAAATAATGCAAACTAGATCTAGCTTCCACTCCAAAGGTCCACTCGCACTAGCCGTGACAGAATCTACTTCACCAGAGTCCATCACATCAAGATCCATATCATCAACACTAACTTTACAGTCCAAAATAGGATTTAGGTCCTCTAAGTTGACACTAGAGATCTGACAAAATAGTTGAGAAATTGCCACCAAGAGCTCATCAAGTAAGTCAGTAATGCTTTTGATAACCACAGAACAAACTCTATTATAAACTCTTGACAGATTAAATATTGGAGAAGACAGTAAGCTCTTGATTGAAGAAAAAGCAGAGCCCGTTGTATCCAATGCTGAACTTAGGTTAGTAAGACCATGAGAAAGTTCATCATTCTTCTTCATAACAAATGACACAATATGTTTTAAAACATTGGTGATATAATCTACTGCCTCTTGCAAAAGTGAAGATTTTTCTTCCATGGACCTGAGAAAACCACACAGAACAACAAAAGGATGTTAGCCGTACTGAAAGACAACCACTTTAAGACTCATGGGCACTAAGTTAGATTCAAGTTATATAGCTTGAACCATAAATAAAAACAGACAGACAGCAGCCAAACAAGAACCGATTTGTGCACTGATCCAATTTGCTAGAAGGACGGGCCATGCGTGTGAACCTAGAATAAATAGGCAGAATGCCAGTTTTATATGTAACCACTGGAAAACAGCATATTGAACAACCCGGTCTACCAGGCTGAGAGCCATGTGGACTGCACCCAGCCTAGGCCAAGACTTTGGGAAATAGATTCATAGGAAAAGAAAAATGGAGGAGGATGGATCCCACTTATGGGGCATTATCTCCCAATTGCAGCAAAATTTATGATTTCAACTCAAGGAAAAACTAAATTATGAAAATATGGTACTTAATTTCATTGGGTACAAAATTTTCCTAGAGATATAAATGTTGTACCGCTGACATAAAAAATATAAAGCAGACCAGGAGATTAAAATAAAACAGATACCTTGACAACAATGCACAATAAATCAGATTGCAGAGAAGAGAACAAACAAGAACAAGATTATTCAAGTCCACTTTCTCAAACTGCTTATCTGAGACCACAAATCCTTTGATGAATTCCATGAGCTCGATGAGCACTGGTTGTTGGATAGTCCCAGGTAGATGTATACGGTGGCCTTTATGAGACATAACCTGTAACCACTAAAGCATCTTCTGTGACTTTATCAGTGGAAAAAGTCAAACAAAAATTATGTATCAAGAATAATCACTAGGACCAGCAAAGTCTGACTTACTAAGACAACAAACTATGGGTTTAACCACTGCTAAACTTTATTGAACCTTCAAATACCAAGCATTCCAGATGGAATCAACCACAATGATGGTTCATACAACAAATGATAGTATGATACTAATAGGCAGTAGGCACACTGAAAAGCTCGATATAGTCTTTTTTATTAAACTGCTTCCAGTTGCTTTCTATGAAACCAATGAAAACTCTCTTCTAAAAAAACTACCTTCATGCTAAAGTGGAAACTGTACATTAGTTAATGTCCTGGTGAGTTCCAGGTGTTATGAGCTTTTGTGTGGAGGAGGTGGTGCCTAAGTGTACCATAGTCCAGCTCTTACCAATTACCGTGTACAGCAAAACAGGGAAGAAATAAAGGCACGTTGCTCAAAGCATGCTTTCTTTTACATCAGCGTGTGGGAGGGCTTCATATCATTTCAGTGATGAAGGATATTCTAAAGAACTAGTTGCTAAAATTGCTTCAACCTCAGGTTCAGACCAAAAAAAGGAGAGACAAGGATAATATAAAAGATTATATTGCCAGGCAAAGTATTAACATTCACAACAATAAGTAAAGCACCTTGGTACAAGTATCCAGAGTGATTTCTGATAAAGCTTCCACAGAGTAGGGTAGTTCATCTTTGAGAACACAGTTATCGTCCTCAAGAGACATCTAAAACAAATCAAATTGGCACTAAGTGAACAAATACATAATTTTAGAAATACTCGACTGTAATCTGTAAAATTTTGTGATGACAAACTAACAATATACCTTGGAATAAATTTTCAAATCACTCAAACAGTTGCAATACATCCGATGAATCAATTGTTGATGATGAAAAACCAGCACATAACGAGAAAATAGCTTCAGGAATGATAACAACATTTTGTTCATTCAAAAGAGAGAAATCCTGTCGAAAAAAACGAACCAGTGATTCAGCTTGCAAATCTCAAGAAATAAAATGGATGACACATTCCACATAACAAAAAAAAAAAAAAACAATTGCATGGTATCTTCAATCCAGAAGCTACTAAAAATGATTCAGAAAATTTACCTCTGTATATAAATGTGCAAAACAAAAAACAATTTGATGCTTACGCCTAAACACTGTTTTATCTTTTGTCTAAATGTTGCACTATTGCACATAAGCTCATTTATATACCACCATCGGAAACATGAACCTACACTCTAGAACATATATGAAGCAAAATAATGAATTCGTTTCTCAAGAAGCGCAAAATATTTTTATCAAATTTGGAACCAAAAAAAAAATCACAAAAAGAAATCGTTGCTTGAAAAATATCAAAAGATCACCTTTGAATGAATTAACTCCAAAGTTGACCTTAGCAGAGTCTTCCGAACAAAGATAGAACTGGATAAGTCACCCTGCAGGGTGTGACATCAAAGAATGGAATCATTACCGCACTAAACCTTATATGCATTGATTTACAACATTTTTTTTAAACGTAATGGCAGGAGCTCTGCCTTTCAATTAAGTAGCTGATTTACAACAATCAGTTCAAGATTTTAGTCTGCTAAGCATGGTAGTACACAAAAACCAAGAGTACAAGTCTAAACTTTTTTCTCAAGCTTGATCATTGACAAATTAGGCAAATAATAACAAATGGCAGCATATGCATTGTTCAATAACTATGGAAGCAGCTAAGTGTACATGATAGCTCTAAAATAACTAGCAATATGTCATCTATGATTGCTGAGCCATAAATAAACAAAACGGTAAGACAATAAAACTTCCAGTTGGGAATAGCAGACTTGACTAAATATAGTAAATAATCAAATGAACAGAAACTATTTCCGACACAAACTACAAGATTGGAAAATCGTCTCAGAATGTTCTCTTTTATGTCCAGTCCTGATGACTTAAGCCGAATTACAGGAGTAAGATTTAGAAGTACTTATACTTTCAAAATAGAAGAACAATTCAAATAACATTACGAGAAGTACTAGAATTTTCGCCACCCTACCATAGAGGCCCAAATGAGCAAAAGAAGCAGTACAAGGTAAGCTAACATACCTGAAAGCCTATCCTTGAGAAGTAACAGGCAACAAAATACAGAGCGGACCTGAAGGAAAAACAAGGAGCAATAAAGACTATGTAACATAACTTCTCTGGTAACCAAAATGAAATTCTAAAAATTTAACTTGGTATTAGCAAGAACATTGCAAATGACTAGGCAAAAACATCCAGATCAGTAAAGTACTGAAGGAAAGGCGAAGCAAAAATGTCATCACAGAATATATAACAAATGAATTGATGGATCTATTATGCTGCCACAAAGGTGGCTTCAGCTGTTGTAAGGAATCAATGCTCAATGAGTTATTTATTTCCAATTGCGACCAAACCATTCAGTTCTTGGTGCAAGCAAACACTTTGCAATTTCAATGTTGGTTCAAAGCCTTAAACGTCATTGAATCTATAAATTTAACTAGATCAATTTAGCTTTCAGTTTCAGGTTTATGAGATTAAATTGTTTTCATCAGTTCCTAGAAAAAACAAACATTGTCTCCATTGATTTGAAGCCAAAATAGCTGATAAGGTCTACTTTCT
Source organism: Hyparrhenia diplandra (assembly GCA_015847255.1). Taxonomy (NCBI): domain Eukaryota; kingdom Viridiplantae; phylum Streptophyta; class Magnoliopsida; order Poales; family Poaceae; genus Hyparrhenia; species Hyparrhenia diplandra. The sequence goes on from JADLZK010012537.1 coordinate 77,784, forward strand.
ATTCTCAATACAATGATAAACCCAACTCAGTAGATACACATGCCCCTAGGAGTATTTGGCTATTTCAAAAAAATCCTTACAAAACATAAATATATAATCTTCAAACATAACTACATAAGTAATTCAATAACCTACATAAGCTAACATCTTTACACCACAACATTTATTCAAAGAACTTACTGCTGTTGCAGACAAGTAATCTCACAAAACTGTTTCTAAACTAATGGTCACAAAATGTATATCTTATAAGATGTTCATCAATTTTCTCCCCAATTGCAGAGCAGTTTATCAGGTCCAAACAATGTGAACTCATTGGTGAAACTTTTCCAAAACCTCACATCTACATACAGCAGTCATTTAGAGGCTTCAGTAAAGAAGCCAGTAGCATTCAACATGTGGAACTTTCTGCTACATTTTCTGTCTGTCATCATCTAGAAAACTAAAAAATAGGTGCAGCCTGTATCCCATGTACAACTGACCACACAAAGAAACTTCTACTCCTCAGAAGAAACATAAGGATATAATTATATGGAACAGTGGGTCATTAGCAGAAATAAATAGCATACAAAAAATATTGATGCCACAGTAAACCCCATAATTCAAGTACCTAGGTTATAAATGATATACAACTCCAATTAAAGACCCGCATATAAACATTAACGGTGAACAAATGTACAAGTGATCATCCTAAGATAATGGTAGCCATTTATTTTTGCCAGATTATTAATGTTTAGAACTCCTGGCTTGTCCATTGAACTCTGTATATTTCAACATCATTGTTATCTCTCATATTCCAGTAGGGCTCAGCCCTACCAATTTCATAAGAAAAGAATCATCAAATCCAATCAACGAGAAGGTAAGAAAAGAAGTGGAAGTGCCCACAGAAATAGTACCTAAAATAGAGCTATTGTAGAAACAGAGTCAATTTTTAAACCAACAATTACAAAAAAGAAGAGGAAGAAAGCTTACGGTGATGGAAATTGTTTAAATATTTGCAGGTTCCATGTATCTTCTGATAGAAATGGTGTATGAACTTGGTTCTGGAGGAAGAGAAAAAAGAAAACATTAGAAACACCTAGTGGTAGCTATAAGTTATTTGCAGGAATAGTTAGAGTTCATTCATCCTGTATGATAAGTTGGCAACTGACTAAACTGAGGGTAGGATGCTCACCCGCACGATCATTCCACCCAGCAAAATCAGAGCAGAATCAGCCTACAAAAGTGCACACCATTACACAATCAAAGGGTATAGATGCCACATAATGTAATGAGTTAAGGATTATGTTTTGGAAGATGGAATATAAATAGTTTTCAAATCATCTAACCTGTCTAATATCATGTCAAATAAGCACTTATAAGAAGATAAAATGATCAAGGTGCCAAGATTATAACTGTGGTCCTGACTTGTCCTTTCAAAAAAAAACAATATGATGGGACATGGATAAATCAGGTTGAGATCACAGCTCCAGGTGAAGTTTACAGTGATTAATTAAAGTGTTGCTAAATTTTCAGAATGAAGTTGAATAAAGTTCTGAATTCCAATCTATAAATCACAGATCCAGTGAAATATTTAATTGTATGCTAACAATTATTGTGAAATTTCACTAGTTCATAAGACATCATAAGCATAATGCAAACAATTAGTACAGAATAACTGGCAAAAACATCATTCCATTTGAGAGACTAAAATCCTGAAAAATGTGGATACTGAAAGATGTAAATACAGCACAGTAACTCTTTGATTTAATGGCCAATTCAATTAATAAGCGTTTCATTATTATTCAAGAAACACTATCCAACCAATAGTTGTATACCATTTCATTAAAACAAGTAGCGATACAACAGAAAAAGAAGTAATGCAACAATATATGAAAAAGGTCATATAGTGTAATTTATTGGTGCTCACAACGAGATCTATGCTGCTTAACAATGGAAGTGCGTGAACAAGGGAGTTCCATACGGCTTGCCAACAATCTTCAACAATTGACATCTGCAATAAACAGGTGACTTGTTGGACGACATCATCAACTTTAAGTTCACAATGGATTACAAAAATGGCAAGACTTGGTTGGGAAAAGAATTGGGGTATCATAAAGCATAATGTCATGATTCAACATGCCGAAAGCTACAAGCAAACGAGACAATTGCTCAGCACTGCTTGATGTGGCTGCAATACCGAGTGCACCCAAAATATAGAAAACAGTCAAACAAAGAAAAAAAATTTTTTTATGAGTAATTATGTTAAACTAGAGTCACTATGGTTGTCCAAAATTTAAAACCAAACATGTGGAAAGCAGTGTTATAATAAAGGACTAGCCCCATGACCCCCATTCATGACATGTATATACAGAGTAAAGTTTTGTCTGTTGTTGTCCAAGAATAATGGATTCCTTCAAAATTCTCCATATTCTTAATGGTGTGGTGCCAAGTAACCAAAATCGCTCTTTTAGCTAGATCTAGAATCAAAGGCAATGGGATGATAGCTGCAGTGTGAGTGAGCTGGTTGGTGCATGTGACTCAAAATGTATCAGACAATCACATTAAACTTCAAAAGTAGCACCTCTAATGTAGTCATTGGTCCTTTCGACAACTGATGGTTGGAAGTTTTCACTAGACATCTAGAAATAAAACTTCACAATGGGCAATTGCCACATCAACCTCATAAAGTAGTATGCTCCTGTTATCACTATTAGAGTACATTTGGTAGATAACCTGCTGCTAGCCTGCTACCATTCACTACTGGCTGCAAGAGCAAGACTAGCAGTCAAGTCTTCTACTGGCTGCAAGATATTGCATAGCAACTTCCTAGCAAGTAGACTTAGACTAAACTAAAGACCTGACTGCTACAGCAGTCAAGGTCTTCTCCTTGTAATTTCTAGGAAAGCCGCTATGGCTGGTTTACCTCCCAAGTCTTGTACTCTCATATATACAATGTACTCTAATAATCACATGAAGGGTATTCCCAGAAAATACTTTGGCACTTTTTGAATGCTCTCAATCTTTCTGGCAATTTACAATATGTCAAAAAAAATGGGCCCAAACTGTTCTACAGCATGCATATAGTAATTAGTAAGTGATTAAGGGAGGGCATAACACAGATACACATCTTCTGTATCCAGCAGCCAATTGATTAATGGTTTACTTCAAGAAAATAAGGTAAGCAGAAAATAGCCTGAAGTTCGTGAAAATAAAAATATGATAAGCAGAAAATAGCCTAAAGTTCGTGAAAATAAAAATATGGATTTGGAAACTTCACCTCGCCTTTTGTTAAACAAAATTGTACTTTCTCCCTAGTGTTAAACATGAGCACTGTGGAGAACTCCGTGAACGTCCTGTTAAGAACAATGACAAGTTAGCAACTATACAGATAGGACAAAAAGGTAAAAATTGCAGAAGTGGGTAGTTGTTAACTATCATTTTATTACTTGGTGGCCATTTACACTTCAAATAAATAGTAAATTGTGATAACCTTGTCCATTGAACAACATACAATGGTATCAGATGCTATAAGCCGTAAATAAACACCACCACCACCCCTGATTTCTGGTTGTCCAATTAATCACAATTAATCGCGATTAGTTGTCCTGGTCGGTCGCAGGGGTTCGATTAGGTGGTCCGACCCGACCAGGTCGACTAGAAACCTGGTCGTCTGATTAGTCGTCGTCTAATCGCGATTAGTCGTCCAACCAGGCCAATTGGACGACCACTTTCATGTTTTTTGGGCCTGTTTTGGATCTGGGCTGCTGGGCTTTGGCTTGGCCTTCAACTTGGCCTGTTAGGGTTAATAGTAGATAAAGGAAGAACCCAACTCTCCCTGGCGCCACTGAACCATTTAGTGTTGAACAATTTAGCTTATTTGTACTTCTGTACTGAACCACTTTGGACTTTGGTTATGTAATATGCTAGCTGTGTGGCTGCTATGGTATGCTAAGTGTTAGTTATTGCTACTGTACCACAAGTAAGAAAAGAGAAGAAAACAACTCCCACAAGTAAGAAAAGAGAAGAAAACAACTCCCACAAGTAAGTCAGCAGCTAAACACTAATGCAGTCTTGATGCTTCCTTTATTGTGTATAATATAGTATATATTAAGAGCTATATATATAGTATATATAGAGTATATACCCTAAAACACCCTGGACGACCAGGTGGACGACCAGCTCGACCAGGACCGATTAATCTAGCTGGTCGACGATTAATCACGATTAATCGCCTGGTTGGTCCCTGGTCGACCAGGTTTGACCAGTCGACCAGAAATCATGGACCACCACACCCCTACCCACCCAGAGAGTGAAGAAAGAAAATAAATAGAAGAGGGCAAAATGTAGTGCTGGTAGAACCAAACAAACCTGAGAAGCCAGAGTAGTGAATCCTGAAATCGTATGGCATTTGCATGGCTCAAGATACTGTGTGGACATAGTAGCAGTCAATCAATCATATATATTGCATCACAGAAGTACTAAAGCCAAATCATACAGAACCTTTCACCATAAAGAAAAAAAACGAGTAAAATGACCAATTTCTAGGAACTACCACCCCACACCCTGAATAACAAATATAAGGGCACGGACTTATGGGATTTATTAGGGCGGGAGCCAGGTAGGGAAAGTCTTTCATGCCCCTCATTAAAGCACCCCGCTCGATTCAGGGTCAAGTCTGATTTATGGTTAATTTATGGTCTCTCCTGTTCCTATTTATGGTCCCAATTTCTAATTTTTGCAGACAAAGTTGATACCCAAATCCTTATATTAGCGGACAAAGGCAGAAGTAATTATACATGAAAACATGTAAAAGTTCGAACTTCGAACTTTATTAGAATTTCATTCTTTAGTTTCAAATTTAGAAATGTTGGTTCAGTTAGCATTTTCATCTGTATTGAGCAGGAGAAGTAACACAAGCATAACTCATTCCTTCCACTTTATAATAGAGAAAAATAACATGAACATGCTTCAATATATATAAACCTCATTTATATAACTATATGTTGATATATTTTTCTCTGTACTGTTGAGTACTGATATCCACCATGTGATTTACTTTACCTTATTGCCAAATCAGTGTTAAGCACAATTACAATATGATATTCAGACCAGCAATTAACTATGTATTCCAAAAGTTGAGGTACAAATGGTTATTTAACATAAATAAGGGACACAAGCTAAATGTGTACTGTGTACACTATACTTCTGATGAAAACCACAAAATGTAACAACAGAAGTACTTGACAAGGAGACATCAGATAGCAGCAACCAAAGCAGACATTCAATTTACCAGCTTTAGGATATCATCACATAGAAAAACTATGAAAGTAGAATTACCTTCTCAAAGCTTTGCAACTTGCTTCAAACCAGCTAATTATCAATGATTTGTCCATATGATATCCATACTTGTGAATCAGAAAACAAATGGAACCACACCTGTGGGAGAAAAGATATATGTAAAGAGAAGCCAATAATATTGCATAAATGGATGAGTTATGAACTCTCACTACTTCTGCACCAAGAAGGTTATTGATAATAAGTTCTACTAGATAAAATATCAGTGTAACAGCAAGGTTATCAATTGTGGGGCCGTGGGGGTCACCAAATCAAAGTAATAATAGAAGAAATGGACCGACCAAGAGACAGAAAATTAGATGCAAGGGTGTAAATGGACGATGAAAGATAACCCAGATACTGAATATCAGGCTCCAAAAATGCAGGCCAAGATTTAGGTCAGGGTGTTCGAGCAGTAACACATGGAAATATTAATAAAGACAGAAGACTACTTTTTTCAGGGATTCAGAGCAGTAACACATGGAAATATTAATAAAGACAGAAGATTATTTTTTTCAGGGATTCAGGGAAGAGACTAGCATGAGCTTCCTGAGGGAGTAACATCGCATTTGGCTTATACAGATACATGTGAGAAAACTGCATACTATGTCAGAAGAAGCTATAGTCACCAATCACCACACAAACTAGGAAGCAGCATTTAAATGCATGGAGAAGTACAGGAAACAGGATGTGGATTAATAACAGATGACTCTTGGGTCAATGTACTCAGAAGGGGGTTTCAAACCTGGGACAAGTCAGATATTTCATAAAAGACTTTCTATAGATCCCCACTAGTGATCAAGAGTTGTAATAAATGGCCAGATAAATAATACTTTCCCGTTGAAAGGGTGTGCATGATGTATAATTAACTTACCAAAACAAAGATCCTCTAGAAAGGCCATCAACAATAAGGTTCATAATGTGTTCTGTCTTCAGCCTTTTCTCCCTGTTTGTTGTCTTCATTGTGCATTTGCAGGCCTAAATGTTTGTAAAGTTATTTGTAACCGAACAAGGATATATTTTGTTGAGGAAAAGATCCACAAATCTAATTAGTGAGTGCTTGCATGGCTGACTGCCTGTACCGGCAAGGAGGGGGGACTGTGTAATATGCATGTGAGTTGGGTGCTGGATCCAAATACCAGATAAAAAACAGTAGCAGAGAGATCCATCCATTCCTCTTGGAAGCACCTTAAGGACACAGCTTTCTCATCTCGTGGTGCCTCACACCTGCAGTAATTGAATTTCATCAATTAAGAACTCAAAAACATAAAATACTTTAGATAACAATAGTTGCATTACCATAGAAGACCAGGTCGGTGTTAACATTTTTGTCTAGTTCCTTAATGATGACGTCAACAAGTTTTTCCAAAATCTCTGGAATGTTCCTGGCAATCTTCAGCTGAACTTTCGCGTAGGTTATGAACAAACTCTGGAAGCAAAAATGGCTTTCAAAGATGAAGCAGAAAATGCAATGAAGTTTTTGTAAAAAATAAAGTTACAAAACTGCATGTCAGGTCACAAGAACCTTCAAGGCCTGATCATGAGTTGCCAGCCAACAACGGAACATAAACTCTTGAACTGCATTATGGATCTTCACAGATTTGTATCCCAGGTTTGGCCCATCCTTTAGTAAAAAGGTGTTAATGCATTCCATAAGTTTGCGAGTCAGATTTCCCTCCTCCCTGATTTCACAGAATCAATTTATTAATTCATGTCAGATTACTTGCCATTAGATGACTAGTCTCCGATGCACATCTTTGACTTATACAACCTTTTTAGATATTATATAAATATATCAACAGTAATTCAAATAAATTATAATTTAAATAACTTTTTATGACAAAGCTGTTAATCTAATTCTCATTGGCAAATCTAAATGATTTTAAATACAAAATGGTGGCCAAAGTTCTACAAGTTAGACTGCACCCATTCTAAAACAAAAACCTACTTTCAACAGAGATGAGAATTCACAACTGAGTGAAGTTAAAAGGAGTCAATAAAGTCAAGAGATCTAAAAGCGACAAAAGAACATGGACCAGCCTACTTGCCTAATATGTAAGAAGATTGCACTAAATCCGTTAAGAACCTCCTCCCGCATGATATCGGGGTAATCACCCGGTGGGTTTTCAAGTAGAACATGAAGTGTCAATGTACAGCGGGAGGATTCATCCTTGGAGCTTGCCTGATTGCTCAATTTTGCATCAAAACCAGTAGCAACCTTCTTCATGTAGAGTGATACAAAATCTGAGGAGAATGCATGGAAATTAAATGGGTACTACAATATGATAATACAGCACCTCTGATAACAAAACTCACTGCTATATGTTCGAGGTTTCATCTGATAGCGGTACTCCTTCACATTTAGAAGCTGTCTAAGAACCATGCTGTACTCTAACTGAAAGCTGGGGCCATCTTTTATGACCTCCCATATATGAATGAAAAGTTGCTTAGCAACTGAGAACAAAAGTAGTGAATGCCCTGCAAAGATAGGTACCACTTCTGTAATGCCAAGCAGAGTATATTTCACTTCAAAGCAATTGAAAAACTGATTGTGCACACATCAGGCATCTGGGTAAAAAAGAAAGACATTGCTAGAAAGTTGGAATATATACCAGAATGCTGAATCACACAAACCCAACAACTGCTAAAGACTATGAAAATTACCATCACTATAAGACCAGGTAATGATCAGTGTTAGCAAAAATATACATTGGATCATCTAAAGGCAGCTCCATCAAATACTATACTGAATTCAATACTATCAAAATCACTTATCATATGATGAAACAATTTAAAGTTGCATGCTATTTGAAACTTCACATGAGCAAGCAAATGTGAACAAAATAAATATCAGAATGTATTAACAACTAGCAGCCAATTACAAAAATCGGTTATTAAGAAGAACACAATGAGCAATGTCACAAGACATACTGTCAAAGGAATACTGCATTCTCTTCATAAAAATTGGAGGAAATGTTATTGGGAACCTGATGAAATCTAAAACTAATGCATAACGAAGTACAAACAAAAACATTGAGTATCTGACACTAGCATGGTCCAGAAACAATTTTTATCTGAACTTCCAAAATGATAGTGACATGCCACCTTACTTTCCATGTTTTGTTGCACGGAAATGAAAATCACAAGCAAACCATATATAAAAACATCAACTCATCTCTACAGCACTCAGACACATACGTCTCACATTCTCATCAAAAGTTGTGCCAGTTCAATCAATGACAGTACAGCTACAGCACAGCATAGCACAGAAGACAACTGCAAACTGATCAATATGAGAAGCCCTTCGAATCAGAGCCAACCTGATAGCTTGACATCCTCCGCGCACTGGACAGCAACGCGGAACATCTTTGCAGCAGCGCTCTTGGTGTTGGTGCCACCGCGCTTCTTACCCGAGATGTCCTCCTTGACGCAGTTGATGAGCGCCAGGACGAGGAGCGGCCACGTGGTGGCTGCAAACAAATAGCATCAGCACCATAAAAAAAACAAAATCGTGTAACCACAGCCAATGCTGTGAAGGGGTAAGGGAAATGCGTGTGAGCGGGGTAAGGCAAATGCACGAACTGACCGCTGGTAAGGTTCCCGTGGCCGGGCTTGAACCTGGCGGTGTTGCGGCCGAGGAGGCGGCAGAAGGACGCCCTTCGGGCGAAGGATGCAGAGCGGTCAATCCATGTCCCCAGCAGCTTTACCCCATCCTGCGGTACACGAAGCAATTGGTCAGGAAGGAAACAGGCAGCCATACTAGTTCGTTTCTGACAGAGAAGAGGGGTTCTCACTTCGCGGCCTTTAGCCCGATCAGAGTGGAGCATCTGGATGACATCCTCCACGTCGCGCGCGGTCGCCACGACCGCCATCGATATGGGAACCGGAGCTAGGGTTTCGGTCGGGAGACCGCGGCTGGGGCCGAGAGCATCGGGGGAACCCCGCGCGGCGAGATAGATGGAAACAGAGACGGGAGGCGGAGAGAGGGAGGGAGGGGGGGCGAGAGGTTTTGGTGGGGGTTTTGGGGGACCTCTGAAGAAACTGCCGAGAAAAGGAAAAGGTGGAGCACACGGGGAACGGGGAAGTGGGATTGCTTTCGCTTCCCGTCCGAATCGGAGGGTATCGAGGGAAATTAAAACTGAATTACCCTTAGGGTCCGTTTGGACTTTGAATTTGAAATTAAAATCTACTTAATAATTTAAGTTTGAAATTTGAAATTCCCTAACTTTTCAAGTTTCATAAATAAGACTATCCTCCAATTTCCTTTGGAAAGTTAGAGAATCTCAAATTCCAAACTAAATAGTTTGAATCATCAAACAGGCCCTTAATCCCTCCAATTTCAGGGAATTGAATCATCAAAGGAGCCCGGTATGTTTCAAAACATGTTAATTAACACAATAATAATAACAGAAAAAGATTTGTGTTTACAGATTAAGACATGAAAAAACGAGAACTCCTTGAATTCCCCATTCATGATAAGGCCCATGATCTCATAGTCTAAAGTTTAGAATCTGAACTTTATACCACTTTCTCTTGTCTAAAGTTTAGACAATCTAAAAAAAAAATAGACCACACCAGCGAGTTTTAGCTATCACCTTTACCCAAATAATAGCGATTAGACCAGAGAATCCAAGCATGCCCTAATAAAGGCTAGCGATGCATTATCGTTCACTTAGCATACACATAAGGTGCACATAATGCCTCAATTTACATGATCTCAAATACAGCACGGATATACATCATTTCATCCACTTAGGTCCCTCAAGAGGTGCGAATTTGATCACTCCGAGTCTCAGTGCTGGACACCTGTGCTGCACAATTTTATCAGGTCCATCAGGGTAGAGTAAAGCACTTCCAGTGAAAGGTACCCCAAAAACCTACGCTTCTCTAACTCTGGACTATCCGCTGACATCTTCCCCTCCTCCATTGGGTGATCAACAGTGAGGTACCATGAGATGCAGCCATATGTGTCATCCGGATCAACATGTGCCACTAGGCCAAGTGTTTCTCCTTGGTCAAGATCAAAGTACAGGCACAGGAAATCTCTAGTCACATTCATCCCAAGAACCATAGCTTCATCATGGAGCCAGTGGATTACTTGACTGGCAACCTGCAGATATACAAAATAATAAGTTATCAAGCTAATAAGGTTGAGCACTGCAAATGGTTTGCAGAATTTGCATAATGGACAAAGGTTTTACAAAGGGACATAATGCAGCAATTAGAGTGCAGTGATTCAACATTAGAGCTATGCATAGAATATATTATTTGGCAAAGTTTTCTTGGGATACAATAAATAAGTAGACAAGCAATTTTCCAAGTTATTGGAGGGAGGAGCATTTCATCACCTGCTGCAGAAGCATCATTGGAAGGTCTTCCAAGTCACAACTGTAACTATTTATCAGACGTCCATCAGATGGCTTCCCAGTCAACGATCCAGCAATACTTGGAGAGCCCTCACCCATTAAACTAATTTGGCCATCTTTCAAGGTCACCTTTGTACTAAACTGTGACCTGGATTTGTACTTCAGCTCATGATGGTCTGAAGGCTTTCTGGCTCGATCAGTGGCAAGGATAGGCTGAGGAACTTTCAAGCAGAGAGACCAGGAAGACGTTCGAGAATGCCATGTAGGAAGGGAACACAGATGGAGATAAGGAACCCTACTAACCTGCATTAGTGAAAGGAAGTTAGAATGCAATCTACTATAAATTATATTAATGGACAAGTGTAGAGTAGTCCTACCACACTTTCCAGCTCCAAATGTACTTTGTTAGAAAATATCCTGTGAGACACTGTCATGCAAAAATGACTTAGCAGGCCACAATCATCAGGTGCAGCCAGAGCAGAACTCTGGTAACGAACCATATGACGAGATTTCTCCTTGAGTTTCCTAAGAATGTTTTCATGGAACATATGTAGCAGGTAAATTTCTAAGCATTTGGGGTTAGGAAACCCTCTCACGGCCTTATTTGAAGACCCCTTCCCATTTACAGTGGCTACTGCAAGATTTCCAGTATAATCTTTATCCATATGATCTTCCTGACCTACTGTTCCTGAGTTACTATTCTGTCCAGAGAGCTCAAGCGAAAGGCACAAAGAACACTCCTGGCCAATCGCTAATTGGAGAAAATCTTCGCACATCCCAGTAACATTGATGCCTTGAGATTGGATAAATGTCTCCCGGATCACCATATCAAATACCTACAAGAGATATGCACTAAATCAAGTGCCATGGTGCAGGTAATAAAAGTATAAGGAAAACAGCAAGGTGAAGACTTCAATGGTTCTTTTTCTATATACATGGTGCTCTAGTTAGTCAGAGGACTTTGTGTTTTAACCCACCTGCTCCTCAAATATGGACTTGTGGATGTCACGAAGGATGGAATGTGCATGTTTAATAGACTTACTGACGTCATCATTCTCCAAAACATCCTTTTCGGCTTCAGTAGTAGTGTTGGTTAACATGCCTTCTTTCTTTTTGATAGCAATGCTTTCTGCATTATTGGCTATGTCTCCATGAAATTGAAGGCTCAAGGAACGGAGAGACTTCTGTGGTATTTGTATAGACAAAGTGCCTGAAGAGTCTTGGTCAATCGAAATTAAAGATAATGGTGATAATCGAGGCATTGTTGTTGCATCCAGCTGAGAACTATCAACTAGATCAAACATGAAGCCTTCACTTCCTGGACTCCCAACAGCCCTCTGCCGCTTCACTTTCCAGTTCTGCTGCAATCTGCAAATGCATCAGTGCTTTGTGTCAACAGCTTCAATTTTTCAACAGCTTTCACATTCAAAACTTCAACAACAGTAACTACCTTATTAAGGAGCTGTAGAACCTAGTCTCCTTTTGGAACTGTTGCTCCATTGTCCTAGCAGATTGTTTGAAGTACCGTGACAAATGCTGAGATCCCAAAAGGCACAAATGAATATTACGGTAGTAGGCGCAATAATAAACAGCAAAGCTTGCAATATAAATTACAGAAACATTTTTTACAGTTCCTTTCAGATCTGGTATTCTTGGTTGCACTAGTCTAAAGAGCTCCATGCATTTATTCCATTGATTTGAAAATGCTATCTAACTAACATGGTAGCCACGGCACGGAACATACCCTAAGACGCTGGAGCTTGGTGGCAGCAGAAACTGCCATGTCAACAAGTATTTCATTTGGCTGTGACTTGGGCTTCGTTGTCGAGGCAACTGCCACAGCATCATTAGCCTCAACCTGAGGCATAATTTTCAACATGGTCATAAGTGATCACCAGCATTGCATTTGCAGGGACAGAAATTGGGTGCACATCTGCATTTACCAACCGTGCCAATGAGGTCTATGACAACAGAGAGCTCCTGATGTGCCTGCTGCAGGCTCTCCACAAGGCCCTGCCAAGGCCATGCCTGCTGGGTAGTGTCAGCTTCAGCCGCCTTCTTGGCCTTCTTTGCATCCTTCTCTATGACCCAGGAGAAGTCAATCCGGCGGATGGCTGCGAGACGCTGCTCCTCATTGCTAGTGTCCCTGCAACCACAGACACCGCCCAGCAAGCAGAGGAAAGATTAAGGTGCGTGAATTTCTGGTGGATTTCAGCAGAACAGATTACAGGTTGCCAGCCAACTTACGGTGGGTAGTGCTCATTGCCAGTCTCGTCTATGGCCTCAAGGCGTTTGATGGGGAGCTTGTCAAGGTCCACCCGCACATCACCTTTCTCCATGGCGCTCCTTTCTTTTCGTTTTCTGGAGCTCACTTTGTCCCTGTTACCTTAGCTAGCTTTTTTCATAAGTTTCGGCCAACCATACCTTCCACGGGCTACTCGGGTTGGAGCAAGTAGCTCAATCAATGAGCTGGCACAGATCCACAGGTCGCAGGCTGGTCGAGGTCGTATGGGCTGCTCAGTGTTGTCTTTGCTGGATCTGCAGGGCGTTCTTGTTGTGTCAATAGACAAGTAATGCACAATTAACGTGTTCAATAGACAACAAGTGTGTCAAGAGACAACAAATGTGTTCAATAAATGTGTTGCATATAGCCATCCTTGTTGTGTCAATAGACATTTAGTGCTCAAATACTTCAAAACAAAATATTCTTGGGGTTGTCGAACAAATAAATAGTCACAGTTTTACAGTTAATAGACCAGGAAACACAGAATTGCTCAGTAGTCATCGTCAATCCCTATTCCCTGACCGAAATTTTTTAAAAAAAAAAATCAGAATTAGTCACAGTTTTGAATGGCTGAGTGCAACAGCTATACAGCTATGGACAGTACAGGCACATACTTGCATACTAGCATCCTCAATTCCTCATACCAGTAGTATAGGGTACTGTAAAATACCTTAAAAACCAGAGCAGAAAATAAATACATCATAAATAAGGTCTCAACTAAGCTATTTGTGGTGTTTCACATGATATGATATTCTGATGGATGAAAACGTTCTATCTGGAGAATGCTGCCTAGTGAATCAAAATGTTCTGCAGTTCTTAATTTTCAGAAACTCTAATCAGCAGTATCTTTTTAGTAGACCTGCGCTGAAAATTCCGAGCTAACTGACTGACTCAAACATGTGACTGGCAAAGTTGAGAGCAGCTGAACTGAACTTGGAACAAACAGCTGTCTATTGAGCTAATTAAAGCAGGAGAAATTGCCCTCTGACAGACATTAAATAAACCTCATGCGTAAAGGCACTGCAGGTTAAATTAATTCAGCATAGCATAAAGGTAGTTCATTAACCATCAGACAAAACATGATATTCTCAGTATGCTACTACAACTCTACAAGCACATCCAATGAGTAAGAGTTACACATCCAAATCACAGGAGCTCAATCTGGGCAGGAGAGAGGAAGGGCTCACCGGATATTGGGTCAGGCAAGGCGAATAGGCGGGGGCAGTCACGGAACAGTGATGGAGATCGAGCCGGCGCGGTAGGGTCGGTGAGCGGCGGCGGCACTGGATCAAGCTGAGGCAGCCGGGCGTCGAGTTGTGAGAAGAGAGGATCAATCAACCCAAAACCCTAGCGAGAGGCACAGAGATGTAGGCTGAGGCAGGCTCACCGTTTGCGTAACCCGAAGCGACGAGAAGGCGCAGGGCGGCGAGCGGAGGCAGAGCTGCGCGAACGGTCGTGACTCGCGAGCGAGCGGATGCACGGG